>JABBOT010000014.1:6756900-7356900 GCA_016165875.1 Acanthopleura granulata
GACCAACACAAATCCACTGGCTATCACATATGAGATCTAAATGTGCCAGTCGGAATAATAAGTTAAGAATTGTTCTCTGAAGCCTCATGGAAAGTGCTAGGCAACCTTTGTTCATATCAATTTAACTTTCTCGCTCTCTTCGGTCTGTTTCCTTCCGGATCTTGTTAAGTTCACAAATGTTCAGCTACTCAGTTTTCTCTATCGTTCATCTAGTCAATGAATGACTTGATGTCAAACTACGCTAGCGTTACGGTAATGCCATCAAAACTAGTTGTGTGGCATATCTGACAGGTCACCTGGTACAGTACCACTTCTTTTACCCCCCAGCGACAAAAGAGTTTGAACTGGAAACTCTCCCATTGTGTAATATTTGTCATGCAAGTATTTACAACAGCTTAATTGTAAGCACGTTGTTACTCAGATTTTCTACGTTTTGAAAGAAAATATTGGAATGATGCAGGGAAGGGATGCATGTCTTACGTGCCAGGGAAGGTGTCCAAAAGTCATGGTTAGAAATGATGTTGTAAGGACAGAGGAGGCATGCGAAGTATATACATGGTTCGTTTGTTCGAATACTTTTCACCAGACGGTTCTAACCATATGACGAAACTCAACAAGTAAAGATTTCTAGCAAATCTCCACCCACAAATATCAAAATCATTTTACCCACCCAATCGACCAGTGGACCTACGTGGCCTATCCGGTTCGTCTAGGCTGCCAAGCGACAAACTACAAAGACTCACCCCATGAGTGGGGTGGGTCGGAATTGAACCTTAGCCGCCCTTTTACCCTTCTATTACATCACCTAGGTATTCTGGATGAGGAAGCTCACGAGATTCCTGCATGTGTAAATGCATCATTGTTGAAAGAAATTGATTATTGTGCTGAATTTTGAGTCTTAAAAATGCGGAAATACTCCGACGCGAAAGGTCTTTTCGTCCAAAAAAGCCGGAATTTATTTTAAATGTTGACCAAAACATATAACGCAAGGCACTGATATCAGCACATTGGGGTTATCTGCTCATCGATAAGTGGATCTACCAGATCGGTGTAATAACTAACATTTTATGATGAGAAATATATGGTTTAACTGGGAATTTACCCCGATTCATACGAATGATGACCATGGGATGTCCACGGGCTCTTCCCGATTTCCTCCCACCATAATACTGGCTGTCATGGAATAAGTGAAAAACGCAATTAAATATATCAATCATACCAGGTGTGAGTGAGGGTTTACTAAACCTGGCGTCCGCTTCATTCCTAGAGACTTGTTTGATTTGTCCTCACCGTAATGCGGTGGTTGTTTTCAAGGAAACGGAAACACACAGATATAAATATCAAACCGGCAAGAGAACAAGAGCTATGAAAATGCAATTTGATGTGTTTCTTATTCATAGCTAATTTAACTGCAGGGCAAATAGGAAAGTGTTGTCAAAACAGAATCGCTGGCTTCCTTTCCGGTCCTATGTGGGAAGGACCGCCAGAAACCAGCAAGTTTCCCAAGGGCCCTACACGGTTTCCTCCCACAATAATTCTGGCCACTGTCGTGTAAGTGAAATATTCTTGAGTACGGCGTAAAAATATCAATCAAATAAACAAAATAAATGAGTACAGACATCTTACTACGTAGTCGAATTCTGATAAGCCATCCTTGAACCCCCGGAAACCGGCTTCTGGTTATCAGGAGTGCTGTCACCAACACCAAGCACATCGTCACCCGGTAGATATTCATCGTGTTTTCACGACAGGAGTGCTACTCCAGTACACAACAGTCGTAATGTCAGTGACATCGTACCCCAACGATGCGTCATTTTCGTGAGCCTGGCTAAACGGGAAAACTCCAGAATTCGTCTTCCTACTCGTCCAGTGAAATTCAAGTGTTTTGTGTTATTGTCGTTCCACCAATCTTTCAAATGTATACAAGGACGTTGTTTGTATTTATATAGTCTATACTGAATTTCTTGCCACTGTACATGTTAACCTATAAGAACAGACTTCAGAATGTGGCATGATCTGTCACTTCTGATCAGCGATATTTTGGGAGAATCCCCTTCCGTTTTCTGCGGTTACCTGAAACCTTCACCTAAATACAGAGTGGGTTAATGACGACAATCGATCGGAGAACTTAAGCTGGAAACAGAGATTTACTAAACTTTTGAATGCGCGAGTGCATAGAGAGACGCCCAAGTCTATGGGTGCAAAAATATGCATGCTTGGAAAAGGGTTGGTGTGGCTATATCGTTGCGATATCGATATGGACAAATGAATTATAGATATGAATAAATCAGCTACCGATAAAAAATACTTACTCACACTGATACTTCATGTGTTGATATCGATACTTCTAAATCGATAATTGAGTCGCAGACAGAAAGAGCTCAATTAAAAGATAGGTACACAAAATATTAGTAATTGTTACCAGTCGTGTGATCATCATAACAGATACAAATAAGGGGTTCTGTGGACAAAACAAATGCCTTAATTTGATGAGTTTGATTGAATCCAGCTGCATAGTGCAGAAGATGAACTTGTCAGTTCAAAATGGCAAAAAAAATGGTGCAACCCACAGATTGGAAGGCAAGATTGTACCTGATGTTTATTTAACAGAGTATATGACAGTGACTATAATCTGTGTTCTCAGGTAACATCCCACATATGGAGGATAACTATAATCCCTTGAATGTGTACTTGTCGTTGTTTACAGACATGAAGATATAGTGTAGTGCTTTCTGTTACTTTTGAGGACCCGAGACAGTGAACAATGAGAGGGCAATAACATTACAGTGTTGTTACCTTGAAGACAACAACCTGGATGAGAATACACTTATCATTTAATCCTCTGAGAGCATTCGGCTGGCCCTGATCCGTACATTAAAAGCACGTAACATCTGCCATGCACGTAATACTTTCAAACCGGTGGACATACCAAATGACAGTGTCACATAGTCGATTTAGTGGAGTTTTCAGGGAAGGCAAGGGTTCGCCTTGTGGTATAGGAACACTATACCTGCATGCCTCAATGATGTCTTCGTGTAAAATCTTATCAATACAAAATTTTATATTGCAGCACGCAGTTGGACGGGTACGTGCCATTGCAAATTTAACTCTTAGTTCCCAACACACTCAAATTAGAGTGACTTATGTATATGCTGGCTATATAGATGGCACAAGTGCAATGTTGTGAAAATGACAAAACCAGCGGCTATAAGGCTGAAGTGTTCTCCTATCTGAATAAGATCTCGTTGTTAAGTTTTCAATCAAATGAGACTGATTGCATGAAAGTTGTCCTCGCTGAGATTGGACGGTGCTTTAATCTACACTTGTCTGGCGATGATTCGTTACTTTCAGATTTAGCAGTCCTTTCTGTTTTGGGACAGAAACAGTTAGGAACATTTACATAATGTAACATCATATTCCTTACATGCTTGACTGACTCCGTGTCCTAATTTGCATTGGTCTAGAAACAGATAAACAAGACAGTCCCGTATCTAATTATTAAAGTAAGAAAATCATTTCACAGAAACACCAAAAGCCGCTAATATCAGTAATAAAATCCGCAGAGAACACCAACTGACCCGGATGCAGACAACACTGCTGCACATCCAGAGGGAAGCATTTCAACCCCAAGCTGTTCCTGTTATATAAGAGATTAATGGAAAGAAGTCTAATATGTTGGACCTCTCGGGTGTAGGTAATTTGTTTGTTTTTCACTCCATAAACCTTATAAGCACTTAAATGTGTTTACAAACTATCAACAACCATCGTCGTTAAAGTGCATTTATTTATTCAAATATTTGGTATTTTACTCCGTGGCTATGGTGGTCAGCGCTATGATTGGAGGAATAGCGGGCAGAGACCGGGGGAAACCCACCATCATTGGAAGACTGCTGGTAGACCTTCCCACGTACGACGGAAAAGGAGGCCACCTTGAGCTGGACTGTAACCTGAAGGGCATTTTATGATGACCTCCCGGGTCATTGCCTGCGCTAGGAAGCTTATCCCTCGAACAGTGTAACGATGGAATTCAACAGTTGCCAAGTCTCAGGTAGTACCTGACAGGCGTTAAGCAAGGAAAATGATGGTCGTGGTAAAAAATGTTTTACCTGTGCACACGCCCAATTGTGAAACACCTGTAAATCATGACGTTTGAGCACTGATCCAGGTGTACTCCCTGCTTAACGTTCTCTACAAGCATTGGTCAGCTTCCCATTAACTTGGTGTTGTATAAAAGAGCAAAGACACACATGAAGCTAAGACACTTATGAAGATAAGACACTTATGAAGTTAAAACACTCATGAAGCAGCAAAGACATTCAGACTCCTGAAGTAGCTGAGACACTCATATAGATAAGACACTTATTAAGCTAAAATACTCATGAAGCAGCTAAGACACTCAGACTCATGAAATTAAGACACTCATGAAGCTGAGACACTGACACTTATGAAGCTAAGACACTCACACTCATGAAACTAAGACACTCATTAAACAAATTCACTCATTGAGCTCACGTACCCATGATACTAAGGCAGTCATCAAGCTAACACACATATGAAGCTAGTCATCAAGCCAACACACATATGAAGCTAACACACTAATGAACTTGTACTCTCAAGAAGCTCAGGCGCACATGAAGCTAAGACATATTGAGCTCAGGCACTCATGAAACTATGGCACTCATGAAGTTAAGACACTAATGAAGCTAATACACTCATGAACCTAGACACTCAAGAAACGAAGACACAGATGAAGCTAAGAGACCCCTGCAGTAAAGACGTACAAATATGAAGCTAAGATATCCAGAAGGTAAGATACCCATGACGCCATGCCTTCATCCGACAGTACGTGGGAAGTTCTGGCAGAAACCTGCGGATGGTCTTGGGTTTCCCCCGTTTTCTCCTCTCACCATTATGCTGATTGCCATCGCGTTAGTGAAATATTTTTGAGTAGGGCGTAAAACACCACTGCATATACTTACATGTGTGGTTATCTGTTTTTAACCATTTAAATTTATGGGTTTCATGATGTCCTTACATTTACATACAGAAGACAAAACAGGTCAGCACTGGTAACAGTTTCCAAGGCAGTAAATTGAACCACTTCGGCTACATCAGGAAACAATCTGTAAATTTCAACACCAGTGGAATCCACATTTTGTGTGCCAGCAAGTCGTGCAAAATGCAAGAGAGTTTTTGGCGCATGAAATTTGAGAAGGGAATAGTGTCTAATTTTACTAAAAGCTAAAATTTCTGGACCAGAAGGTAAGATACCCATGACGCTATGCCTTCATCCAGTTAAGGGTCTCTTGAAGATAAGATATATTGGAAGCTGGGCTATACGGCCCTCTGAGATAGGTAATAGACTGAGAAACACATTTAGCTGAGACAAGAGAAGGACGGAAAACATGTAAGTGAGACAAGAAGAAAAGACTAACATTTATATGATAAAAAAAAAGATTTAGTTCGGATAGGGTGCAGATACACTTTAAGGCGTGATATGTAACTAGACGGAGAAACGCTAAATTTAGCGGTTGGCGAATTTAGCGAGATACACAGTGAAGTGTGTTACGGAATATGCCGAGATTCACAATATTTAGGCGAGATATACATTACTGTGTGGTACTGGATAAAATACGAAGTACAAGTGAGATATACATTTATCCGTGTAATATACTAAGCTGAAATACACATTAGTGACATACAAACAATTAAAGCTAAGGTACAATATGCTCCAAAAATAAAACAAAATAGACAAATCCGTCATTAAATCAATTCCTTTGTTATATGTTTCCTTACAATCGTCAGCTGTTAATCAACTGATTATTGATCTTGCTGTTGAATGATTGAAGACTGGTAAACGAATGTCTTACTGGACATTTTTTCTCTGTCATAACAATCAGCATGAACGCCTAAACACTGAAGTTTTCATTTCTGCTTATTACAGTCTTTGTAATGTCATCTTCTGGGCGCATTCGACGCCTAAGCGCATTGCATGTAGGACAAGCGCTAACATAGCATATTGTGTGTTTGTTTTCCAAAAAAAAAAAATAAAAGAAACCTTTACATTTTGCATGCATGGCTGACAGAGTGTCCTAATTTGTAATGATATAGACCCAGATACGCAGAGATTGCTAAAAAGATGAAAAAGAGATATCTATCCTTCGGGAGACTCCATCCCGGGTAGAAACACATGCTCGTTGACTGACTTCATGTGTCAGCTTGAGAGAAACACCTTGTCATATCCACAGAGTATATCACCGCACGTATTGGAGCCGGCAAACTTAATGTGGGCATCTCCTTTCTCCCAGATAAATCACTCGCATATAAAGTATCATGGTCATTAAACTTTACTCAAGGATTACTGATCTGTAAACTGATATCATACATAATCCATATACACAGGTCAATAAAAAGGAATTGTTTGCTCCAAACTTTTCCTTATTTCAAATAACTATAATATCCCGTTCATCCCCTAATACACTTGCAACAATACAACAATATTTAGTTCTGGTAAAATAGTTGTCACTTCTTACTAATTCACTTATTTCACTTTGTATGTCGGGTGGCACATGTGAGTTGACTGCCAGCTGTAACTCTTACACATGTCTAGATTAACATGCAGAATGGAAAAAAAATGAAGTTATGTGGAGTACAAAGAGTAGTAAAATTGCATTAGAAACCATCTTGCTGTGTTGTTATCTCCAAATGAAATGCTGTCAAATGTTTTGATTGTATGGTGGGTTTTATGGAGAATACGGGTAATGTTTGTGGGCCGTTTTTGCAAACCTTCGTGTTCAACTCTGACTGAAGTTCTTGTGAAACACACTGCAGTAATGTGTGTCTGTATATAAAAAAGCTAATGTGACGTTAAGGTTCTGCTTTAGGGTCATGGAAATGTCGGCGTGACCTCACCGTTCACACTGCCTTGTGTAATGTGTTTTCAAGCAAAGCATAGCATTGAACGATTGACTAGAACATGTGCTTGTTACCACCTATTTTTGTTGACAACCGCTTAGACCCAAAATACTATAAACTGTTGACGGAGAGGCCCAGTCCTTGTTGAACCAGAGTACTATTTCATCATACTGCGTTTAGTTTTATTCACAGTGTTAATTTTGTTAAGTCATAATCGGCTTGACACTTGTGAGGGGAAAACTGGGAACAGTAGTTTTAAATTTTAGTCTGAAGAGCTAAGGTGAGTCGGGAACACACCCGCTGAGTGAAAAAGGACAACATAAACATTTCCCCACCTAATTATAACAATGTTTCGTGGCTCGTGCATCTCCGAAACGACCAGGGCAGCCGCAATGACGAATATCCCAAACACGCAGACAACAGTTAGAAGTTACTTACACACACTTTATACAAAGGGCTACCTCGAGTGTATGAACGGAGCTAAAATTGAGCTTGTCCAATTAGCCTGGAAGTTTCTTCCCACCATTATGCTGGACGCCATCGTATAAGTGAAATATTCTCGTGCACGTCGTAAAACACCAATCAAATAAATAAATGCATAAATGAATAAATAAATAAATAAATAAATAAATTTGCTCTAGAGATGAGAAGTAAAATGTGAAATGTACATCCGCAGGATGCTGAAATTAACACAATGAAGTGAAATATTTAAATGTGTTTCTAGTTTTTCATTGGTGGATAAGCTGAAAGGGCCAACGAGATATAGCTTGTGATCAAAATATTTATATCCAACATCGTCTGATTATGTCGTCTTAAATCTTAAAATTTTAAAGCCTTTCCTCAAGTACGCGATGTATTGCATACAAAGGTTGGTCACTTTGGTTGAAAGTAATAGCCCATCAATGATCTGGGATTGAACAATAAAACATCAAAACAATTTTATGAATATACATGATTTATATAGTAATGTTATTTATTCTCACAGATTCTCATTTCTTCTTCAAGAATTGAAATGTAATTTTGAATAGCGATGTTATGAATCGTATGAGGGCATAATTGTTAGTCAATATAACGAGGTTTTTCAGCACAATTATGAGTTATACAACCTGTAATGATAAATTTGTGAGCGAAGCAAACAACAAGGTAAGGAAATAAATCTATGCTCATCTTAGAATGAAAAGTGCAAATGATGTCTCCCGTGTACCTGACATCTCCCTGAAATGTTTCTACTGATCCCAGAATGAAAACCTCCACAAATGATGTCTCCCTCAAATCGGCCGTACAGCGGACATGTCCCTCTGCTTATCTCAGATTGAAAGTGTCCACATTTGATATTCCGTGGACCTGGTAGTCCCCTACCGCCATCAAAGGATTCTATCCCTTTTCGGATAAGAGTATCCACAAATGTTTCAGGTGTTGTTGATGTGTATAATCATTAAAAGCTGCGTCAAAGTATTCACATCGACTCTTTGCAAGTTCAATTAAGGTTTATTAGGCAATTAGGCAGAACGTCTTCATCCAGACAAGAATTCTCTCCTTGAGGCAGATTTGCACCAGAGAGTAACACAGCGCTTCTCGTCACGGCGACGACATAGTCGGCACATCATGGCGGCCAAGTGAGAACCTTTTCCTACAAAGAATGTGGAGAGTAATTAATAATAAAAACGATAATGACAATGTTATTATTTATTTATTTGTTTGTTTGTTTGTTTATTCATCTATTTATTTATCTATTTATTCATTTATATATTTCTTCTTCTTATTATTATTATTATTGATGTCAAGATGATAATGATGATGATAATTGATGTTGATGATCATCATTACCATTATTATTTTTCCTCGCGAAAGACTCCCTTCCTCGCATTGTGTAAGACCACAAGCACACCCTACATCAGATTTGTTTTTGGTCGCAATTCGGGTTGTCCCCCTTGTATTGGGTAACTCGTGTCCGTTCATTCACTCCGTTTCATTCATATGTATATGCTTTCCGGCGTACTGAACAACAACACAAATCCACTGGCTATCACATATAAAATCTGAATGTGCCAGTCGGAATAGTAAGATAAGAATTGTACCCTGCCGCCTGATCCGGTCTCTTTCCTTCAGGATCTTGTTAAGTTCATAAATGTTGTTCTACTCAGTTTTCCCTGTCGTTCATCTACTCTGTAAATGATTTGTTGTCAAACGGCGCTAACGTTATGCCATCAAAACTAATTGCCTAGCATATCTGACAGGTCACCTGGTACAGTACGACTTTTTTTACCCCCAGCGACAATAGCGTTCGAACTAGAAACTAGAAACCTTTTGTGTAATATTTGTCATGCCGGTATTTACGACAGCTTAATTGTAAGCACGTTCTTTTCTACGTTTTGAAAGGAAATATTGGAATGATGCAGTCTTACGTGCCGGGGAAGGTGTCCAAAAGTCATGGTTACAAATGATGTTGTAAGGACAGAGGAGGCATACGAAGTATTTATATGGTTCGTTTGATCGAATAATTTTCACCAGACGGTTAAAACCATATGTCCAAACTCAACAAGTAAAGGTTCCTAGCAAATCCCTACCCCGAAATATCAAACCCATTTTACCCACTGAATCGACAAGTGGGCCTACGTGGCCTATCTGGTTCGTCTTGGTTGCGAAGTGACAAACTACAAAGATAAAAAAATGATACGAGTGGGTGAGTCGGAATTGAACCTTTGCCGCCCTTTTGCCCTTACATTTCCGCCATTACATCACCTAGGTATTCTGGCTGAGGAAGCCCAAGAGATTCCTGCATATATAAAGACATCATTGTTGAAAGGAAATTGATTATTCTGCTAAATTTTGACTCTTAAAAATGCGGAAATACTCCGAAGCGAAAGGCTTTTTCGTCCAAAAAAAGCAGGAATTTATTCTACCTGTTGACCGGAACATATAACTGAAGGCACTGATATCAGCACACTGGGGTTATCTGTTCATCGATGCGTACATCTACCAGGTGGGTGTAATAACTAACATTTTATGATGACAAATATATGGTTTAACTGCGAATTTACTCCGATTGATACCAATAGTGATCATGGGATGTACACGGGCTCTTCCCGGTTTCCTAATACCATAATACCGTCCGCCATCGCATATGTGAAATATTCTTGAGTACAGCGTAAAACACCGATCAAATAAATAAATCATCGTAGGATTGAGTGAAGTTTGCTAAACCTGGCGTCCACTTCATTCCTAGAGACCTCTTCGATAGGTCCTCATTGTAGTGCGGTGGTTGTTTTCAAGGGAACGGAAACACAGAGATAAAAATATCAAGCATGTAAAAGAACAAGAATTATGAAAATGCAATTAGACATGTTTCTGATTCACAGCTAAGCTAACCGCAGGGCAAATAGGAAAGTGTTGTCAAAACAGAATCGTTGACTTCCTTTCCGGTCGTATGAGGGAAGGATCGCCTGCAACCAGCAAGTTTCCCAAGGGCTCTGCTCGGTTTTCTGCCACAATAATTTTGGCCGCTGTCGTATAAGTGAAATATTCTTGAGTACCGCATATAAATGTCAATGAAATAAAGAAAAAAAATAAATACTGATACCTTACTATGTAGTCGCACTCTGGTTAACCCTCCTTGAACCCCCGGAAACTGGCTTCTGGTTATCAGGAGTGCTGTCACCAACATCAAGCACAACGTCAACCGGTAGATATTCATCGTGTTTTCACGAGAGAAGTGCTACTCCAGTACACAACAGTCGTAATGTAAGTGACAACGATGCGTCATTTTCGTGAACCTGACTAAACGGGAAACACCAGAATTCGTCTTCCTACTAGTCCTGTGAAATCCACGTGTACGCGAGTGTTTTGTGTCACTGTCGTTCCACCAATCTTTCAAATGTATACCAGGACGTTGTTTGTAATTATATAGGCTGTATTAAATTTCTTGCCACTGTACACGTTAACTTATAAGAACAGACTTCAGAATGTTGCAGAACGTTGTCCGCGCTGCGATTGGTCGGTGCTCTAATCTACACTTGCCTGGCAATGGTTCGTTATGTTCAGATTTAGCAGTCCTTTTTGTTTTGGGGCAAAAACAGTTAAAACATTTACATAATGTGACATCATGTTCCTTGCATGCTTGACTGACTCCGTGTCCTAATTTGCATTGGCCTAGAAAGAGATAAACAAGACAGTCCCGTATCTGAAGGTAATTATTAAAGTGACGAAATCATTTGACAGACTGTCCAAGATGCAGACAACGCTGCTGCACACCCACAGGGAAGCATTTCTACCTCAAGCTATTCCTGTTATATAAGAGATTATTATGAAAGGAAGTCTGAAATATTTAACCCCTGATGAACCCGACTGTCGGTAATTACGCAGTTGTTTGTTTTTCACTCCATAAACCTTATAGCACTTGTGTGTGTTTGTAAACTATCAACAATCAGCATCATTAAAGTGTATTTATTTATTTATTTATTTAAATATTTGGTATTTTACTCCTTGGCTACGGTGGCAAGCACTATGGTTGGAGGAAAAGGGCACAGAGCCCGGGGGAAACCCATGATTATCGGCAGGCTGCTGGCAGACTTTCGCACGTACGACGGAAAAGGAGGCCACCTTGAGCTGGGCTTTAACCGGAAGGGCATTTTTTGATGACCTCCCGGGTCATTGCCTGCGCTAGGAAGCTTATCCCTCGAACAGAGTAACGATGGAATTCATCACTTGCCAAGTCTCAAATTGTACCTGACAGGCGTTAAGCAGGGAAAATGAAGGTTGTTGTGAAAAATGTTTTACCTGTGCACACGCCCAATTGTGCAACACGTGTAAATCATGATGTTTGAACCATGATCCATGTGTACTCCCTACTTAAAGTTCTCTACAAGCATTGGTGAGCTTCCCTTGAACATGGTGTTGTATACATAAGACACTCATGAAGATAAGACACTTATGAAGCTAAACACTCATGAAGCTAAGGCACTCAAGACGCTAAAACTCTCATGACACTAATTCACTCATTAAGCTCAGGTACCCTTGGAACAAACTCACTCATGAAGCTAACACACTCATGAACGTAGACACTCGTGAAGATAAGGTAGTCATGAAGCTAAGGCACTCATTGAGCTCAGGCATCAATGAAACTCTGACACTCATGAAACTAAGACACACATGAAACTATTGCACTCATGAACCTAAGACACTGATGCAGCTACGGCACTCATGAAGGTAGACACTCATGAAACGTAGACACCCAAGAAGCTAAGAGACTCACGCAGTTAAGACACGCACACCTATGATGATAAGACATCCATGAAGCTAAGGCTCTCGTGAAGCTAAGGTACACTGGAAGCTGGGCTATACGGCCCTCTGAGATAGGTAATAGACTGGGAAACACATTTAGCTGAGACAAGAGAAGGACGAAAAACATGTAAGTGAGACAAGAAGAAAAAACTAACATTTACCTGATAAAAAATAAACATGTAGATGTAGTTCGGATAGGGTATAGATACACATTAAGGTGTGGTATGTGACTAGACGAAGAAACGCCGAATTGAGATGAGATACACAGTGAAGTGTGTTACGGGATATGTCGAGATTCACAACATTTAGGCGAGATACGCATTACTGTGTGATAGTGTGTAGAATGCGATGTACAACTAAAATATACATTTATCCGTGTAATAGGCTAAGCTGAAATACACATTAAATCGACATACAAGCAATTAAAGCTAAGGTACAATATGCTCCAAAAATAAACCAAAGTAGACAAATCCGTCATTAAATCAATTCCTTTGTTATATGTTTCCTTGCAATCGCCAGCTGTTAATCAACTGATTGTTGACCTGGCTGTTGAATGATTGAAGACTGGTAAACGAATGCCTTACTGGTCATTTTTCTCTATCAGGATCTAACATTCAGCATGAACGCCTAAACACTGAAGTTTTCATTTCTGCTTATTACAATCTCTGTATGTCATCTTCTGGGTGCATTCGACGCCTAAACACATTGCATGTAGGACAAGCGCTAACACAGCATATTGTGTCTTTCTTGTCAAAAAAAAAAAAAACAGAAAAAAACCTTTAGATTTTGCATGCATGGCTGACAGAGTGTAATAATTTGTAGTGATATAGACCCAGATAAGATGGAATAACAACACCGACAATAATTAGCATACATCGGTGACAAGGCCACAGAAAATGAAATCAGATATTAAATTTTCTTCCTTTGTTAAGTCTGTTTAAGATGTAATTAAAATTTTAACCAAAGAATGCCAACGGCTTTTAAAAAATGTGTGTAGACGTTCGCCAGAGCATTTATGGCAGAGATTGCTAAAGAGATGAAAAAGAGATGTCTATCCTCCCGGGTAGAAACAAAGGCTCGTTGGCTGACTTTATGTGTCAACTTGAGAGAACCACCTTGTCATATCCACAGGGTGTATCACCGCACGCATTGGAGCCGTCAAACTTAATGTGGCCATCTGCTTTCTTCCAGATACATCACTCCCATATTAAGTATCATGGTCATTTAACTTTACTCAAAGATTACTGATCTGTAAAGTGATGTAATCGATACGCAGATCTTAATAATCGGAACAGTAATCAGTACTATGTGACTTATTTTGCCATTACGAAATATTGCTGTATTGTTGCAAGCATATTAGCGGGTGAACGGGATATTATAATTATTCGCAAAAAGTGATTTCTTGCTCCAAAATATTCCTTATTTCGAATAATTATAACATCCCGTTCATCCCCTAATACACTTACAACAATACAACAATATTTAGTACTGGTAAAATAGTGGTCACTTCTTACTAATTCACTTATTTCACTTTGTATGTCGGATGGCACATTAGACTGGACTGCCAGCAGTAACTGTTACACATCTATAGATCAACATGCAGAATGAAAAAAAAATGAAGTTATGTGGATTAGAAAGAGTAGTAAAATTGCGCTAGAAACCATCTTGCTGTGTTATTATCTCCAAATGAAATGCTGTTAAATGTTTTGATTGTATGGTGGGTTTTATGGAGAATACGGGTAATGTTTGTAGGCCGTTTTTGCAAACCTTCGTGTTCAACTCTGACTGAAGTTAGTGTGAAACACACTGCAGTAATGTGTGTCTGTATATAAAAAAGCTAATGTGACGTTAAGGTTCTGCTTTAGGGTCATGGAAATGTCGGCGTGACGTCACCGTTGACACTACATTGCGCAATGCGTTTTCAAGCAAAGCATAGCATTGAACGATTGACTAGAACATGCGCTTGTTTCCACCTATTTTTGATGACAACCGCTTAGAAAAACAATACTTTAAACTGTTGACGGAGAGGCCCAGTCCTTGTTGAACCAGAGACATTTTTGTTTCATCATACTGCGTTTAGTTTTATGCACAGTGTTAATTTTGTTAAGTCATAATCGGCTTGACACTTGTGAGGAGAAAACCGGGATCATTTTTTTTAAATTTTAGTCTGAAGAGGTAAGGTGAGTCGGGAACACATTCGCTGAGTGAAAAAAGACAACATAAACATTCCCCCACCTAATACAACAATGTGTCGTGGCTCGTGCATCTATGAAACGACCAAGGGAGCCGCAAAGATGAATCTCCCAAACATAGAGACAACAGTTAGAAGTTACTTACACACGCTTTATACAAATGGCCTGGAGCGTGTGAACATAGGTAAAATTGAGTTTGTCCAATTCCAATGGATGTTTTTTCCACCATAATGATGGACACCATTCTATAAGTGAAATATTCTTGTGCACGTCGTAAAACACCAATCAAATAAATTAATAAATGAATAAATAAAGGAATAAATTTTCTGTAGAGAAGAGAAGTAAAATCTGAAATGTACATCCGCAGGATGCTGAAATTAACACAATGAAGTGAAATATTTAAATGTGTTTCTGGTTTCGGGAGCTAAGGTGAGTCGGGAACACGCCCGCTGAGTGAAAAAAGACAACATAAACATTTCCCACATAATTACAACAATGTTTCGTGGCTCGTGCATCTCCGAAACGACCAGGGGAGACGTAATGATGAATCTCCCAAACATAGAGACAACAGTTAGAAGTTACTTACACACGCTTTATACAAAGGGCCTACCTGGAGTCTATCAACGGAGGTAAACTTGAGCTTTCCCGATTCCCGTGGAAGTTCCTTCCAACCATAATGCTGGACGCCATCGTATAAGTGAAATCTTCTCGTGCACGTCGTAAAACACCAATCAAATAAATAAATAAATAAACTTCCTGTAGAGGTTAGAAGTAAAATGTGAAATGTACATCCGCAGGACGCTGAAATTAACACAATGAAGTGAAATATTTAAATGCGTTTCTGGCTTCTCATTGGTGGATCAGCTGAACGGGCAAACGGGATATATCATGTGATGAAAATATTTATATCCAACATCGTTTGCTTCTGAAGTCTTAAATCTTAAAATCTTAAACCCATACCTCAGGTACGCGATATATTGCATACAAAGGTTGGTCACTTTGGTGAAAAGTAATAGCCCATCAATGATCTGGGATTGACCAATGAAACATCAAAACAATTTTATGAATATACATGAGTTATATAGTAATGTTATTTATTCTCACAGATTCTCATTTGTTCGTCAAGAATTGAAACGTAATATTTAAATTGCGATTTTATGAATCGTATGAGCGCATAATTGTTAGTCAATATAACGACCCTTTTCCCCACAATTATGAGTCATACAACCTGTAATGATAAATTTGTGAGCGAAGCAAACAACAAGGTAAGGAAATAAATATGTGCTCATCTTAGAATGAAAAGTGTCCCCAAATGATGTCTCCCGTGTACCTGACATCTCCCTGAAATGTTTCTGCTGATCCCAGAATGAAAACCTCCACAAATGATGTCTCCCTCAAATCGGCCGTACAGCGGATATGTCCCTCTGCTTATCTCAGATAGAAAGTGCCCACACTTGATTTTCCGTTCACCTGGTAGTCTTGTACCTCAATCAAAGGGTTCTCTTCCTTATCGGATAAGAGTATCCACCGATGTTTATCGTGTTGTTGATGTGTATGATCAGTAAAAGCTGCGTCCAAGTATTCACATCGACTCTTTGCAAGTTCATTTAAGGTTTATTAGGCAATTACACAGAACGTCTCCATCCAGACCAGAATCTTCTCCTTGAGGCAGATTTGCACCAGCGAGTAACACAGCGCTTCTTGTCAAGGCGACGACATACTCGACACATTATGGCAGCCAAGTTTAACCCTGTTCGAACAAAGAATGTGGAGAGTAATTAATAATCAAAATGAGAATAACGATGTTGTTATGTATTTATTTGTTAATCTGTTTAATTATTTGTTTGTTGATTTTTGTATTTAATCATTGATTTATGTCTTTATGATTATTATTATGATTATGATTATTATTGTTTTTGTTTTTGTTGATGTCAGGATGATAATGATGATGATAATTGATGTTGATGATCATCATCACCATTATCATTACCATTATTATTTTTCCTCCCTTCTTCGCATTGTGTAAGACCACAAGCACACCCTACATCAGATTTGTTTTTGGTCGCAATTCGGGTTGTCGCCCTTGTATTGGGTAACTCGTGTCCGTTCATTCACTCCGTTTCATTGATATTTACGTTCTTTTTGGCGTCCTAAACAACAACACATATCCACTGGCTATCACATATGAAATCTAAATGTGCCAGTCGGAATAATAAGATAAGAATTGTGCCCTGCTGCCTGAGGGAAAATGTTAGGCAACTTTTGTTCATATCAATTTACTCTTCCCGCTCTGTTTCTGCCTCTTTCCTTCAGGATCTTGTTAAGTTCACAAATGTTCAGCTACTCAGTTTTCCCTATCGTTCATCTACTCTATAAATGACTTTATGTCAAACTACGCCAGCGTTACGGTAATGCCATCAAAACTAGTTGCCTAGCATATCTGACAGGTCACCTGGTACAGTACGACTTCTTTTACCCCCAGCGACAAAAGAGTTCGAAGTGTAAACTCTCCTATTGTGTAATATTTGTCATGCAAGTATTTACAAGAGGTTAACTGTACGCACGTTCTTACTGAGATTTTCTACGTTTTGAAAGAAACTGTTGGAATGATGCAGTTTTACGTGCCAGGGAAGGCGTCCAAAAGTCATGGTTACAAATGATGTTGTAAGGACAGAGGAGGCATACGAAGTGTTTCAATGGTTCGGTTCATCGAAAAATTTTCACCAGACGGTTCAAACGATATGACGAAACTCAACAAGTAAAGATTCCTAGTAAATCCCCGTCCCGAAATATCAAACTCATTTTACCCACTCAGTCGACCAGTGGGCCTACGTGGCCTATCCGGTTCGTCTAGGCTGCGAAAGATGTAAAACAATACGAGTTGGGTGAGTCGGAACTAGAAAATTTGCCGCCCTTTTACCCTTCTATTTCCGCCATTACATCACCTAGGTATTCTGGCTGAGGAAGCCCAAGAGATTCCTGCATATGAAACACGTCGTTGTTGAAAAGAAATTGATTATTTTGCTGAATTTTGAGTCTTAAAAATGCGGAAATACTCGAAAGCCAAAGGCCTTTTCGTCCAAAAAAAGCAGTAATTTACTCTACATGTGGACCGGAACATATAACGGAAGACACTAATATCAGCACACTGGGGTTATCTGTTCATCGATGCGTACATATACCAGGTCGGTGTAATAACTAACATTTTATGATGACAAATGTATGGTTTAACTGGGAATTTACCCCGATTCATACCAATGGTGACCATAAGTTTTTCCACGGGCTCTTCCCGGTTTCCTCCCACCATAATACAGGCCACCATGGGATAAGTGAAATATTCTTGAGTACAGCGTAAAACACCGATCAAATAAAGAAATCATACCAGGGGTGAGTGAAGTTTGCTAAACCTTGGCGTCCGCTTCAATCCTAGAGACCTGTTTGATTTGTCCTCATTCTAGTGTGGTGGTTGTTTTCAAGGAAACGGAAACACAGAGATATAAATGTCAAGCAGGTAAGAGAACAAGATTTATGAAAATGCAATTAGACATGTTTCAGATTCACAGCTAAACTAACTGCAGGACAAATAGGAAAGTGTTGTCAAAACAGAATCGCTGGCTTACTTTCCGGTCGTATGTGGGAAGGTCCGCCAGAAACCAGTAAGTTTCCCAAAGGCCCTGCTCGGTTTCCTCCCACAATAATTCTCACCGCTGTCGTATAAATGAAATATACTTGAGTACGGCGTAAAATTAAAAATGAAATAAAGAAAAAAAATAAATAGAGATATCTTACTGCCTAGTCGCATTCTGATCCTCCACCCCTGAACCCCCGGAAACTGGCTTCTGGTTATCAGGAGTGCTGTCACCAACACCAAGCACATCGTCAGCCGGTAGATATTCATCGTGTATTCACGACAGGAGTGCTACTCCAGTACACAACAGTCGTAATGTAAGTGACAACGTACCCCAAAGATGCGTCATTTTCGTGAACTTGACTAAACGGGAAACACCAGAATTCGTCTTCCTACTCGTCCATTGAAATTCAAGTATACGCGAGTGTTTTGTGTCACTGTCGTTCCAGCAATCTTTCAAATGTACACAAGGACGTTGTTTGTATTTATATAGTCTACATTGAATTTCTTGCCACTGTACACGTTAACCTATACGAATAGACTTCAGGGCGTGGCATGATCTGTCACTTCTAATCAGTGATATTTTGGGGGAATCCCCTTCTGTTTTCTGCGGTTACCTGAAACCTGCACCTAAATACAGAGTGTGTGGCTGACGACAATCGATGGGAGCTCTTAAGCTAACTTTTGAATGCTCGAGTTCATAGGGAGAGCCCCAAGTCTATGGGTGCAAAAATATCCATGTTTGAGAGAGCCTTGGTATGACTATATCGTTGCCATATCGTTATCAACATATGAATTATCGATATGAATAAATCAGCTACCCATAAAAAATACTTACTGACATTAATACCTTTGTTGATACCGATACTTCTATATCTATAATTTAGTCGCAGACAGAGTGACCTCAATTAAAAGATAGGTACACAAAATATTAGTAACTGTCACCAGTCCTGTGATCATCATAACAGATACAACCAAGGGGTTCTGTGAACAAAACAAATACCTTAATTTGCTGAGTTTGATTGAATCAAGCTGCATAGTGCAGGAGCTAAACTTGTCAGTTCAAAACGGCAAGAAAGATGATGCAACCCACAGATTGGAAGGAAAGTTTGTAAACTTGCTTATAAACAGGACCGTGCCGTATCTG
Source organism: Acanthopleura granulata (assembly GCA_016165875.1). Classification (NCBI taxonomy): domain Eukaryota; kingdom Metazoa; phylum Mollusca; class Polyplacophora; order Chitonida; family Chitonidae; genus Acanthopleura; species Acanthopleura granulata. The sequence continues at coordinate 6,776,063 of JABBOT010000014.1, forward strand.
AAGCTAATTATTAAAGTAAAGAACTCATTTCACACAAATACCAAGAGCTGCTAATATCAGTAATAAAATCCACGGAGAACACCGATTGACCCGGATGCACACAACACTGCTGCGCCCCAACAGGGAAGAATTTCTACCTCAAGCTATTCCTGTTATATGAGAGATTAATGAAAGGAAGTCGGATATGTTTAACCTCTGCTGTACTCGAGTGTCGGAAATTTGTTTACTTTTGAGGACCCGAGACAGTAAACAATGAGAGGGAAATAACATTGCAGTGTTGTTACCTTGAATACAAGGATCTGGATGCGAATACACGTATCATTTAATCCTCTGAGAGCATTCAGGTGGCTCCTGATCCGTACATTAAAAGCACGTAACATCTGCCAGGTACGTATTACTTTCAAACCGATAGACATACCAAATGACAATGTCACATAGTCGACTTAGTGGAGTTTTCAGGGTAGGCAATGGTTCGCCTAATGGTGTAGGAACCCTACACCTGCATGTCTCAATGATCTCTCCGAGTAAAATCTTATCAATACAAGATTTATATTGCAGCAATTAGTTGAACGGGTACGTGCAATTACAAATTTAACTAACCCCCCCCCCCCACCACCACCACCCCAACACACTCAGATTAGAGTGGCTTATGTATATGCTGGCTATATAGATGGTACAAGTGCACCCTTCTGAAATGACAAAACCAATGTTTACAGGGCTGGAGTGTTCTCCTAACTTAATAAGAGCTCGCTGTTAAGTTTTCAATCAACTGAGATTGATTGCATGAAAGTTGTCCGCGCTGCGATTGGTCGGTGCTTTAATCTACACTTGTCTGGCGATGATTCGTGATGTTCAGATTTAGCTGTCCTTTTTGTTTTGATACAAAAACAGTTAGGAATATTTACATAATGTGACATTAAGTTCCTTGCATGCTTGACTGACTCCGTGTCCTAATTTGCATTGGTCTAGAAACAGATAAGCACTACAGTCCCGTATCTGAAGCTAATTATAAAATTAAGGAACTCATTTCACAGAAATACCAAAAGCTGCAAATATCAGTAATAAAATCCCCAGAGAACACCAACTGAACTGGATGCAGTCAACACTACTGCGCCCCATCAGGGAAGCATTTCTACCTCAAGCTATTCCTGTAATATTAGAGATTAATGAAAGGAAGCCTGATATGTTTAAATTTTGATGTACTCGACTGTCGGTAATTTACGTAGTTGTTTGTTTTTCACCCCATAAACCTTAGAAGCACTTGAATGTGTTTACAAACTATCAATAAACGCGCGTCATTAAAGTGTACTTATTTATTTATCTATTTATTTATTTAAATATTTGGTACTTCACTGACTACGGTGGCCAGCACTGTGTTTGGGGGGAAAGCGGGTAGAGGGTTCTACCCCAAGCTATTCCTGTTATATGAGAAATTAATGGATAAAAGTCTGATATGTTTAACCTCTGATGTACTCGACTGTCGGTAATTTATGCGGTTGTTCGTTTTTCATCCCATAAAACTGATAATCACTGAATTGTGTTTGCAAACTATCAACAACCAACGTCATTAAATTGTATTTATTTTTATATCTATTTATTGATTTAAATATTTGTTATTTTACTCAGTGGCTACGGTGGCCAGCACTATGGTTGGAGGAAAAGCGGGCAGAGCCCGGGGGAAACCCACGATCATCGGAACACTCCTTCTCACGTACGGCAGGAAAGGAGACCAACTTGAGCTGGACTTTAACCGGAAGGGCATTTTTTCATGACCTCAAGGGTCATTGCTTGCGCTAGGGAGTTTATCCCTCGAACAGTGTAACGATGGAATTCATCAGTTGCCAAGTCTCAGGTTGTACCTGACAATCGCTAAGCAGAGAAAATGAAGGTTGTTGTGAAAAATGTTTTACCTGTGCACACACTCGGTTGTGCAGCTCTTGTAAATCATGACGTTTGAACACTGATCCAGGTGTACTCCCTGCTTAACATTCTCTACAAGCATTGGTGAGCTTCCCTTTAACGTGGTGTTGTATACATAAAGCAAAGACACTCATGAAGCTAAAACACTCATGAGGCATCTAAGACACTCAGACTAAAGAAACTAAGACACTCATGTAGATGAGACACTTATGAAGATAAAACACCCATCGAGGAGTAAAGACACTCAAACTGATGGAGCAGAGACACTCATGAAGCTAAGGCACTGACACTTATGAATCTAAGACACTCACACTCATGAAGCTAAGGCACTCAGGAAGCCAAGACACTCATTAAACCAAATCACTCATTGAGCTAAGGTACCTGAAACTAAGGCACCCATCAAGCTAACACACACGTAAAACTAACACACTTATGAACCTGGACTCTCAAGAAGCTCAGGCACACATGATGCTAAGGCACTCATTGAGCTAAGGCACTCATGAAACTAAGGCACTCATGAAGCTAGGACACTCATGAACCCAGACACTCAAGAAATGAAGCCACCAATGAAGATAAGAGACCCATGAAATTAAAACACGGACAATTATGAAGCTAAGACATGCAGGAGGTAAGACAGAAACGACGCTATGCCTTCATCCAGTTAAGGGTCTCATGAAGCTAAGATTAACTAATATTTACCTGATAAAAGCTAACAAACATATAGATGTAGTTCGGATAGTTTACAGTTACACATTAAGGTGTGATATGTGACTAGACGGAGAAACGCAAAATTTATCGTTTAACAAATTAAGCGAGATACACAGTGAAGTGTGTTACGAAATATGCGAGAATCATAACATTTAGCCGAGATACGCATTACTGTGTGGTAATGGATTGAATACGAAGTACAAGTGAGATATACATTTATCCGTGTAATAGACTAAGCAGAAATACACATTAAATTGACATACAAACAATTAGAGCTAAGGTGCAATATGCTCAAAAAATAAAGCAAAATAGACAAATCCGTCATTAAATCGATAGATTTGTTATATGATTCCTTGCAATCGCCAGCTGCTAGTGAACTGATTCTTGACCTGGCTGTTGAATGATTGAAGACTGGTAAACGAATGCCTTACTGGACATTTTTCTCTGTCAGGCTATAACATTCAGCATGAACGCCTAAACACTGAAGTTTTCATTTCTGCTTATTACAATCTTTGTATGTCATCTTCTGGGTGCATTCGACGCCTAACGCATTGCATGTAGGACAAGCACTAACACATCATATTGTGTGTTTGTTGTCAAAGTTAAAGAAAAGAATCCTTTACATTTTACATGTATGGCTGACAGAGTGCCCTAATTTGTAGTGATATAGCCCAGGATAAGCTGGAATAACGACACCGACAACAATTAGCATACATTGGTGACACGGCTACAGAAAACGAAATCAGATATTAAATCATCTTCTTTTGTGAAGTCTGTTGAAGATGTATATAAATTTTCAACCAAAGAATACAAACTGCTTTTAAACCCTGTGTGTAGACGTTCTACAGAACATTTACGACAGAGATTGCTAATGACATGAAAAAGAGATGTCTACCCTTGGGGAGACTCCATCTCATGTAGAAACACATGCGCGTTGGCTGACTTTATGTCTCAACTTCAGAGAAACACCTTGTCATATACACAGAGTATATCACCGCACGCATTTCCGCCTTTCTTCCAGATTCATCACTCCCATATTAAATATCATGGTCATTGAACTTTACTCAGGGATTACTGATCTGTAAACTGATACAATACATAATCGATACACAGAGGTTGATATTCGGAACAGTAATCAGTAATATGTGACTGTTATTTTGTCATTACGAAATATTCTTGCATTATTGCAGGGATATTAATTGGTGAACGGGATACAAAAATTAATCGCAAAAAGGAATTTTTGGCTTCAAACTGTTCCTTATTTCGAATGATTATAATATCCTGTTCATCCCCTAATACACCTACAACAATACAACAATATTTAGTAATGACAAAATAGCCGTCACTTATTACTAATTCACTTATTTCACTTTGTATGTCGGGTGGCACATTAGAATGGACTGCCATTCTAGTGAAATGTACATCCACAGGACGATTAAATTAACACAATAAAGTGAAATATTTAAATGCATTTCTGGTTTCTCTCTGGTGGATCAGCTGAACGGGCGAACGAGATATATCATGTGATCAAAATATTTATATCCAACATCGTCTGCTTCTGTCGTCTTAAATCTTAAAATTTTAAAGCCTTACCTCAAGTACGCGATGTATTGCATACAAAGGTTGGTCACTTTGGTAAAAAGTAATAGACCATCACTGATCTGGGATTGGCCAATAAAACATCAAAACAATTTTATGATTATACATGAGTTATATAGTAATGTTATTTATTCTCACAGAATTTCATTTGTTCTTCAAGAACTGAAACGTAATTTAGAAATAGCGATTTTATGAATCGTATGAGTGCATAATTGTTAGTCAATATAACCAACTTTTTCCCCACAATTATAAGTTATACACCCTCGAATGATAAATCTGCGAGCAAAGCAAACAACAAGGCAAAGAAATAAATCTCTGCTCATCTTAGACTGAAAAGTGTCCGCAAATGATGTCTCCCGTGTATCTGACATCTCCCTGAAATGTTTCTGCTGATCCCAGAATGAAAACCTCCACAAATGATGTCTCCCTCAAATTGGCCGTACAGCGGATATGTACCTCTGCTTATCTCAGATAGAAAGTGTCCACAATTGATTTTCCGCGCACCTGGTAACCCCCTACCTCCATCAAAGGCTTCTCTTTCTTTTCGGATAAGAGTATCCACAAATGTTTCCCGTGTTGTTGATGTGTATGATCAGTAAAAGTCTGCGTCCAGGTATTCACATCGACATAATCGACAATTACACAGAACGTCTTCATCCAGACCAGAATTTTTTCCGTGAGGCAGATTTGAACGAGCGAGTAACACAGCGCTTCTCGTCATGGCGACGACATACTCGACACATTATGGCTGCCAAGTGAAACCCTATACCAACAAAAAATGTGGAAAGTAATTAATTATCAAAATCATAATAACAATGTTATTATTTATTTATTTATGAATCTGTTTAATTATATATCTATTTATTTATCTATTTATTCATTGGTTTAATTTTTTTATCATTATTATTATTAGTTCTATCATTATTATTATTTTTGTTGTTGTTGTTCTTGTTGTTATTGATGTCAGTATGATAATGATGATGATAATTGATGTTGATGATCATCATCACCATTATCATTACCATTATTATTTCTCCTCGCAAAAGACTCCCTTCCTCGCATTGTGTAAGACCACAAGGACATGCTACATCAGATTTGTTTTTGGTCGGGTTGTCCCCCTTGTATTGGGTATCTCGTGTCGGTTCATTCACTCCGTTTCATTCATATGTACGTGCTGTCTGGCGCACTGAACAACAACACAAATGCCTATCACATATGAGATCTAAATGTGCCAATCGGAATAATAAGATAAGAATTGTACACTGCCGCCTGATGGAAAATGTTAAGCAACTTTTGTTCATGTCAATTTACCTTTCTCGCTCTGTATCGGTCTCTTTCCTTTAGGATCTTGTTAAGTTCACAAATGTTCAGGTACTCAGTTTTCCCTATAATTCATCTAGTCTATAAATGATTTGATGTCAAATTACGCTAGCGTTACGGTGATACCATCAAACTAGTTGTCTGGCATATCTGACAGGTCACCTGGTACAGTACGACTTCTTTTACCCCCAGCGACAAAAGAGTTCGAAGTGGAAACTCTCCAATTGTGTAATATTTGTCATGCATGTATTTACAACAGCTTAATTGTAAGTACATTCTTACCGAGGTTTTCTACGTTTTGAAAGAAAATATTGGAATGATGCAGTCTTATGCGACAGGGAAGGTGTCCAAACGTCATGGTCAGAAATGATGTTGTAAGGACAGAGGAGGCATACGAAGTATTTACATGGTTCGTTGGATCGAAAAATTTTCACCAGACGGTTCAAACGATATGACCAAACTCACCAAGTAAATATTCCTAGCAATTCTCCACCCACAAATATCAAACTCACATTACCCACCGATTCGACAAGTGGGCCTACTTGACCTATCCGGTTCGTTTAGGATGGCAAGTGACAAACTACAAAAATGTAAAACCATAAGGGTAAGGTGAGTCGGAAATGAACCTTTTTGCCCTTCTATTTCCTCCATTACATCACCTAGGTATTCTGGCTGAGGAAGCCCACGAGATTCCTGCATATGTAAAGGCATCATTGTTGAAAGGATTTTGTTTGTTGTTGTTGTTTTCAAAGAAACGAAAACACAGAGATATAAATGTCAAGCAGGTAAGAGAACAAGAGTTATGAAAATGCAATTTGACATGTTTCTGATTCACAGCTAAACTAACTGCAGGACAAATAGGAAAGTGTTGTCAAAACAGGATCGCTGGCTTCCTTTCCGGTCGTATGTGGGAAGGTCCGCCAGAAACCAGTAAGTTTCCCAAGGGTACTCCTCAGTTACCTCCCACAATAATTCTGACCGCTGTCGTATAGGTGAAATATTCTTGAGTACGGCATAAAAATACCAATCAAATAAACAAAGTAAATAAATGTAGATATCTTACTATGTAGTGGCATTCTGATCTCCATCCTGCAACTCTGAAAGACTGGCTTGTGGTTATCAGACACATCGTCAGACGGTAGATATCCATCGTGTGTTGACGACAGGTGTGCTACACGAGTACACAACAGTCGTAATGTCAGTGACATCGTACCCCAACGATGCATCATTTTCGTGAGCTCGACTAAACGGGAAACTCCAACATTCGTCTTCCTACTAGTCCAGTGAAATCCACGTATACGCTAGTGTTTTGTGTCACTGTCGTTCCACCAATGTCTCAAATGTATACTGTTACGTTGTGTGTAGTTATTAAGCCTATGTTGAATTTCTTGCCACTGTACGTGTTAACCTATAAGAACAGACTTCAGAATGTGGCATGATCTGTCACTTCTGATCAGCGATATTTTGGGGGAATCCCCTTCGGAGCTTTTAAGCTAGAAACAGAGATTTCTTAAACTTTTGAATGCTCGAATTCATAGAGAGACACTCAAGTCTATAGGTGCTAAAATATGCATGTTTTTTATCTTTGCGATATCGATATGGACAAATGAATTATCGTTATGAATAAATCGGATACCGATAAAAAATACTTATGTTTAACCTCTGATGTACTCGACTGTCGGTAATTTACGCAGTTGTTTGTTTTTCACTCCATAAAACGTATAAGCATTTAAACGAGTTTATAAACTATCAACAACCAGCGTCTATAAAGTGTATTTATTTATTTCTCTATTTATTTATTTAAATATTTGGTATTTTACTCCTTGACTACTGTGGCCAGCACTTAGGTTGGAGGAAAAGCGAGTGAAGCCCAGGGAAAACCCACGATCATGGGAAAACTCCTGGCAGACCTTCTCACGTACGGCGGAAAAGGAGGTCACCTTGAGCTGGACTTTAACCGGAAGGGCATTTTTTGATGACCTCCCGGGTCATTGCCTGCGCTAGGGAGATTATCCCTCGAACAGTGTAACGATGGAATTCATCAATGGCCAAGTCTCAGGTAGTACCTGACAGGCGTTAAGCAGAGAAAATGAAGGTTGTTGTGAAAAACGTTTTACCTGTGCACACGCGCGATTGTGAAACACCTGTAAATCATGACGTTTGAACACTGATCCATGTGTACTCCCTGCTTAACGTTATCTACAAGAATTGGTGAGCTTCCCTTTAACGTAGTTTTGGATACATAAAAGAAAGACACTCATGAAGCAGGTAAAACACTCACACTCATGAAACTAAGACACTCTTGTAGATAAGACACTTATGAAGCTAAAACACCCATCAAGGATTCAAGACACTCACACCCATGAAGCTAAGGCAGTCATGAAGCTAATTCAATCAGGAAGTTAAGCACTGTAGAAGCTAAGACACTCATTAAACTAAGGCACTCATTGAGCTCAGGTACCCATGAAACTAAGGCACTCATCAAGCCAACACACAGGTGAAACTAACACACTTATGAACCTGGACTGTCAAGAAGCTCAGGCACACATGTAGCTGAGGCACTCATTGAGCTCAGACACTGATGAAACTATGGCACTCATGAAGCTAAGATATTCATGAAGCTAGAACTCTCATGAACCTAGACACTCTAGAAATGAAGACACCGATAAGGTGTGATATGTAACCAAACAGAGTAACGCCAAATTAAGCGTTTAGCAAATTTAGCGAGATACACAGTGAATTGTGTTTGGAAATATGCGATAGAATATACTTTTATCCGTGTAATAGACTAAGCAGACATACACATTATATTGACATACAAACAATTGAAGCTATGGTACAATATGCTCAAAAAATAAAGCAAAATAGACAAATCCGTCATTAAATCTATTCATTTGCTATATGTTTCCTTGCAATCGCCAGCTGTTAGTCAACTGATTATTGACCTTGCTGTTGAATGATTAAAGACTGGTAAACGAATGCCTTACTGGACATTTTTCCCTGTCAGGCTATAACATTCAGCGTAAACGGCTAAACACTGAGGCATTCAACGCCTAAACGCATTGCCTGTAGGACAAGCGCTAACATAGCATATTGCATGTTTGTTGTCAAAGATAAAGAAAAGAATCCTTTACATTTTACATGCATGGCTGACAGAGTGTCCTAATTTGTACTGATATAGACCCAGATAAGCTGAAATAACAACACCGACAACAATTAGCATACATCGGTGACAATGCCACAGAAAATGAAATCAGGAATTAAATTATCTTCTTTTGTGAAGTCTGTTTAAGATGTAAATAAAGTTTTAACCAAAGAATGCCAAGGGCTTTTAAAACCTGTGTGTAGACATTGGCCAGAACATTTTCTCACAGCAGAGATTGCTAATGACATGAAGAAGAGGTGTCTATCCTTCCGGAGACTCCATCCCGGGTAGAAACACCTGCGCGTTGACTGACTTCAAGTGTCAACTTGAGAGAAACACCTTGTCATATCCACAGAGTATATCACCCCACGCATTGGAGCCGGCAAACTTAATGTGGGCATCTCCTTTCTTCCAGATACATCACTCCCATATTAAATATCATGATCATCGAAATTTACTCAAGGATTACTGATCTGTAAACTGATACAATACATAATCGATACACAGAGGTTAATATTCGGAACAGTAATCAGTAATATGTGACTGTTATTTTGCCATTACGAAATATTTTTGTATTATTGTAAACATATTAGGGGGTGAATAATAAATCTATAAAAACTATAATTACTCGAAAATAAGGAATTGTTGGCTCCAAACTATTCCTTTTTTCAAATAATTATAATATCCCGTTCATCCCCTAACACACTTACAGCAATACAACAAGATTTAGTAATGGCAAAATAGCTGTCACTTATTATTAAACCACTTATTTCACTTGGTATGTCGGGTGGCACATTAGACTGGACTGCCAGCTGTAACTGTTACACATCTCTAGATTAACATGCAAAATGGAAAAAAATGAAGTTATGTGGAGTAGAAAGAGTATTAAAATTGTATTAGAAAGTATCTTGCTGTATTGTTAACTCCAAATGAAATCCAGTCAAATGTTTTGATTGTGAGGGGAAAACCGGGAACAGTAGTTTTAAATTTTATTCTGAAGAGTTAAGGTGAATCGGGAACACGCCCGCGGAGTGAAAAAGGACAACATAAACATTTCCCCACCTAATTACAACAATGTTTCGTATCTCGTGCATGGCGGAAACGATAAGGGCATCCGCAATGATGAATCTCCCAAACACAGAGACAACAGTTAGAAGTTATTTCACAAGCTTGATACAAAGGGCCTACCTCGAGTGTATGAACGGAGCTAAAATTGAGCTTGTCCAATTAGCCTGGAAGTTTCTTCCCACCATAATGCTGGACGCCATCGTATAAGTGACATATTCTCGTGCACGTCGTGAAACACCAATCAAATAAAAAATGAATAAATAAACAACTAACTAAAGAAATAAATTTACTCTAGAGGTGAGAAGTAAAATGTGAAATGTACATCCGCAAGACGCTGAAATTAAAACAATGATGTGAAATATTTAAATGCGTTTCTGGTTTCTCGTTGGTGGATAAGCTAAACAGGCCAACGAAATATATCATGTGATCAAAATATTTATATCCAACATCGTCTGATCCTGCTGTCTTAAATCTTAAAATTTTAAACCCTTACCTCAAGTACGCGATGTATTGCATACAAAGGTTGGTCACTTTGGTGAAAAGTAATAGCCCATCAATGATCTGGGATTGACCAATGAAACATCAAAACAATTTTATGAATATACATGAGATGTACAGTGATGTCATTTATTCTCACAGATTCTCATTTGTTCCTCAAGAAATGAAACGTAATTTTTAAATAGCGATTTTATGAATCGTATGTGCGCATAATTGTTAGTCAATATAACGAGCTTTTTCACCACAATTATGAGTTATACAAGCTATAATGATAAATTTGCGAGCGAAGCAAACAACAAGGTAAGGAAATAAATCTCTGCTCATCTTAGACTGAAAAGTGTCCGCAAATGATGTCTTCCGTGTATCTGACATCTCCCACAATTGTTTCTGCTGATCCCAGATTGAAAACCTCCACAAATGATATCTCCCTCAAATTGGCCGTACAGCGGATATGTCCCTCTGCTTATCTCAGATTGAAAGTGTGCACAATTGATTTTGAGTGCACCTGGTAGTGCCCTACCTCCATCAAAGGCTTCTATCCCTTTTCGGATAAGAGTATCCACAAATGTTTCCCGTGTTGATGATGTGTATGATCAGTGAAAGCTGCGTACAAGTATTCACATCGACTCTTTGCAAGTTCAGTAAAGGTTTATTAGGCAATTACACAGAACGGCTTCTTCCACACCAGAATCCTCTCCGTGAGGTAGATTTGCACCAGCGTTTAACACATCGCTTCTCGTGACGGCCACGACATACTCGACACAATATGTCATCCAAGTGAGAACCTGTTCCTACAAAGAATGTGGAGAAAAATTAATAATAAAAACTATAATGACAATGTTATTATTTATTTATTTATTAATATGTTTGTTTGTTTATTTATCTATTTATTTATGTATTTGTTCATTTATTTATTTCTTCTTCTTATTATTATTATTGATGTCAGGATGATAATGATGATGATAACTGATGTTGATGATCATCATTACCATTATTATTTCTCCTCGCGAAAGACTCCCTTCCTCGCATTGTGTAAGACCACAAGGACATGCTACATCAGATTTGTTTTTGGTCGCTATCCGGGTTGTCCCCCTTGTATTGGGTAACTCGTGTCCGTTCATTCACTCCTTTTCATTCATATTTACGTGCTTTCTGGCGTACTGAACAACAACACAAATCCACTGGCGATCACATATGAAATGCGAATGTGCCAGTCGGAATAATAAGATAAAAGATGTACCCTGCTGCCTGATGGAAAATGTTAGGCAACCTTTGTTCATATCAATTTACCTTTCTCGCTCTGTTCCAGTCTGTTTCTTTCAGGATCATATGAGATCTAAATTTGCCAATCGGAATAATAAGATAAGAATTGTACACTGCCGCCTGATGGAAAATGTTAAGCAACTTTTGTTCATTTCAATTTACCTTTCTCGCTCTGTATCGGTCTCTTTCCTTCAGGATCTTGTTAAGTTCACAAATGTTCAGCTACTCAGTTTTCCCTGTCGTTCATCTACTCTATGAATGATTTGTTGTCAAACGGCGCTAACGGTATGCCATCAAAACTAGTTGCCTAGCATATCTGACAGGTCACCTGGTACAGTAAGACTTCTTTTACTTCCAGCGACAAAAGAGTTCGAACTAGAAACTCTCCCATCGTGTAATATTTGTCATGCAAGTATTTACAACAGCTTAATTGTAAGCACGTTCTTATTGAGATTTTCTACGTTTTGAAAGAAAATATTGGAATGATGCAGTCTCACGCGCCAGGGAAGGTGTCCAAACGTCATGGTTAGAAATGATGTTGTAAGGACAGAGGAAGCATACGAAGTATTTATATGGTTCGTTGGATCGAATAATTTTCACCAGACGATTCAAACGATATGACCAAACTCAACAAGTAAAGAATCCTAGTAAATCCCCACCCCGAAATATCAAACTCATATTACCCACCGAATCGACAAGTGGGCCTACGTGGCCTATCCGGTTCGTCTAGGCTGCGAACTACAAAGATATAAAACCATAAGATTGGGGTGAGTCGGAATTGAACCTTTGCCGCCTTTTTGCCCTTCTATTTCCGCCTTTACACGACTTAGGTATTCTGGCTGAGGAAGCCCACGAGATTCCTGCATATGTAAAGGCGTCGTTGTTGAAAGGAAATTGATTATTCTGCTGAATTTTGAGTCTTAAAAATGCGGAAATTACTCGCAAGAGAAAGGCCTTTTCATCCAAAAAAGCAGAAATTTATTCTACCTGTTGACCGGAACATATAACGGAAGACACTGATATCAGCATCATTGGGGTTATCTGTTCATCGATGCGTACATGTACCAGGTCGGTGTAATAACTAACATTTTATGATGACAAATGTATGGTTTAACTGCGAATTTACTCCTATTCATACCAATGGTGACCATGGGTTTTCTACGGGCTCCTCCCAGTTTCCTCCCACCATAATACTGGCCACCATGGCATAAGTGAAATATTCTTGAGTACATCGTAAAACACCAATCAAATAGATAAATCATTCCAGGGGTGAGTGAAGTTTGCTAAACCTGGCGTCCGCTTCATTCCTAGAGACCTGTTTGTTTTGTCCTCACCGTAGTGCGGTGGTTGTTTTCAAGGAAACGAAAACACAGAGATATAAATATCAAGCAGTTAAGAGAACAAGATTTATGAAAATGCAATTAGACATGTTTCTGATTCACAGCTAAACTAACTGCAGGGCAAATAGGAAAGTGTTGTCAAAACAGTATCGCTGCCTTCCTTTCCGGTCGTATGTGGGAAGGTCCGCCAGAAACCAGAAAGTTTCCCAAGGGCACTCCTCAGTTTCCTCCCACAATAATTCTGGGCGCTGTCGTATAAGTAAAATATACTTGGGTACGGCTTAAAAATGCCAGTGAAATAAACAAAATCAATAAATACAGATATCTTACTGCCTTGTCGCACAAACCATCCTTGAACCCCCGGAAACTGGCTTGTGGTTATCAGGAGTGCTGTCACCAACACCAAGCACATCGTCAGCCGGTAGATATTCATCGTGTATTCAGAACAGGTGTGCTACTCCAGAACACAACAGTCGTAATGTCAGTGACATCGTACCCCAACGATGCGTCCTTTTCGTGAGCCCGGCTAAACGGGAAACTCCAGATGTCGTCTTCTTCCTCGTCCAATGAAATTCAAGTGTTTTGTGTGACTGTCGTTCCACCAATCTTTCAAATGTATACCAGGACGTTGTGTGTAATTATAAAGCATATATTGAATTTCCTGCCACTGTACATCTTAACCTATAAGAACAGACTTCAGAACGTGGCATGATATGTCGCTTCTAATCAGTGATATTTTGGGGGAATCCCTTTCCGTTTTCTGCAGTTACCTGAAACGTGCATCTAAAGTAGGTGACTGACGACAATCGATCGGAGCTCTTAAGCTAAAAAGAGAGATTTCCTAAACTTTTGAATGCTCGAGTTCGGTGTCGCATAATCGATTTCGTGGAGTTTTCAGGTCAGCAAGGGTTCGCCTAGTGGTGTAGGAACCCTATACCTGCACTGCGATTGGACGGTGCTTTAATCTACACTTGTGTGACGATGATTCAACAATGTAGAATAATGCAAAAGCATAGATACTCCGAAAAAACTGAGCAATCGCACGCTTGACGTTTTAATACTTGGATTGAACTTTATTTGTCATCTTCGGGGATACGCTGCTATCCATAGACACAAATCCAGTTATTCCCCTCAACACCAGGGTAATTGACACCAGTGACAACTGGAATACATTGTTATACAAAGTAGCACCCGCCACTCGCCGCAATAATCCCTGTCTAAAGACTATCTAAAGACTGCCAGTTGTTTAGATATATACATGCACTACCGCCATATTTCCTCCACGGTACTTTTTTAACTTCCCTGTTGTAGTACGCCTGTAGCTCCAGCCTCTGACTTTTGTCAAGATATTTCTTTACTGTTTACTCTAGTTTGGCTTTAATTTAATTACAGTATATATACATGCCATACATAAAATTGTCTATCTCTCATCTCTGAATCTTTCAGCGCTTGCTTACACCTGAGAACTGTGTTTTGAACGGGGTGAACTGCCATTAAGTTGTTGTTACGGTACTGCTATAATCCCAAGTCTAATTCTCATACCCGATGTCAGTTTGATCACATCGTTAGGGGCCTCCGTGGCTTAGAAGGTTAGCGCGCTAGCGCAGCGCAATGGCCGAAGCTTTCCATTAATGCGGTAGCTGTGAGTTCAAGCCCAGCTCATGCTGGCTTCCTCTCCGGCAGTACGTGGCAAGGTCTGCCAGCAACCTGCGGATGGCCGTTTGTCTCCCCCGGGGTTCTGCCCCGTTTCGTCTCAGAATAATGCTGGCCGAAGTCGTATAAGTGAAATATTCTTGGGTACGGCGTAGAACACCAATCAAATAAGTCAAATAAATAAATATTACATCGTTATTTACACTTACATTGTGTGCTCAGCATCCTTGGATTGTAATCTTGTATAATATAATCCCTTCCCCATACTGTCTGCTATTACTGGCATATCGTATAAGGTAAAAAAAAAAGTCTTATTGTCCTGTCCTCAGATTAAGGGCAACAAAGGATGCTTAACACTTTTGACAAATCCCGTGACGCAGTATGAGTTTTAGCTTTACCGACAAAAGAGTCACTTTTTGAAGGTCATCTTTTTGACAATAGCGTGCTCCTATTCCAAGATAGGGCTAGCTACATTTTCCACTCACTTGCCTACAAATGCACAATAACCCCTTTACACCCAAACACTTGTTGGTTGGCCCTTCCAGTTATAGATCCTGTATGGTTATCCGATCTCTTGTTGCATCACAGGGTGTAGCCGAAAAGTTTACGTGGGACTAAACAGGCTTGACTTCTGCATTGCTCCATACAATTTGGGGGAAATTCGTTTGAGAGACAAGTTGAAAGGTCAAGCCCAAAAAATTGGGCTTTGATATTTTTACAGACACCTCTTTAGAGCAAGTTGTCGAAGACCTGTATCGTTCAGATTACATAATATCTTACTTTTTTACTCTCCTACTAACTACTGCTGCTGACTAACAAGTTATAAGAATAATATATAAATTAGACATCTTCATCGACAGACAAACCATCTTGTGTCTCTGCTCGCCTCACGCTGAAAGTGTACACAAATGTCTCCCGTACATCTGACAGCTACCTAAATGTTTCTGTTCATTTATGAAAGTGTTTTGAGGGGAAACCAAGGAATCCATCCAAGCGTGACACTTTTCCTCGAGTGAGATGTGCACCAGCGAACAATACAGCGTTCCTCGCCTCCACGACTACATGTTTGACACATCACAGCGGCCAGATGGACAACTTTCCCTACAAGTAATAAGAAAAAATGTTGAGCACATTGTGAATAATTATAATCATATTGATAACAACAAAATCACAATTATGATAAAGTCGACAGTTTTATTCATAATGAATGTCTCCATGCAGAATTTTCAGGAGCCTTCTTACAGGTAAAGTTTAAAAGTCAAAGGCCTCCACTCAAAGTTTCGTAAATTTTGCCAAACATGGCGACCATTATTTACAACCTACGGTAATAGTGTGCACGATGCTCTGTAACCATTACCTAATTCCGCGCAGTCCTCGGTGAAGAACTGTATAAAGAATGATGCAGTTTTAATATTCCAGCTGGGTTCATATCAACAGTTGCCAGAAAAAGCAACTGAAGTACTTTACACATTTTCTCACTCTGTAGGAGGATAGTGTTTACAATACAACGATTGAGGAGGATAATGTTTACAATACAACGATTGACTGTTAAACAGTTGCGTTATAGTCGCTTCGGATATAAAACTCGTATGTTTCTCTGACATTATTAGATAATGTTGAATATTTCTGCTTCTAGGTGACCATCTTCCGTCAACATTGTGCACTTTATAAAGAGATTCTGATGCTAATTTTATTAATGCAAATGTTCTTTTCGGAATTTAAATTTGAATTTTGTATACTGGATGACGGACCGATCGGTGATTTGGATATTTCGCTCAGTATTCTAGTGTTAGCGAAAATATTGGCTTGAATAGTGTTCCAATACACGACTAATGGGGCCCAGAATTCATTTCCTTGTTGTCACGCTAATTCCATCAAAAGCTTCCTCTCTAAGTACCTGATATTATATAATGGATATAATTCTCTTCTGAGTAAACTATGGAAATAGTACATAACTCTGTTGCAATTTGCTTTGTTTCTTAATTTAGTTCCTTGTTGTTTGCCTTCAATGTCCATTTGCAAATTAACTTTGTTATGTCAATCATGGAACATTCATTACTGCTGTTTGACAGCTGATATATTAGCGTGAGCTTCCACGCCTAAATGTGAGGTAACTCATGATTAAGAATGCCCATGAAATATGGTTTCGGGGTTCCATAACCTTCAAGTTACGGTCTCAGGTCAGGGGCCCTATGTTCATAGCGTTAAAAACGATCGCTCCGTTCGATATACGAACAGGTACAATTAAAGTGCAGCGCAAAACACATTTTCACTGACGACATTATCTATGCCTGTTTATAGCTAAGCTTACTGACAGGCTACAAAAGAATGTTTTGTCAACAACAAAATCTTACTAATTCTCCTTCCTTGAACCTAAGAAAACCGGTTTTTCGTCGCCAGTAGAGCAGCTAGAACCACCAGACACATCGTCAGCAGGTAAACATTCATGGTCGTACAGCTTAAAAAAGGTAACCCGGATGAGGAACAGTCGTAACCTGAGTGAACTCAAACAGGAAAATGCAATAATGCTTAATGTCTTTTTCTCTAATGTTATTACCCAATAGAATCGTGCGTTAGGGGTTTGACCATTATTGTTACTGACCAATAGCTGAGGTAGTGACTAAACGGGGAAACTCCAGGTGTGTGAAGGTGTATTTAAAGATTTCAACTCAGCACTGAACTAGACTATGAAAGACTTGTCAGGATTTCAGTGGGAATTATTCAGCGTTTTTTTTTTTGTTTTTTGTTTTGTTTTTTTTTTTTGGTTTTTGCTTTTTTTCTTCTTATTTTCATTTAGTGTTACATTTCTCCTTTAGTCATACATGCATTGTGCAAAGCTTCCGGGAGCTTAGTTCCCTTCCTTAGTCCCTATTGCCTCAGGGGTTCCCCGGCGAATGGTACAGAATGATAATGTAGTATCCGGTGTTTGTGAAAGGTCGCAGTCACATATCAGTAAACATTTCGTGCTGGAATTCACAGGCAGCTTTTTTTTTCAGTTACACTGATATTAAACAAGAGTACACCGCAGTACCATTATATCAGTCTAACTAGAACAAACTCCCCAGGTGAGGAGAGACACTTTTGAAACCCATCAGATATGTCAAAGATATAACTGAGGTATCTGGTTTACAGAAGATATCTTTTGTGAACACTTTCAATGTGAGGTGAACGGTGACATTTGAGGGAGGTGTGAGTTAGTCACCATCTGAATGCAATTCCAGGGGCTAAGCTCTTTTCTTCAAGCTCTATTCTGTTTCCTTTAGACTTCATCTTCTGTAGACCGTTTTCTTTCGGTTCAGGACGGTTTCTTTCAGGCTGTGGACCGTTTCTTCCTGGTCCTTAGCGGCTTGTAATAGCTCTGGACGGTTTTCTGCAGGCTCTGGGCGGTTTCTATCATACTTTTCCTTCGGCTTTTTGACTACTTCATCCACAAGGCTTTGGACAGTTTCGCGACGGTTTCCTCCAGCTTCGGGATAATTTCCTCCACGCTCTGGACGGCTTCCTGGCATTACAAACATGACCTCTAGTCGTGTAAGTGAAACATTCCTGTGTTCGACCTTAAACCACAACAGAGACATAAAATTATGGTGAGTGAAAAAACCGTTCAAAACTGTATTTGAAAATTCCTTCACTGATTAGTTTAGAGTTTATTGACCAAATTAAACGCCGTCAAATGCTTTGATTTTATGGTGGGTTTTATGGACCATACTGATAATGTGGTTCACTTCACAAAACCTTTTGTTCACCTTTATGTTTAGATCTGAATAATATCCTTGACAAGTGTACTCCTGTAATGTTTACCTGTACGTGAGAAGGCTAATATGCCACTAAATTTCAGCTTTAAGGCCACAAAAAAGTAGGCCTCACGTCACCCATGAGCAACATTATCAATATGGTCTATAAAACCCACCGCACCATCAAAACATTTGACAGCATTTAATTTGGTGAAAAAAACCCTGCAAACTTCAGTGAAATAAGGTATTTTCAGATACAGTTTTTAGTGGTCTTTTCGTACATCACAACTTCCTTTTGACGTGGTCTGTCACTTTAAAAAGATATAAATGAAATACTATATAATAAAGCTAACACCATGGTTCAAAAGGGTTTACGATGAATAACACCCATGATAACTGAAGATTCCCTACAAAATCTGCGGCAGTGTCCGTAAAATTTTGCTGATGTGACCTGATCATATGTCATATATGACGTCGAATCAGATTGATGTGACCAAGGCCTCTATGCTGGAAGACGTCACAGGG
Organism: Acanthopleura granulata; assembly: GCA_016165875.1. Classification (NCBI taxonomy): domain Eukaryota; kingdom Metazoa; phylum Mollusca; class Polyplacophora; order Chitonida; family Chitonidae; genus Acanthopleura; species Acanthopleura granulata. The sequence goes on from JABBOT010000014.1 coordinate 6,794,836, forward strand.
GCTTCAAAGGGCAGCGTCATTTGTGGATATACTTCAGCGATTGGCGCTTGGGTGTAACGTAACACCAGGTAAAGGGGAAAGGGCAGAAAAATTTGTGTTTCCATTTTACCCTCCCAAACACACAACATCGGATTTAATACACTGTAATATTCCTAACAATTTAAGAACGGATTGCAGACTTTGTCAGTTTGAATTTTTATGTTTTTGCCACCAAAGTAGCTCTTTAAATATGTAAAATATCTTCCAGATATTTATGCGCTTTTTGCATCACCTCGTTGCCACTAATTGTTCAAATTGTGCACCTTGTTGAAAACAATCAAATGTTACCCGAGTTGATCATTTTTTTTTTTGGGGGGGGGGGGTTGAATTGATCATTCATTTACGAAAATATGCTGGATGGACAGTTTGACCGTTTCCTGTGCTGAAATATCTTGAAGAGAAGAGACCTGCATTTTTCCAGTGTACTTGGTCAGAGCTTCTTACTATTTGAGCTGCATTCCGGTTTGTGTGCCATGAACAGTTGCACTCCGGCTGTAATAAGTGTATGTCATCTAGATTTGCATTTACATCCATAGTCTTTAAACATTCGCCGTCTTCAATAGACTAATGTTTCCCTCTAAATCTGGTAGTTTTCCGCGAGTGGGACTTGCACCAGATAGTAATACAATGGGTGTTCCCATAGCGACGACACATCGGACATATCAGAGTCGCAATATCAGCTTTTCCTGCAAACAACAAGAAAAAGAATAATAATTAATTTTAATAATACACATGACTCCAGTTTACAGTGTTCATAAATATTGACTTGTCCTAGAGTCATCATTTAAGGATGCCCATGACTTATGGTTTAGGGTTTCCACGACTTATGCTTTAGCGTATAAATAGCTCATGCTTTTGGTATCCATGACCCATGGTTTAGGGTTTCCGTGTCTCCAGACTTAGGGTGTCAAGAATTTAAGATTTAGGGAGCCTACAACTCGTGACATAAGATGTCCCTTAACTCATGGTTTAGGGTGTCGGTCATAAGATATTACTGTAGGGTCATCATAACTTATGATTTTTGTTGTCCATAATCTTGGGTGTCCATTGTTTTTGATTTTAGAGTGTCCACAAAGCATCATTTAAGGTGTACTTAGCTCACATTTAGGGTGACAACTCATGATTTATGGTGCCCATGACTCATGACTTGAGGAGTCTGTAACTCTCGTAGTTAAAAACGCTCAGAATGTATAATGTAGAATGCTCAAAGCTCATCATAACTAAAAATTTGGAGTGTCCAGCACGCCTCCTTCAGGGTGTCCGCAACTCATCATTTAGAGTGTCCATAAGCCATAATTTGGGGTGTCCACCATGCATCATTCAGAGTGCCCATAACGACATTTTGGGTGAACATAACTCAATATTTGGGGTATTCAGCACACACCATTCATAGTGTCTGTAACGTAACCTTTAGGGTGATCAAAACTCAACATACAGGGTGTCCACCACGCATCATACAGAGTGTCCATAACTCAACATTTAGGGTGATCATAGCTCAACATTTAGAGTGTACATAACTCACGCATCATGCAGGGTGTCCTTAACTCAACATTTATTGTGATCATATCTCGATATTTGAATATACAGAGTAACGGGCCCCAACATGTTTTTTTGGATTTTTTTGGCTTTGCTTAGCGTCTTCTTTAAAAGTATTTAGCTTATCGTGCAGTTTTGTTGCGCACTGAACCGGGTCATTACAGCTGGATCAAACTGAATAAGCGGGATCTAAGACCTTTCTTCTCTGTTACTTTTCTTAGCTTCCTTTCTAAAAGTATTTAGGTCACCGTGCCCGACATAATAGCGACATATATATGATGCTGCCGCACTAGAACACTATTATCTGAAAACATTACACCTGTCGCCTGAATCTCACTTGACACCAAATGAAAAAGAAAGCCTCTACTTGTCTGATGTCGGCTCGCCTTTCAGAGTTAGCAGTTCACAGTTCACAATGGGCCAGTGCTTATTTTTCGATCAAATATAACGATATTATGTCTTAAGAAATAGGCGCAGAGATCCCATACGTGGAACACAAACAGATGTTGTCAACTCCTACAAAGTGAGGTCAAAAGTTTTGGCGTCTGACGTCATGTTACTTCACACTGAATTGTTAACCGAACTGTTAACTGGACATTTAGACCGTTATTGCGCTTTGCGAAGTTGTGTTTGTGACGTAACCTAACGTCATTTTGTAGGGCTTGCCAAGTTGTGTTTGTGTATCAGGTCTCTGAGCCTATTACTTAAGGCGCAATGACGCTCTACATGTCCACTTAAAAGACCGGTTAACAATTCAGTGGGACGTAACCTATTTCTCAAGGCGTAATCTCTACTAATATTTGATCTGAAAATAAGGACTGGTCCCTTGTGAAATGCGACCTGTTAACTGCAAGCCAGCTTCACACATGTGGCCTTTTTGTGCTTTCCCCTGAAGCTCAGGCCAAGACGCCATAGAAAGGGTATACCTTACGTATAACAGAGGTCAGCAGTAAACCCAGTTTTCTCTCTGACGAGACATTTACACGCAATAACCCATCTTCGCCTAATAGTGAGCTAGGTCTTAAGAAGGCAATTGAAACGCCGCGATAAAATTCTCACACATATACATGTATGTCTATATTTACGGGTATGCCGTGTTACCGGGATAGATCCTCACTGGTCGTACGTACGAAAGTCCCACATTAAGTTGCGGTTAATGCAAGTTAATGCTGACCGCCCTCGTATCAGTGAAATACTCTTGAGTACGGCGTAAAACACCAATCAAATAAATAAATAAATAAATTATCTCGAGAGAATCTTACCCCTTCCCCACCCTTCGCTTCTCGCCATCAGAAATGCTGCCAGCACCACCAACAACATTGCCAACCGGTAGACGTTCATTGTAGTACAACAAGATTAGCTACTCAAATGCGCTCCAGTTGTAATCTCAATGAAAATATTTACCGGTCTTGCGATATCTTTACTTTTTTGCTGTCTGTCCTTATTATTTTATTCCACAATGATATCACGTGTTAGAGTTTTGCCTGTGTTTTCATTTGCCAATTTCTAAAGCCAGTACTAGACTGGAAAGTCCGATTAGTAGGAGAAAACTTTATGCCGCCAGATTTCATTCAGAAAAATTCCTTTGACTTTCTCGAACAGCTTTCCTTTCGTTCATTTTCTCGGCTAACAATGGTCTTTCAGAAGATCTGTGAGCTATTCACATCTTCACTTCTGTTAACAGTCACTCCGGTGACGCGCGGATAGTGTGTCCTGAAGGCAACAACGTCTTCTATACACCTGTGACCAAAAATACAATTTCTTAAAATAACAGACAGGTTATATCATTTATCACAGTTGACAATAAACTGTGATCTGATTATTTGCCCAATCTAACATTCGCTGAAAGCAAATGGCCAGGTGTCAATACAATGTACTTATTTCTACGTTACACGTGGAAAAGTTTGTCAATAATTTGCCTATTCGCGGTAGTTTATTCGTTACACTCCGGTTTGCTGTGCGTGTAAAACTGACCGCTATCGTTTAACTATGCATGGCCTTAAAGACCAAATAAGTAATTAACTAAATAAATAAATAAATACTGATATCAGTAAATACATAAATAAACGTATGCCTTAACACATCATATGCACTGTGTTCTAAATTAAACGCTTACAAGAGTTCGGAATAATATCATAAAATAACACAGGCCTACAACTTTTAACAGTTTTAAGCAACAGATAAGGATATGATCAGTTTTCAATCAGAATAATGTTCAAAAAATGCAAATATGAACATATCAGTAAAGCTAAAGGGTGCTTGCCTAAACTACCAATACACACTCATGCATTATTAATCAAGGCGAGAGTGTCCAGAAACACAAACAGATATAAATGATGGGAACGTTTATAGCACATAAAAAAGTCAGACATTTGACTTGGTCATGCTTACCCACAATGACAGTCAGTGAAGGTCGAATGCTGATATGATGCCCGATATGATGCCCAACATGATGCCCGAGGTAATCCCTTAATTGTCGTGACACTTTGTGCCACCGATATGCTCCCTTGGTACCGCCAGACCTGGCCATAAGTGAAGGTCAGCGCACACTGTCTAGGTACAGGCTGTAACTGTGTAATTCCAAGCACAGACAGTAAGCATGTTGTGCTTGGGTTTGACGTCGGGCTCGACAGTTTTTTCAGCTATATGAAGGAATCCCGAGTATTGTCAGGACGAATGCTTCCTGTAGAAGCCATTTTTGAAATAAATGCCAATTTTAAAATAAGTTCCACTACAGAGATTTCATACGACCAATTTTGAAAAGAGTAAAATTTATTTTAAAAAAAAAAGCCACTTTTGATGTAACACTACTGACTACTTTTTTTCTTTAGAAAAAAGTTATCCATTTTGAAATGTAGAAAAAGCACTCTTCCAAAAATGGACCTTATTTAAGAAAGATCAGTTTTGTTTAGTAAGGAAGCATGTAGGATTATTTCATAATGGCTTAATTTTTATTTCAGAAGTAGCCAAAATTACCTTTCAAAACCGGTGCCTACACAGCGGTGAAGGTGAATGGGATAACTACAACTGAAACGCTAAGAAATTCTCGCCCACGTGAATATATACAGGCGTTGTGAAAATGCAGATTGTCACAAATATTCTCATCTGAAACTGCAGAGCAAAAATTAAACCCAGGTCTCCATTTTGTTTTTCGGGGAAGCATGAAAACAACTGTAAAATGAAGACATATATATGCATATATTTATCACAGTGTCACAACTACCAAGTGTTTGCAGCTGAATGCCCAATTTAAGCAATTAATGACAGTCAGATGTCCCCACAAAGTCAAGCATAAACATAGGCCCTTATATATGTGGAAACTTTTTTATTCAGTTGCATGCATTTTAACGACGGTGGCCAGGCTAATTGGTAGAAGAGGAAACCGTCCACAGCCTGGAGGATACCACCGTACGAGGGAAGCCTTAACAATAAGCTAGATTGTTGAAGGGATGGTCAGCTGCGGTGGTCTTTAACTGAGAGTACCTATAACTTTAAAGGTTGATACATGAACACAGAATCATAACCAGCAACTCACACCAACTCGTATTCACTGACAGATCGTCTATAAGCATAGAAACATAAGGTCACCTGTCTATATACACAGCAGGTTTACCGCGATAAATCAGCATACACTTCATGGTCATTCCCACAGAACACATGACCTGACAGACAGATATGAGAAATACCAAACACTCCATCGTTATTCCCGCACAACGGTAGACTTGCCACACAGAAATGATAAATCACCAAACACTCTATGGTCATTCCCACAGAAATGGATACTTGACAAACAGATATGATCGATCATAAACTGTCCATGGTTATTTCCATGTAACGGTCGACTTGACAAACAGATACGATAAATCATCAAACAATCTATATTCAGTCCGATAGAAATGCAGACATGACAGACAGACAGATAAGATAAATCATCAAACATTTGTTGGTCTTCCCCAAGCAATGGTAGACTGAACAGAGAGATATGATAAATCATGGCACACAGATATGATAAATCAGCAAGGAAAACATGGTTATTCACAACCAACAACTGGATTTGACACACAGATATGGTACATCAGCAAGCATTACATGGTTATTCACAACCAACAAGTGGATCTGACACACAGATATGGTAAATCAGCAAGCACTCCATAGTTATTCACAACCAACAAGTGGATCTGACACACAGATATGGTGAATCGTCCAACACTTCATGGTCTTTCGTAGGTAATGGTAGACTTGATATATCATCGCATCCACACAACGTGTTAGTCCGACACACGGATTTCGCGCAGAGTAATTTCTGTCCAATACAAAATCTGAAACATTAATAAAGGCCAGTCTCGAAATTGTAGGATGTCTCTCACATATGTCTCTATGTAGGTTTTATGCACCCAAGGATTCCTTGTGTTAGTTTGTGAGAAAATACTATCGAGCATGTGTCTCAGTGGATGTCTTTGGTGAAGAATCTCTTGCAACTAGATGGCAAATCGCCCATGGTCCTTTCCACGGAACTGAAGACTTGACAGACAGATGTGATGAATCAGCAAGCACTCCATCTGAATGGATGTTAAACTTCTCTTTATTTTATTTCTTTCTTCGCGGAAATTAAAACGCATCCTAAAAACGTCTGTCCATCTCGAAGTGTCCACAGATGATGTCTCTTGTATACCAGGCATCTCCCACAAATGTCTCTGCTTATCTCAGGCTGAATGTGTCAACTAATAGTGTCTCTCGTATACCAGACATCTCCCTCAAATGTCACTGCTTGTCTCAAACTGAACGTGTCCACTAAAAGTGTATCTCATATAAAAGATATCTCCCTGAAATACCTCTGCATATCTCAGAGTGAACGTGTCCACTAATAGTGTCTCTCATATAAAAGATATTTCCCTCCAATGTTGCAGGTCATCTAAGACTGAAAGTGTCTACAAAAGATGTCTGTCATGTATTTGGCATTAGCCATAATCAGTGAAAGCTGCGCCCACAAACTGACTTCACCTTTAAAAGCCTGTTTCCTAGTTCATTGGACAATTAGTTCCAACGTATCCATTTACGCGTGACTATCCCTAGTGAGTGAGACTTGCGCCAGCGTATGATACAGCGTTCCTTGGCATTGCGAAGACACACCTGACACATCAGAGATGATATGTCAGAAATTCTTCCATTAATGTAAATGTGATGATAAAAGCAGTGATAATGGTAATAAAACCATGTCATGCACTCATTTACAACAGGTAAATTCTACAAAGACGCACGAAGATTATCTGAAAAGATGTTAACACAGATATTGACTCAGATGAGACTCCCGACTCAAGCTATATGTACCTTGAGGTCGCGGTTAGTGCCAGCTAAACTCCTGCCATATATGATGTTCAAAAATAACAATTTAAAGGTAGAGAAAACATAAACATGGCATAAAGTTTATATGAAGGAAAAGGAAAATTTTGTTTTAAATGTGATCTCCAATATTTTCTTGAAAGTAATATTTGTATGATGGGTATTTGGGACCACCTTTTGGTATATATAGTCTTTGTGTACCAATGCTATAAATGACGATGTAACAAATGTTTAATAAATATTTTTGCACTAGAATTTGTCGTCCTACAGCGAACAAACGTGTTCAGCCTGGAAATGGATCATATTTACATTTTAATATGTTTCTAAATATCATCTTAATTCAGGTAAAATGCATATGTTTGGATATAAACAACAAATTTAGTTCAAATAAGATTATTAGACACCCATGACATCCTTATTTAGAACATTATTATGCAACGACGATTACTACCGAAAGTTCATCCCAAAAACCAACCATACACAGACACACAGACAGACACAGACACACACACACACACACACACACACACACACACACATACACACACACACACACACACACACACAAAATCCAAATACCCTTTTCTCCTGAAAAAATCAAGAAAGAATGTTATAGAATATATTTGCAAATAGGTTTTTTATTTTACAACTGTCCAGAGCTTTCGACTTTTGAATGTAAACTCCTGACGTAAAGCGTACATTTCTGATTTCAAAATGGTGTTTGAAACTTTATCATGAAGGGTGTCGATAATTTATGATTAAGAGTGTCCAACACTCATTCCACCTACTGGAACTCACAATCAAGGTTGTCAATGACTCAGGATCAATAAATGGTGTGCATCATTTATGACTTTACTTTGTCATGGCATATCATGCTTCAAAGTGTACATAACTTAAGCTCCAAAGCGTCTATAGCTCATCATTTAAGTTCATTACAAAACTAGTAACTAGCATTCAGGTTCAAAGAAAACTTCATGCATGATAGAACAAGTCAAATCTAAGTCTGAATTAGGTATACAACAGCTTCGAGATCCTGGGAACTGATCGATCAGTACTCAGCAAATCCCCTGACGTTGAGGCTGCGATGTACAATGAAGTAAAACCTTGGATCTGACAATGGTTGGCGTTGAACCCGGTTCTCCTTTCCAGTATATGTATTCTCTGACCTAGCTGTCGGTGTCGCAAAAAACACTAACACGTTTTTACTTACACGTAAGGGTATTGCAGGCTATCCCAATTCTTCAGATTTTAGGGACATCTGGTTTACCCTTTTTAGCCAATACACAAGCAATTATAACAGGAATTGACAGTTTCTTTTTATAAGATGGCTTGAGATGATTATTCCGTCTAATGTCGCTACTTTCTGAAAAAACTCGGAGTGAAATGTATTTTTTTTCTTTGCCTTTCAGCAGAACTGATATCTTACTAAATTCCTAAAATTAAGAAAATTTTGATATACACGTGAAAAGTATTGTCAAGACGGACTCTTACTTGTCTTAATCCCCAATCCTTGGATCATTGAAAACCGGTTTGTCGTCATCATGAGTGCCTCCAGCACCACCAAACACATAGTCAACAATTCAATATTCATCTTGGTACAACCGTAGAGGAATTCCAGCACGCAGCCGTAGCCATATCAAGTGATAACTGATCACGATGATTTGCTATTAATACCCACTGTGGTTTTTTCAGTTTGCAGGCCTAGCGTCACCTATCAGCAAAGCTGGAAGAGCGTGGCCCATGTGGCACTCATGAGACATGAAGACGCTGATAAATGAGGAACACACATTTATAAAATGACATATGATGATCTATTTTTTTATTTTTTTATTTCTTATTTTTTCGCCAAAAGTGTGAAAACTGGTAAAGTTGATCTTTCAATTGCATATATAGACACCTGATCACGAATTCATTTACTTGTACCACAAAGCAGTCAGGCGGCCACAAAGTGTATGATCTGACATATGTTGTCGGGGGAGGGGGGTGTCTTGTTAAGGGCTACTGTTCCGTTCAAGTTTCCGTCTCATAATATATAATTTTAATAATACTTAAAAGGTTAAGACAAAAGAAGTATTCTCTTCCCACAAAATGTCTGCCAGTTTAACGGTGACTTCAATGATAACTTGACGTCAGCTGTGCTTAAGGCGAACAACTGCCATCACACACGTCTGCATGTGCGCAACTGTGAAAATGGCTGAGCCCTGTTACTAGCAACATTATTGTGACATTATTTATGACTTGAAATACAGTCGAACACGATTGTTACACATCAAACAAAGATACAGGCTTAGTAAAGAATATAGGCGAAACTGACCATATGTGGCTGTGGAATGAGACCTATCTCATATACCGACTCACTGCCACGAGGTTTCCTCATCTCCACGACTGATGACATTAAGCCTAGAATATATAGCCCGCATACATAAAGCGGACCCTGGGGGTTAGCGCGCCAGGAAAGCGTAGCGACCCAGGTGCCTCTCTACAATGCGTCGCCATGAGTTCATGTCCAGCTCATGCTGGCTTCAACTCCGACCGTACGTGGGAAGTTTTTGGCAGCAACCTGTGGATGGTCTTGAGTTTCCCCCGTGTCTTTATTCAGTTTCCTCTCACCACAATGCTAATCGCCGTCGCGTTAGTGAAACATTTTTCAGTAGGGCGTAAAACATCATTGCATATATTTACTTGTGTGGTTACCAGTTTTTAACCATTTAAATTTATGGGTTTCATGATGTCCTTACATTTACATACAGACGACAAAACAGGTCAACACTGGTAACAGTTTCCAAGGGAGTAAAGTTAACCACTTCGGCTATATCACGAAACCCTCTGTAAATTTCAACACCAGTGGAATCCACATTTTGTGTGCCAGCGAGTCGTACAAAATGCAAGAGAGTTTTTGGCGCATGAAATTTGAGAACGGAAGAGTGTCTAATTTTACTAAAAGCTAAAATTTCTGGGCCTATTCTTTTCACAAGGTTGATTGCAGACGATGGGGATGTCTTGAACTCACTGATCTCTTCTTCTCTTAGTCTATATTCTAACAAGGTTGAACATTGATTAAGAAGAACCGTTTGCGTACCAGTATAAATGTATAGAAGCTTATATCGATCAAAGCTCTTTTCTACATTTTCCCTTTAGCGGTCGTGCGTGGGAAGCTCTGCCAGCAACCTGCGCATGGTGGTGGGTTTCCCTCGGGTTCTTCCCGGTTTCCTCCCACCATAGTGCTGACCGCCGTCGTATGTAAATGAAACTTACTTTGCTACGGCGTAAATTTAGCGCCAATCAAATAAATCATATACATATTATATACATATTATTACACATACATAGTGCCTGACGTGATAAGTACTTTAGAAGTAAACTGGATATTTTCAAATGAGCACCATTTTGTCTCTAACTATACGCCTTGTCATTTCAAGGATGAATTAGAAATTTAACCAATAACTCGATGAAATCTATGTATACAATAGATGGCGTTATAAACCGCTGGGGCCGGATCAACTAAGTGGGTTGTTCGTGAAGTTGATAACTACTGGAAGTGGGATGATTATGCCTATAACGGGCTCCCCATCTTTCGAAATGCTACGTTCAGATAGAACTCGAAAAGCGCATGCCTAAATTAGAAGAAATAAAACTACACATCGTTATAAATGTCAGAAAGGTGGATATCGTAAGTCAGGCATCTGTTCTTGTGACTTTGTGTCCTTCATGGTGTTGAAAAACAATCAAGTAAATAAATACATTGTATCCAGTATGACATTTCCGAAGTAGTACGGGTATCTTCCCAACGGAGGGCGCTCACTGCAACAGTGCTTATATGAATGTAGTCCACATAGTAGGGGAAAATCCCAGATGCCTGTGTACCTAGTGGGTAGCACACCAAAATATATGGTAGGTGGTAGATGGAAGCTATGCCAGCAACCTGCGCATGGTCGTCTTTTTCCCCCGGGCTCTGCTCGGTTTCATCCCAAAACAGTGCTGGGTGCCATCGCATTTGAATGAAATATGCTTGATATGGCGTAAAACCCAAATAAGTAAATAAATAAACATGATGTGGTCTTGCTTTTAAAACTGTAACCTGTGTGATTTATTTATTTATTTGATTTGTGTTTTACACCGTACTCAAGAATATTTCACTTATAAGACCGCGGCCAGCATCATGGTGGGAGGGAACCTGGCAGAGCCCCAGTAACACCCAGGACACTCCGGCTGGCAGATCATCCCACGGAGATTAAGACACCGGCTGGACTTGAACGTAACCTGTTTGTATATATCAGTGTACATCCTGTAGTGAAAGCACCGTAGACCTATATATATATTTTAGTCCATAGAAGACGACTAAAGGTGTCTTACAAATCGGGTCGACCTTTTAAAGTAATGCATGCCCTCGTATTTCAATGTCAGAATGTTTCAGAGGAATCCCCAGTTACTTACCCAACTTCTTAACTCTGCGCAGGGAGGACAATCCCCATGTATTCTACCCCGCTATACCTTAAATAGCAACAGGCGCGTAGCAGAGAGTAATAGACGTAAACTAAGAGGTTTGTGGAGGGTTGGAGCCACGTGTACATTCACCGCTATTTTGATACCTAATGATTTTGAAATTTCAGTCACTTGTGCATCGTTATGATAAGTATATACAGCACATGCCTTTAACTTTTGAAACACGTTTGATTTTAGTTAAGTTTTAAAAGTTTTACTTTAAGTAAAAGACAGCTCTTGGCTGAGGCACTGTTCATTAACAAGATAACAAACTTCTTTCTTAAATGCAAAATCTTAACTTTGAACATGCACTGTCTTTCAGTTTAAGTACAAAACTGCTATGTAGAATGGGCCTTTGATATAGACAATCTGTATAGAAAATCCAAAAATACAATTGTTATTTCTCTTTAATATCCAAACACACCGGCACTGAGAGATTTTGTGAATTTTTTTCAGGTCTGTGTGTGCTTTGCTCTATTTTTTTTTTTTTAATCATACTCATCAACTTAAAAATTAGTGTACATAAAAAGTCTGTCTCTTTAGACCACTTAAGTGCGAGCGAATGATGTGCTACATAAGTGTTAAGCATCTCCCTCAAATGTCTCTCTCGTGTCAAGCTGAAAATGTCCAAAAATGATCTCAAAAACCGGATGTTTTCACAAATACTTCGGTCTGTGTGCAGCTGAGGATTTCATAAACGATGTCACCAGTATACTTAACACGCCTTCAGATGACTCTTCTGTTTCCAAATTATTATACAATCAATGCGTGCTCTTCTAAGTCTTTCTTAAAAGAACAGATCGCATTTTCAGAAAGTACGCATCATCTGAAAGAACATTTCGTGCTAATTCCAAATATTAGTTATTTTTGGTCACTTATTTTTACAGTTATTAAAACGGAAATAAAGACTGAGGTGTTAGGGTGGACTTTTTGAGCCATATTGAAGCTCAGTGACTTCACAGATTATTTTTAGTTGGAAACATCCCCTGACTGCTTTGTGTCTACTTTCTTCGTGAATGTGTATATGTACTAGTGCAACGCATGCATCTGTATTTAGTGTGGAAACATAACACTTACAGCATGTTTAGCGGGACAAGAAGAATCTGTGACGTCACTGTGCTTCAATAGGGTAGACAAATGAAACGGGACACCTCATTCTATTTCCGTTTTAATCAATGTAAAACATGCCAAAAAATAATGATGACCATATTGGGAATCAGCACGAAATTTGCCTTTCAGATGATGCGCGCTTTCTAAACATGTGGTCTGTTCTTCAAGGGCTGATCATCAGGAGTTATAGCAGAAAAGCTATGCATTCGTTCCAGTCTCCACATGATCACCACGTGATCCTCTCAAAGTCTACGTTAGTCTACGTGAGTATCCATCAGTCTAAGTGATTCTCCGTTAGTCTCTGTGAGTCTCCGTGAGTGAGACCTACACCACCGATAAATACAACGCTCCACTCCCTGGCCACTACACACGCGACACATCGCTGCACCCAGGTGAACAACTCTTCCTACAAACAAAAACTGCGACAGTAGTTTTAATATGAATAATTTCCCCCCCCCCCCACACACACCCTACCCCCCATACCTCACCTCACAACTGCAAATGATTTAATGCGAATGCTAACGATTTTAACACTGCGTTCCTGTGTATCTGAAAAACATGTCAGAGGGAAAGCAAAAAATGTAGTTAATGAAGATTTCAGCATAGATTTGTCAAGGCTAGAAAACCATCAACCTTCTTAAACTCACTAGAGTTCAGTCTCGCATGGCAACTCTTGTGGATAAAATCTTTAATATTTTTCACTTGGACAATTCACTCTTTGGGATCTCACACACTAATATAACGGACTACTTCCCAATCTATCATGTATTACAATCTGGCCACGCTGAACACCTTATACGTGTAGATCCATTACATACAGAAAATATTCTGATGATGAGAGGCCAAACTTTAGTACAATGGTTGAGAATACTGAGTGGTCTTTCGCAACAGACGAACTGATCTACGTTAACACGGCATTATGTGTTTTTAGTAATAAGTATGATGACATACACAACGAGTGTTTTCCTATCACGAATATATCAACAAATAAACTAAAAAAATCCAACCATAGGTGACGTCTGCACTTCTCACATCTGTTTACAAAAACATTGCCTCTGTCGTAAACAACTTAAACACAGCAATAATCAACTATCGAAAATATTATCGAACATATGGAAACAAACGGAACAAAACTTTATTAAACGCCAGAAAAATACTTTCAGAAAAAAAATTTAATACAACACTACGGAACCAAAGAAGGGACATAGTTTTTGAATTCTTATTTTGGAGGGGGGGGGGGCGGGGCGTTGGTTGAAAGAGAATCAAAAAATTATTCTGATAACGTGGGGAATTTCCCCCGACTTAACCCACCATTTAATACGCTGATATTTGAAATACTAGCTTCTCATTGACTACTAAGTCAGAGGAAATTAATTTGCCCCGAGTTATCTTATTTAGTTTCTTTATTATCTTTTCTTCGAATAGTCAAAGGAGAGAATTTATTGATGAAAATTTTTTTCCATGGGTGGAAATCATTTCCACCATGTTATTCCAATCATAAATATCGTTAATTGAAATGCAGCATTTCCATTGGTTCAGTAGGCCGGGAGAAATAAATTTCCCCCACGTTAGCACAATAATATTTTACCCCCCGTGTTAGCCAGCCGATGGCAATACCGAGAACAGCTTTCGTTATTCTGAATATATTTATTTATTTATTTGATTGGTGTACTCAAGAATATTTCACTTATACCACGTCGGCCCGCATTATGGTGGGAGGAAACCTGGCAGAGCCCGGGGGAAACCCACGACCATCCGCAGGTTGCTGGCAGACCTTCCCACGTACTGCAGGAGAGGAAGTCAGCATGAGCTGGTCTTCAACTCACAGCGACCGCATTGGTGAAAAGCTTCGGGTCATTGTGCTGAGCTAGGGCGCTCACCGTACTCTGAATTTATGATGTATCATTGTTGACTGCGTCTTTGTACCACGGATTCTACTAATACAGACTAATCATTCATATGTAAGGCTCGAAATGAATAAAGTATGAAATATATGGGTATAATTAAGGAAATATTCAGGGGCCGCTTGGGGCGACGAAGGGATCTTAAAAGAACATTTGTGATTGGCTGACTAACACGGGGAAATTCTATATACATACATACATAAATTGGTTTACATGGGGACTCCATTCCATGGAATGATTAGCGCCAAGGCAATAGGGTGTGTTTCAGTGATTTAGGGTGCTCTAATCAACCATAGTCAATTCGCAGAGAGCTACTTCCACAATGGTGTAGCCTAAAATCTGTGGATCCCACATAAATAATTCCTCACGGCTTTGAAAACTAAACCTGCATTCCTCGGTGGGCAGAGCACAGTTGGGCCAACAATTCCCAGCTCTTCAAGATGAGAAAAAAGGATTCGTCCCTGAGCAGTGTACTGCGGACACACGAGTAAAACATGAAGGATGGTCTCCTCAGCCAGACAGACATCACACAGACCTGAATCTCTTGCCTTGAATCTTTTTAAATAGTTATTAACTGGGAGGTGTCCTGACCGAAGTCGGAAACACAGGACTTCTGCTTTTCTGCTACAAGAGGAACATGGCAGGCTGTTATGAAATTTGAAAACAGGGTTAAATGAGTGATAAAAACGGCTCTTTTCTGAGACGTTCCAGTCAGTTTGCCATAGTTTAAATGACAATGACTTTACTTCATTTAGGGCCTCGGATATGGTCAGTTTGAGATTAGAGGTGACATCACGCAGCCTTAGGGCTTGTTTGGCTAGTCTATCTGCTCGTTCATTACCGGGCACCCCAGAATGCCCAGGAACCCAAGCGAAGCAAATGTCAAGACCAGCAAAGAATAGAGAGGATGATAGAAAAACTACTTCCTACAGGACAGGGTATCATTTTGTCCACTTAAATGACGCCATTGACTGTACAGCACTAAGAGAATCTGTGAATATAACAGCTCTTAATGGTCTTACATCCAAAAGAAAGAGCAGAGCAATCAGAATTGCGTAGAGTTCTGCTGAACATTACAGACAGGTTATCCGACAATCTAAGAACTTTTTCATGTCGCAATTCTGGTACGCAAACCGAAGGCCCAACTTTACCAGTGGCAGGGTGTAAATTTTCATGTATACAGACCAATTGTTGCTTAAGTATTCGTTAGAAATCACAGAAATATCGTGAGGATTGTCTGATTTCTGGACCTGAGAGTGCAGGTCCATGTACACGGATGGTGGTTCGTCCTTCCATGGGGGAGGTGGCGGGACACATTCCTTCTGCAGATGTCCAATATTGACCCAGCACTCTGTAAAATATCCTGGGCACGAACATTGAAAGGTGTGACATTTTGTTGACATTATAGAGAGAATCATAACAAGATTGTAAAAACACTGAACTGGCTGAATTATGTAGAGAGCTTTCTAACTTCATCCCAAATTTTGCTGTGCGCATTCCTGGCAGTGGACCTGAAGAACATTTAAATGAATTGTTTTCATCGCTCCAGTGTAAATTCGTAACGCTGAACACTGGATAGAGTGAAGTCTAGATTTTAAAGTATCGCAGGCCGAATCAAATGCTTCACATCCATAATCGAGCCTGGATAGGATTAACGACCTATATATTAAGAGTAAGGATTTATAATGATCTCCCCAGCTTTTTCCAGATATAGACCTCATCAAGTTAAGCACTTTTTGCATTTGAAAACAACATTATCAATGTGTTTGCGCCAGGTCAGTTTGGTGTCAAAATTGACACCTAAGTATCGGATGGATGAAGACAGCTTTATGCTGGTGTTACCGAGCTTAAGTGATATGTGTGGCAAAATCCTCCTTTTCCTGAACACAACCACCTCTGACTTCAAACACGAAAAACGGAACCACGGGGGAAATTCTGCTAACGCGGGGTATATTTTAATTCCCCCAAGTTGGAGAACCAATGGGCAAGCTGCATATCACGTATCGGCATTTCTCAAATCATCACAACTAACACGAGGGAAATAATTTATTCAGTGAAAACAATGTTAATAAATAAATTCTGTCCCTTTTTTTTGTTTTTTTGTTTTTTGTTGTTGTTTTTTTTTTTGTTGTTGTTGTTTTTGGGGGGGGAGACGAAGGCTAAAGCTATAAGAAGTGAAAAACTATGTCAATTCCGCAACTCCGCAAAACACAATAATGCCATTGCAAAGGATAATGAATACGTGGAAATCTCTCTAAGAATCTACAACTAAGACAACTACAATAATTCTCGCTCCTCCTTCAACATAACTGGTATAAATGAAGACATCTCGGCAGACATTCCCCAAGAATTCAACAAGCTCTTTAGCTCTGTAAATACGTGCCTCGATTTCAATATCTCAAATATTGTCAAAAGCATAGATTAAGACCCAACCCAACTACCTCCTCTGTCGCTTGATCTCTACACGACAAAGTAAATAATGAGAAAGAAAATAAGTGGTTACCTTTTTTATATTCCTTGACCTATCCAAGGCCTTTGGCACTGTTAATCATGTTGTACTTTTAAAGTGAAAGACAGTGCATATTCTAAATTAGGTTTGCCAAAAGGTTGCAAAATATTATGTACATTTCGGTAAAGTTTTTTTTTCCCAAAAGCTACTACGGCAGGGGAAACTGAAATCTGATCGTGCGCCATCGACTAGCATGAAAGGCCGCCATTGTGTCGAGACTGCGACGTAATTGTTCCAAGTACGGAAAGCTCTTGTCACCTGAGACTGTGTTTGTAACTTTGTCAGTTTAGAACATGAAATGATCAAGAAACTTACTGCCGTCATGCACAACACAATGGTCTGGAAATACTTTGCAGGGTTGTTCGTCCGGGTACTTGTTATAACTAAAACATATAACATTATAATAGTATGCTGTCCCTATCCTGTTACATGTTACATTGACAGATAATTCAGAACATTTAAACATTTAGCATTCAGCTTGTCGTGACCACATGAACTCGTCAATGGGGTGACATAGAAGTGTTTATTACCAACAAGCGGTATAGTGTCGTAAACTGTCGTGACAGCTAGAGTAGTCTCCCTTGTTCCATGTACAATGCAATGACACATTAAGACATCTTCCCCTTTTAAGTTTACAGTTCAAATTCAGTTAATCTGTGCAGATTTTCGATCCAGCAACACAAATGATATAGCAAAGAAATCTGCTAATTTTCTTAGAAACTGTCCATCCGAAATTTGACATTACAAAAACAAAGTATTTTCTGAAAGAAAGGTTATCATGAAATGTGCGATACATCATCAGAGCAAACGTTAATTTCAAACCTTGAACACGACAAACATAACTAAAAAGGAAAACACCTTAACTGTCCACTTTGATCATCATCAGTTAGACTACAAACTACAGCTTACAGTCACAAGTCTAATCGCTTGACCGGTTTGATACGACGTTCAAATGATGACATTTGATCAGATGCTCCAACATTAGATTGATCTGGTGACAACTGCTGTGGGCTAGAGATTGCTGTCGGTACACTCGCATCATTAGTCACCTTCAAATCAGGTGGTTCAGCCTGATTGAGTATCTCCTGGTACATGGAGTAAATGTTTTCGGTTTCGACGGTACAATCCACCATTTTCGCCATGTACTATGTAGAATCTTGGATATTCAGACTCTTTAACAACAGCACCGGCAGGACTCCATTGTTTGTCGTTGTCAAGTTTCATACGAACGTTGTCTCCGGGCTGTAGCAGAGGCAAGTCTGTGGCACCATGCGCTCTTGTTGAAATGATAGGCCTGGACAGATTTGGCTCGCCTATCCCTCGCTTCTGTTAGGCCATTTAGGCTGTATCATACTGGTTAGGGCAGGAACAGTTGTCCTAAGTTTCCTTGACAACATCAATTCATTCGGACTGTAGCCTAAGCTAGGAATAGGCTTATCTCTGTACGACAGTAATGCAAGGAATGGATCCTTCTAACGGATAATGTTCTTTGTTGTCTGCACAGCTCTTTCTACCTCCCCGTTTGACTGGTGGAAGTGAGGGCTACTAGATACATGCTTGATGGCATACGTATTAACAAAAGCATCAAACTCACTGCAAGTGGACTGAGGTTCGTTATCACTTACCAATGTCTCGGGGATACTCCAACGAGATATCATGTTCTTCAGTTTCCCAATAACTACACTGGCATTTGTAGTGGGTAGGTAAGTTGTCTCAATATATCTCGAATAGCAGTCTACAACTACGAGATACTTCACGTGATTCAGTTCAGACAAATCTGCACCAATTGTCTGCCAAGGACGGTTCGGTAGTGGTGTAGATCGCAGTGTTTCACGGCGTTGAGCAGCTCTCTTAACCTGACAGTGCTGGCAGTGTTTCACGACACGTTCAATTGCGTCATTACGTCCTAGCCACCAAGCTGCCCGTTTTGCTCGCTCACGATATTTAGTCAGTCACTGATGTCCACGATGAAGTTTCTCCAGTGTACTCTCCCGGATATACTCAGGAATAACAATGCGCGTCCCACGCGCGAACAGTATATCAACAACACTAAGTTGCCCACGGATACCGTGAAACTCACGAACATCATTATCAATACTGTGCACGAATCTGGGCCAACCTTCCATGGTATAGTCGATCATTTGCTGCAAGACGGGATCGGTGTCAGTTGATAATCTGATTTTGTGAAGCAATGGATCTGAGATCTGCAGGTTATCTCCAACTGACTGCATATAAGCTACAACCTCAGACTCTGTATCTGGTACGTAGGTTGTATTCATGGGAGATCTGGACAATAAGTCTGCTATGACTAGGCTCTTCACCGGTACATGCTGAGCCTTAACATTATACCGCTTCAGCCTACGTAAGAGTCTTTGACATCACCAGTGTTTTGTGGTCGGTCAACAAGCTCAAATGTTCGAATCCACATATGTACTTGTTGAACTTTTCACATGCCCGAGTGCTAGCTAAGCACTCTTTCTCGATCTGGGCGTATCCTCGTTCAGCAACGGTCAGTCGACGAGAACAATAAGCCACGGGTTTCAGTCCATCACTGTGTTGTTGCGTTAACACAGCTCCAATACCGTTGTTGGCGGCTCAATAACAAAAAAGCTAGGACCGGTGATTTAGAAATCAAGTCATTTAATTTCTGAAACGCTCGCTCCCGAGGTTCATCCCAGGACCACACTGCATGTTTTGGCAAACGGTCATTAAACGGAACTGCTATCTCGGCCATTTGAGGAACATGTTTCCACAAATAGCTCATCACTACCCATTACCTGCCAGAGCTGTTTCACTTCGGTAGGTGGGTTTAGGTCCTTTATGGCTTGAACTTTATCAGAATGGGGCTTAATACCATCCTTACTCACCAAATGTCCTATGAACTCAACACTACTCTGTCTAATTTCACATTTCTTTTTATTGAGTTTTATGCCAGATTCACTTACTTTCTTAAGAACACTGAACAAATTGTCATCATGTTCCTTTACATCTGGACCAAATACCATGACGTCATCCTGGAATACCGCTGACCTGGGAAAACCATCTAACAATTAGCCATTTGACGTTGGAAAATTTCACTGGCACTTGAAATTCCAAACGGCTTTCTCAAGAATCTGAATCTGCCAGTAGGCATAACGAAAGTTGTTAATTTACTACTTTCTTCATAAAGACCCAACTGCCAATAACCAGACGATGCATCTAACTCAGAAAATATCTTAGCTCCTGACAGTTTGTGAAGTATGTCGTCGACACTTGGTAGAGTATACAACTCACGCTTAACTGCTTTATTAAGCTGTTTTAGATCAATGCAAATGCTTACTTTACCACCACGTTTACGACCACATGTCAACACCAATCAGTCGAGTCTGTGACAGGAGTTATCACACCGAGACGCTCCATGCGCTTGAGCGCTTCCTGAACTTGCTTAAGTTGTGGAATAGGTGCTCGCCTAGCTGTTGTAGCACAATACGGAATAGCATCACCTCGAAATTTAATTTTAACCATAGTGTCTTTCATTAGACCTAGTTCACCAAACACATCTTCACTTTCCTCTGGGTGTGTTACAGTGTCAAGACGTGCGACCAAATTCATTTTGACAGCTGTAGAAGGACTCAACAAATTGGGAATAGAGTCAATATCACTCTGTACTACAAACACTCTCAGGAAATAGGGTTGTTGTTTACGAAAACAACGACTTATGAACTGTCCCAGACACTTTAACTGACCCCCGGGACTGTCTAAAATAACTGGTGTTGGTCTGAGAGAAGGTCTCTCTCGTAACTGTTTGAACATTTTTTTCAGAAATCACAGCCATATCAGCTCCACAGTCTATCTTAAAGTCAGTGTCAGTGCCATTCATGTGTAGCACAGTTCGCCATGGCTGTACCGAAGTGTTGTCGACACTCTTCACTTGTCCCAGGAAATACCTGTCATTAGCGATTTCAGACACGGGCTCTGTGTCATCGACCGATACTTCACAAACATGCTTCTGCGGACATCTGGACGCAAAAGTTCCGACGGAAATACAGTTATTACCTGACCTATTCTCGCGGGTCAATGAAATCTGTTATGCTTATCATATTCACAGAAATTACACTTTCTTCCCTTTTTCTGTGAACGTTTGTGCTCTGTATAGCTTTTTTGCGCAATTCACTCACAGTATTTGCGGCTACGCCGCCACATAATGTCCTTAACTGGGCTTCAGATGTCTCATGAGCTCTACACAGTTCAACGATTTTAGCTTATGTCAAGTCAGGTATCCTGAGCAATCTAGCTGTCAAGGCATTGTCTTTAATACCCTACAAAATACGATCACGCAGCCAATGACTTCAAATCAGTGGCAAACAGATCGATACTCTCACATTCCAGTTGAGATCTCGTGCCAAATTTATATCTCTCTCTCAAAGAAAAACAAAAAAAACGTTCTGATGCGGATTGCAGTGTCTCTCAAAATTATCGGTCACGGGTTCAAGTGATTTCCTATCATCATCAGACAAGTACATGTTGTTAAAGACTTCTAGTCCTTCGTCCCCAATCACATGTACAAAGATAGCGCACCGTACCTCATCGGATTTTCCGTCCGCACCTGATGCCAGTCTGTACAACTCCCAACGTTGTTTAAAGCGGCACCAGTTTTCGCTCACGTTTCCACTCGACAAATGGTGCGGTTCCATCGCGAGGAAATAATCCACAATGACTCATAATCAAAGTCTGTTTCACTCGGAGCGATCGTTACTGTCAGGTTTAACACGAATTTCGCCTTTTCACTGCTGCCTCCATGTCATGACCACATGGACTCGTCAATGAGATGATTCAACCAACCGCCAAACAAAGGCTAACCTAGTTTCATCAGCTTACTATGTTTGTCATAGTCATTGAACAGGTTTCTAAATTTTAAATTTCCCGGAATATTTTTAATGAAACACTGAATTTGACAGACCATGTTAACTACATCGGTTCAAAAGTGCCAAGGAACATAGGTATATAAGCCATGTAAAGCACTGTAAACAAGGGGGGAAAAAGCTGCCTGCTCATCTAGTCAACACCTTGTCAGAATCTGGGGGGATTCATACCAAATTCATTTAAACCCCCTACAACTTAAATGAATTTGAAATGAATCACCCCTAAAACTTGCCCAAAAGCTAGCCACTCGTGCCATCGCCCTGTTCTGATTTGCAATTTCATATGCAAGTGCTCCCTCTTTTAGATCTAAAGATACTTTCTACTTTATTTCTAGCGCACAATTTTATCTATCGCCCAGAATAATTTCCCTAGTTTCAAGATGAACTAAGTATATGTCTGAGCAATATATAGTCCCCAGTGGGGAAACAAAAAAAGATCCAAAGTTGTGTACTCCTTGTTCTTTCCAGGTAGAAAGTCACACGTTTAGGTTAATGTGCATACATAAAATACATAGGTAATTCACTGCAGGTACGAATGCTGCGTCACCGCAGGAAACAACACATTTTACTGCGATTTGTACCCTTCGTGTGGCCCCGTCAGTGTCCCCCGTTCACAAGATGACATACATTCGATCTAAAAGAACCTATAATATATCAAATCTATAATCTCTCATATTACTCTATGAAGGGCCCATCTACGTGCGTTGTATATGCACAAAATCTGTTTAAATCAAAAATTAAATCATATTTATTAATAATAGAATAATAGCTAGTAATATACAGACTGATAAAGAGGAACTATCATAGCAAACGATTACTTCTTTCTTCTCTCATTTTCCCACTCTGATCCTTTTTACTTTTCTTTTCTTTAAGATGTATAATTTTGCTTATTCACTTCATAGTCGTATCTAAATTTTATGTAAAACCCCCCATTTTATTTTTGCATCTAATTAAAGGATAGAGCAAGCTCTTGCGAGTTTTAATCCTGCCATGCAAGTGGCTAACAGACTAATGTTTAGATTCACTCTTTTGTTTCATATCGCCTGTGTCTATTGTCTGTAAGTTGTTCTGTCATGAATGTTTATTTGTGTATAAACACAATGAATCAAATTTATAAACAATTCTACTGTTATTATTATTGTTGTTGTTGTTGTTGTCGTCGTCGTCGTCATCATCATCATCATCATCATCATCACCACCATCATATCCTCCTCCTCCTTCCCCTCATCATCATCATCATTCCTTATTGATGGTATACTCAAAAGTATTTCTTGTATGTATTGCGGTCAGTTTTATGGGCAGCCGAAACCGCAGTACCAGGAGTAAACCATCTACCTTTGGCACGTTGATGACGAACTTGCCAACGTGTGACGCACCGCTTACGCACTCCATATTGGTGGAAGTTAAGGAGTGTTGACGAACATTAGACTGTGCCGTTCAGTGTCACAAAGACCCCAATAACACTGAGAGCAGGGGAATGTGCAAATTCATTGTCCGAGCCCTGATGTAAGTCAGAACATCGAGTATCCGTGCCATTGGAATAAAACAATGATTATGGCTTAACGCTATTACAAGTCGGCAGAATTTCAGCCATATTTCTCTTGCCATTTGAAGGTAAGGATTTTACAGCATACGTGTGTACTCTAGAATGTTTTCACTGATAAGATTTCCTGGTAAAATGCTGGATTAATGATGGATAAATAATCCCAAACCCTTCGCCTCCCATCCCCTGATCAAAAAAAAAAAAAATAATAAGCAGACTCTAATACACATAGTTTTAAATGTTTGACAGCCCAAAGTAGCACTCCCGACCCTCAGGGTTAGGGCATTTCGAAATTTACTTTTCAAACTTGACGGTCAGTTTTCATACAGCTGCCTCGTTTAGTCACAGCTGAACCTTGCCGATGTACCGGTAAAAATAAATCAAACTAAAAAAAGATCGTTTACAGACATGAGGAATCTGTCACGTGGTGAGCATTTATTTCGTGTCATCGACATGTTGGAGGGTATAGCATAGGGCAGTCCATAGATTTATTTATTTATTTATTTTATTGGTGCTTTACGCCGTACTCAAGAATGCTTCAGTTATACTATGGCGGCCTGCATTATCATGGGAGGAAACCAGTTTTAGCCCGGGGGAAACCCACGACCATCCGCAGGTTGCTGGTGGAACACAGAGCGATGAGACATCATCAGTAATAAACACATTGTGGACACGAAGATGTTATTGAGAAACTGTTTTTTTAATTAAACAAAATGAATAATGTAATAGCTGCGAGTCGTGTGATATCAAGATATGAACAAACTACAGAAAACATGACCCATGTATACCAAGAAACGACGGTCTTCAATTTGATAAACAAAATATATGCATGCATGAATTACGAGTGTCTCACATGCTCCGCATAACGTTCGATTTTACAATAGTGCAGGCATAACAGACAACAGATGCCGAGACAATATCTTACTCATCCTAAGTCTGATCCTACGTCCTCCAGGGGAGCTAATCTAGTAAGTTGCAGTTACAATCTCAATGAAAACATAACCTACGCCGATGCGCCCTCTATGAGTATTCAGCCGGTGTTTTGACACCCAATAAAATAGCGTGTAAAGACACTTCCTTTGTCCTTTTTGACCAACAGCAAACATCGTGACTAAAGCGGAAATTTCTAGTGTTTTAAAACATGGGCAATCGGCCCATCACAAATTTATCATTCCCACTGAGAACGTGCACTCAAAGGTGGATGCGCGCAAGCGCAGCGTTATAACCCGAGCCTCTTACCAACGCGGTCGCTTTGAGTTCAAGCCCAGCTTAAGCTGGCTTCCTCACCGGCCGTACTTTGGAATATCCGCCAGCAATGGATCGAGTGAAATGGAATGTGACGTTAAAAATAAAGGGCTTCTAATCCTCTATCAAAGCCGATATTTGGTGGACACTCATCACCTGGCTAATCATATATCCATCAACTTAAAAATGAATATGCTTACAGCTTTGTGTTTTTTTTAATGAAAACTTTTGTTTATCTTTGGCAAAGTATTGATGTGGTTAAAATCTACGAGCAATCCAGTACACTGTAAATTTCGATGTTTAACTTATAAACACTTAATGTTTTATGAATCTGATTTTAAACACTTGGGGGTTGTAGTATTATAGTGTAGGCCTGTGTACATGTTTTAAACATGTATGTTTTTGTTTTATTTTTTGTTTAATACTTGGATTTATGTGCATATATGTAAATAGTTATTAAACATGCTTATTTGAAGTTTAATCACCCATTAAACGCGTTAGTCATTTTACAATGTATAGCAGTGGCAGGAGAGTGGATATAAGGGAGATTAACTTGTGTGGGCGGCATCTCTCCAAATGCCTCATCTCCGATTGAAAGTGTTCACGACTAATGTCTCCGCTATAATGGAACAGCTGTCTCGCGCATTATCTGATCTTAAATTGGAAATTTCCACAGATCACATGTCTCATCTATCAGACACATCCCGCAAATCTGCATATCTAACATCTCTCTCACATTATGTCTCTCGTATATCAGATATGTCATTCAAATGCTCCTGCTTAACTCAGACTGAAAGTGTTCACTAATCATGTTTCTCGTATACCAGATGTCTCCCTGAAATGTCTATGCTCACCTCAGATTGAAAGTGTTCACTAATCATGTTTCTCGTATACCAGATGTCTCCCTGAAATGTCTATGCTCACCTCAGATTGAAAGTGTTCACTAATCATGTTTCTCGTATACCAGATGTCTCCCTGAAATGTCTATGCTCACCTCAGATTGAAAGTGTTCACTAATGGTATTTCTCGTATACCAGATGTCTCCCTGAAATGTCTATGCTCACCTCAGATTGAAAGTGTTCACTAATGATATTTCTCGTATACCAGATGTCTCCCTGAAATGTCTATGCTCACCTCAGATTGAAAGTGTTCACTAATGATATTTCTCGTATACCAGATGTCTCCCTGAAATGTCTATGCTCACCTCAGACTGAAAGTGTCCACTAATCATGTCTCTGCTTATCTGAGACTGAAAGTGTCCACAAATGACATCCCTCACAGTACTGACATTTTTTCATCAATTTGTCTATCCGCGTCACGGTGAAAGAACCCAAAAATGATTACATTCGATATATCCTCAAATTACTTTTCCTATTTGAATTATTCTTCAGTTAGTGTATGCCGCAAAATGCATAAACTATCGTCAACACAAAGCCATCTTCATTAAGGGCAACAAATGGATTTCTTTCACACCAGTCAACAATCAGCAGATTACGTCAGCCTCCGCGAGTCATCGTTAGTCTACGTGAGTCTCAGAGAGTGAGACTTACAGCGAGAAATACAACGCTCTTCTCCCTTGCGATGACACACTTGACACATCGCCGCAGCCATGTGAACCGCCCTTTCTACAAATAGAAAACATCAGTAATTATAATATATGAATAAATTAATTAATTACTTATTTGATTGCTCTTCCACGTCACACTGAAGAACTTTTGTCTCACAAGATGACGATCAGTTTCATGGGTGGATGAAACTAGACAGCTGGGCGTAAACCACCGATTTTCTGAGTGCAAGATTATGGGGCTTAACGAATGTTAGATAGCGAAAATGGCTCTATGACAGTCACCTACTCCTTAATGTCACAAAAGCTCCCATCACCGTAACACCGATTGGATCCACAAATTCATTGTCCTTTCCATTCAATGGTAAGTGCCTTTAGTATACCTAGCCACAATTCACTTCCACTATCAAAAATACAGTTTTTCATTCTTTTACATGATTGAGATTTCACGCCATATGGGTGTACTCAAGAATGTTTTACTTATATAATTTCCTAGTAAAAAAAAAACCATGGATTAATGATGGACAAATAATACACCCCATTCCCTGCATTACTCCTATCGCATAACCGTCAAAACTATATTAAAATAACAGATAAATAGTAACAAACATCACGCTTAATGATAATCAAAAGTAAAAATGTTATCCATTCGATCTGGGGCAATTTTACCCGCTTTATTAACATTGATGTGTGAACGGGGCCGATTTCCTGAATAGACCAAACAGGACAGCAGTCGCGAGGAAATCCCGTCTTATTCATGATCCGCTGAAATACACAACGACTTCCTGTGTCATGTTGAGCTGTCAGTGTTCCCCTAAGATTACAGATAAAGCTCATTTAACGCTAAGTACACCTTACAAAATAGCTAGATGTACCACCAACATCTGTCCTAGACTTCACATATGTCCCCAGGTCATTTACTTATTTGATTGTTAAGCCAAACGCAATACACAGAGTTTTAGATGTTTTATAAACCAAAGCATGAGTAGACATGAGCATAAAACCTGCTTTAGAATGGCAGAATACAAGGCATTGTGGTATAAGCGTTTAACTTGTCACTATCAGTAACAAGCAAATGGTTGTCAGGATAGCATCAGATAGTCTAATCCTGGGTGGGCTGATACTGAAGATTTGAAAACATAAGCTTGTTTGGTTCTCAGAGCTCAGGACTGAGAAGCTTGAGCAAAGAAACAGGACGGTTCGGCCCGATCTCAGTAATAAGTGACTGGGGTATCATATCGTGTGTCTTAGGCATGATATTCCAGTGGCGACGTCACTTTGGCGGCATAGACTCGCCCTGCCACAAGAAGACACAGTAGATATCTTTTTTGAAGGACTCGTCGTCACATAGCTGAAAAATTGTTGAGTACGACCCAAACCCAGACATACATGAACACATGACTACATACTAACAGAAAGTGTTATTGCCAAACTGTGTGTCTAACAGCTGTGACTCATATTTATATTTGAGCAAATTACATATCCCGTATCATCAATTTGATGAAATCACGAGCATTGTGAAAATGCCCATCCACATAATTTTGTGGACCAGCAAGACACAATTTGTTTAATTTGTGTAACACATCTACAAAGACATGCATATCAGTGGTCCACCAATTGATACACTGTACACTGATACGCATGTCACTGTGGGTATGAGAATTTGTAACAGTAATTTTTTTTTAGAGTGTAATGACAGATTTTACGTGAATGTGGAGGTAGCACGCACAGTACATGTCAACACAGAATATTACTCGATATAAATCTGATCCGCAATCCTTGTACTCCCGAAAACCGGCTTTTCATCATGATTACTGCTGTCAGAACCGCCAAACGAATCACCACGCGGAAGATGTTCATCGCACTACAATACTTGGGCTACCAAAGCAGCAGTCGTAAAAGGTATTTATTTAAATGAAACCTGTCCCGCGCCAGTGCGTCTTTTGTGCGTAATCATCTGGCGTTTTGTTACCCAATGAAATAAAACGTTGTGTATGTCATGAATGGCCACCCGTTCTCACCCTGATTAAACAGGAAACGCTGAGTGTTTGAAAGTATCCTGTGTTACTCGCAGTTGTGTAGTAACATCCGCTTGCATGACGCACACCGTCTAAATAAAGGAAGTGTTATCAGCAGTCGTATTAGGAGTAATTGGACCTCCCTTCGTACGGTTGGAGAGGAAGCCGGCGAGAGCTCGACTTAAATTCACAGCGACTGCATTGGTGGGAGGCTTCTGGGTTATACGCTGCTCTAGGGCGCTAACCAACTGAGCCCTGATTTACAGTAACCACGGCAAATGTTCACGAACAGAAGACTATAGGTGTTGGCAATGTTTGTGTCGCGTGCTCTCTAACGTTTCCGGTTCGTGATATATAGTTTGCTCAAGGGGCGACGGCAGATTACACGTCCATCAGTAACTTGCTTTACGGCGATGGTTTACTCCATGCCCTTCGATTGCCTTCACACATATATTCTTACTACCATCGTATTTCTCCCACCATAATGCTGGCCGTCGTGTCGTGTAAGTGAAAAATCACAAAATTATCAGCCCCACTGAGAACGCGCACCAGTATTTGGCTGTGGTTTTAAGTCGGGACTTTTAGCAACCTGACGAAGATAAATAGTGGTATCTGTCGATATCAATAATTCCTACATCGATATCGACAAAATGAATTATCGATATCGATGATTGTCAATTAAATGTCAGTTTGGTCACTGCATGTATACCATATACACACTCTTCTGAAACACATAAGTCACAATGAAAGTAATCGAGATGGTTATCGTCTGTCCTACTCAATGTCGACATTTGTTTAAATGCATTTAACGATCGGCAAATATGTACACGTCGTGGGGAAACCTAATGCTACATTCATATAGACATAAACTCTCTTGGCAACTTTGATTGGCTGTCTGTGTTTTGTTTGTTTCTTCTCTTTCAGTACGAATGGTTTCACGGTATGCTGAGCGTTAGATATGTACAAATGGCCTGCCCTATACCAGATTTGACGTGTAATTTAGGCCTGTGGTGTGGTCATATCCCGGTGCGTCCTCTGCTTCCTTAGTAGCCTATAAACAAACCGTGCTCTAGGGAAGACAGTACGCTTAACCCACCATTGGGCAACAGATTGGTGTATCCGTTGATCGGTTGTATCTCAGTTGAGCGGAGAGGAGGCAAGGTTCGGCTATCTCATAGCTGGCATTCCAGGGATGAAGCACAACACAGGTGTTGTGCATACAAATGCACTCATACAGAAATAAATAGATGTATACACATGTATATGGATACTTTCATACTTATTTACTATATATAATAATACTACTACTAATAATAAATAACATTAATAGCTGCATGAGTTAATAACAATAGCTAAATGAGCTCTATTACCTCTGTAATTTTAAGTTAACATCACGGTAATTACACGACTGTTATAGACTGTTATAAATTATAGCTTTCATATGTATATGAGAAAATCTTCCCGCCGTACGTAATGCCCTGGGTAATACCAGCTTATGTGGGTAAGCTGATATCATGCAATTGTGTGATCGACTCGACACAGTGTCTATTATGATGCGTTTGACACAACCACTGTTAACTATTGTGATGGTTTAACACAAAGATTATTGTGATTTGATTTATTTCACCGGTATTTTACGCCGTATTCAAGAACATTTCACTTGTTCAGCCGCACTCATAAGGAAGAAACCCGGCTTGGGGAAAACCGCCTACGATCCGCAGGTTGCAGGCAGACTTCCCCACGTATACGGACTGGGAGGAGGCCAGGAGTGGCCTTAACAAAAGTGTTCATCTATTGTCATTCGTTTGGCGGTATAACCTTGTGATGGGTTTGAAAAAAGGAGTACGGTGAAGGGTACGACACAGCAACCATTATCATAGCATAGTCTAAGGTAAGATCTGTTGAGAAAGACTTATGCTATCTGATGCTGTTCTGATAGATTAGGCACAGGGATTATTGTGATGGGTTTGACAAAGTTAATGTTTTGATCAGTTTAACACAAGGTCTATTGTGATAGGTTGCTCCAATTTTTGTTCTGATAAATCTGATAAAAGGATTGTAAAATATCTGACACAGGAAGTATTGCCACAGGTTTGATCCAGGGATTATTCTGATGACACAGTGACGTTTTTGTGATAGGTCTGACAAATTTATGTTGTCGTGGTCTTATTATGGTGACTGTTTTAGGTCTGTTTGACACATTATCTGTCCTCACATATTTGACACAATGAAAAAATAGTCACACCGCAGGGGATTTATTTATTTATTTATTTATTTGATTGGTGTTTACGCCATAATCAAGAATATTTCACTTATACGACGGCAGCCAGCATTGTGCAGGGAGGAAACCGAACGGAGCCCAGGGGAAACCCACGATCATCAGCGGGTTGCAGGGAGACCTTCAAATGTACGGCAGGAGAGGAAACCAGCTTGACACAGCGATTGAGGTTGTGTGTGTATTATTATAATGGTCAAGTATAGTAGGCATTTTTGAAGCAATATTTAGTATAAACTAATCGTTAGAATTTAGAAGGAATTGATGGAAACAACTTGAAGCAGTCTATAATCAATTTGGATTTATCTGATTCATTTACTCATTTATTTTATTGGTGTTTTACGCCGTACTCAAGAATATTTCACAACATTATCATGGGAGGTAACCGGGTAGAACGAGCGGAAAATCCACGACCAGCCGAAGTTTGATTGCACAATGAACTTAAAACCAAAGATATACTTAGCAGGGACTTCATGTACATGTAAAAAATTTGAAGTAATTCATACTGCTATGAAACAGTGAAAGATTTAAAGCAGCGGCTATAATACTATCACAATGACCTCAGAAAGCTACAAGGACAGCATGTGGTTTTGAGACAGTAAATAATGTCGTTCGTTCGTTCGTGCGTGCGTGCGTGCGTTGGTTGGTTGGTTGGTTGATTGGTTGATTGGTTTATTGATTTATTGATTTGATTGGTGTTTCACGCCGTACTCACGTATTTCATTTACACTGCACTAGCGCCTTAAATCCCTCGGCCACTGAGGCCCCTAAGGCATTACCAGCAACGCTTGTATTGTTGGGTACATCTATGAAGCAACAACTCCAGTAATGTATCATAAAGAGCGACTATTGCAACAGATTTGAAGCAATGACTTACGTGTGCCTCTATGCCTCCTATCCTTTGACCATTGGTCAGGAACGGATGCAGCATCTGCCATTGGGGTAAAATCTTGGTTTCTTGCACGGATAACGATCTATGGAGGGGGGTATATTTCCTGTCTAGTGCTCTCCCTGTCACAGTATACCATACTCTGACAAGATCTAACTACTTTTAAATTTTAAGTCCAACCTTGCATGTAGATTGCACACAGTCACAATCCAGTTTCCGAAGCATTAAAATACTAACACAGCAAAAGATATTAGGATGCAATTTTAACCAAATGAAACGTCAAACTTTAAGAAAAGTAAAACAGAATCTATAAAACATTGATAGATTCTACTAATTGTAAGCCTTATGTGTAACAGTTCATGTGCTATAGGTAGCAGTTGTAAGTGCTATATGTAATAGTGGTATGTTTTATAGGTAACACCTGTAAGTGTTGCATGTAACGAATGTAAGTGTTAAGGATAACAGCTGTAAATGTTGTAAATAACCGTTGTAAGTATTACGTAAAGCAGTTTATATGTTAAGTGTAACAACAGTAACTGTTATATGTAAAAGTTGTGAATGTTTATGTAACAGTTGTAAGTAACAGATGGAAGTGTTCTACGAAAGCGTGCGTATCGCTCCTCTATACACTTAAAGTGAAAGACTCCAAGTTAAGTTTGCCGAAAAGGTTGGCAGAAAGGTCCAGAAATACTTTGCAGTGTTAGAATTTGTTTGTTATCACATGTAACAATAAAACAGTGTGCTGTCCCCATGTTATTACAAGTTACATTGACAGACAACTCAGAACGTTTACGTCACACATTACACAGGTTTTTACATTCACGAGGTACGTATTATCTTTGTAACGAACAGTGTCTCAGTCATGAGGTGTCTTTTGCTTTAAGCTCTACATGTAGCTCTCGCGTTTTAAGAGTGTAGTTCAAACAAAAAGGCCTGCATCAAATAGCTAATGTCAGATGTTTGGTAACTTTGCGAAAAATTCCAGCGGTCAAGGCCTAGAAGGAATTTGACATAAGTTTTGTCGGGAGGCGAGGGCTATTAGACCCGCACGGTTTACGGTTACGGAAGTGGGGACAGTGCAGTGAGGCAAAAGTTTAACATGTAACGCAATGAGAAACTAATTGCAGTGTGTTTTCAAAAGCAATAAAAATGCCAGACGGTTAGCTACACTCATGATATCCTGACCTGTACATGTGCAGTCATATGGCCAACCAGGATCTGACAATAAAATTATGATCTCCATTTCCTAATTGTTATTTTATTGCCTACGATTGTTTCAGTTCATACCACTGTAAGGTTGTCATGCAATCTCACATCGCCCAGTTGTTGTCTAACATCAACGTGTACGAATCTGTCCTGGACTGTGACATGATTTGTAAGTATATATATTTTTGTTTACTAATACGTTGGGTCGCCAGAAATATTGCCTCTTTACACTCTAAAAATGTTATCGCCGATACACCTCTTTGTGACTATGGTAATAATCCTTCCCCACTATAACACCCGCGCTGAATGTGACACATTTCAAGGTCGTAATTTGTACTTTTTATTTTCTTTTTCTCAAACGATTGTTTTTATCACTAGTTATTACTTATAGAAATGAAACTCACCGATAGACATCTACACCTCGGCACCGATA
Organism: Acanthopleura granulata; assembly: GCA_016165875.1. Classification (NCBI taxonomy): domain Eukaryota; kingdom Metazoa; phylum Mollusca; class Polyplacophora; order Chitonida; family Chitonidae; genus Acanthopleura; species Acanthopleura granulata. The sequence continues at coordinate 6,827,830 of JABBOT010000014.1, forward strand.
CTGTACCTATAGCCAATGGAACACAGCGATTTAAATAGCTAAGTCAGCGCAAGGAGCATGTCGTAAAGAAAACACTATGAAAAGACCCTCTACTGTGTGTAATTACATCTCAGTCTGCACGTATATCGTCTCTTTTATCACTTTAATGTAGATATCCTTGTATAAAGATCACTTATCCGCTGCACTTTTGTATATAGACAGTCGGCATCCACGCCGTTTAGTCCATATGGCAGTATTTGTCGTAGTACCGACTAGACAGGGAAGTGACTACGTACCGTGACCCAAAGGTATCGTGTCATGGGATTGTGGAGCAGCTCCACACTACACAATAATTAAGGGTTCCTTTCTCGTATGTAGTGCGAGCAGCTCTGCAATACATAATAAATAAGGGTTGGCTCTTTGTATGTAGTACGCAGCAGGTGGGAGTGTTCTGGAAAAAAAAATGGGGGAATCGTGTGTTGTGGTGTGTGAAGGTTGTGGAAAGTTCTGGACAAAAAGATTTTAAAAAATAAAAATTTGGGGGGGGGGGGGGGGGACCATTTGCTGGGTTGCTGTGGTGTGGAAAACAGTCCGGGTTGAAGTTATGGAATGAACGGGATGAATGGAAGGGAGAATTTGGGAGAATCCTCTGCTCACCTGGCCTTGGACTTGTCATGCGACGTCATCGAGAATGACGTCACGCGTGGCGGGAAAAACCCGGTCGTCTGCTGGTTGACCCGGTTGTCAAGAGATTCGAGCTGACGTCTGACCGAGGCCTGCCGTCGTGTACGAGAAGTGCTTGCCACGATGCATGAGGAAGAAGAGCTTTCGCAGCCGGCCAGCACACCAACCACAACAGCGGCAGCAGCAACCACTATAACATCACCAGGAAAACCAACCAGCCCTCCCCGTCTGCTATGGTGATCCGATTTCTGATCACTCCACCACCCTCACCACCTCTCTGTTTCCAGGATTACACCGCTCTGGAAAGGTGTGAGGGGTTTTGGCTCAAACGGGTCCACATTCAAGCGGACTGTGCTCGTCCCGTCCACCCGTGCCTACCCAGCGGGCTAAAGATAGCCTCAGGTAAGGGAGGCTGGTCGTCTGCCACGAGACTGCGGCCAGTAGAGATGATTTGGTGGCCGTAGGGACAGCTGTAGGGGTAACCGCAGCAGCCTTGGGATGGCTGAGCTCGACAGCAGACTGGGACTGGGACTGGGGCTGAGGTTGGGCTGTCGGGAGCATCGGTGGATCGGCTCCACGGCCTCATGTCTGTGAGGTGAACTGAACCTACAGAACAGAAAACAAATCATGTGTGACGTTAGTTTAACCTAGAGCACGGACGTGGAACAGACGCCATTCCTCCTAAGAAAGGTAACAAGAAAAAAAAAAATCGGTCGAGGACGTATCATGTCTTCGCCCCTAGGCGATGGCTATCACTTTTACAGGCGAAGCCGCTGGCTCATTACCGCCAACCCCAGCAATACAAGACCACTAAAAACCGACAACAAACGAAGAGGGCTCCCAGGAGTATTTTACATTAAACCCGGGAACTTCACCGCCAGCGCCGACTGTAAGCCTAAGCCCAAACCAGCAGCAATCGAGGCAGTACCAGTCAGGGCCAGGGAATTTCTACCGCCATGTGACCCATGTCTAGTGACTAGACCCCCCGACCGACCGACCGTTGTCTTTTTGTTCATGTTTATTTTCACTTTATGTTTTAAGCCTTAGTAATAATGTATGTCGTTGTGGTCAATCTAGAATGGTCTTCACTTCTGCCAAAGTTTTTCTATTATTTCTTAAAACCTTTTGTGTCGCTCCAAATTCAATACAATTGTTCAGTTCAAATATATATATATGATCAATAGCTCGTCTGACAATAATTATAGCTTCGAACATAGCAGATGCCATCAGAGCGACAAATTACCCCAGACTTGACTGCGCGTCTTATGATGTCTTTTGTTTGCAAGCCATCTGACGAGTGCAGTTCGTGATGCATAAAGAATTAATGGGTAACTGGCCGATCTGGATGTGTACGAGACTGCACCCCCTCCTATCTCTATAGTATGCATATGAACAAACCATAATTTTTTTCGGGGCCTCAGTGGATCTGTTGGTTAGCGCGCTAGCTCAGCGTAATAACTCCAGCCGTACATGGGAAGGTCTGCCAGAAACCTGCGGATGATCGTGGGTTTCCGGGCCCTGTCCGATTTCCTCCCACCATAATGTTGGCCTCCGCCGTCTAAGTGAAATACTTGAGTACGGCCAATCAAATAAATAAATAAATAAATCTGTTACATTATTTAGTGTCTTTAAACCACATGCAGTACTTGTAGATTTCTGGGGCACTTTTTTGATAATAATGTAACCGCTGCTTTTAACTCCTTCACTACTTCAACACCATAACAATATGAATTACTTCAAATTCTTTACACGTACAAAAGTCACTCCCAAGTACACCTTTACTTTTTAAATTCATTGTGCCATCAAACTGCGGATGGTCGTTGGTTCCCAATCATTTTACTGCTAAATTATAAAGATAAGTTCATCCTAAATATGGCTACAAAAATGCCTACTACACATGACAATTATAATAATACACAAATAATAATAACTGACTGGCCTGTGGGGCATGGTTAACTCGCTGCTGTCGATGCTTCAATGGGCTACACAAAAGGGTCCAAATCGCGAACAAACGCATCGTTTTATTCTCCTGTGAGGTTGCAGTGTTTGTGTTCTACCTAAGTGCAAATGGCAGAATTGATTCACACTCCACACTCCTGTGGGGTTTCGGTAATTGGACAGTATCACAGAGTAATACTTGGTTTCCATTGGTCAATACACGGTCACATGATATTCCGGAAAACTTAATGTACAATGGTCATTAGGCAATGTACAACGGTCATGCGCCAATAACCAACGATCTCGTGGGTTTATTCTAGAAGTTTATCTCCCTTTGCCCCTCTCTAATGTCCACTTGCAGATAACATAAACAGTCGGCTGTGGCCTTCTCACCAAACAAGGACGTAGAAATCCAGCAAATTAGGGCTTCAGCAGAGCAGGTCACATTCTTTCCGTTTTCGTCAGTTTTCTTTCAGTTTAATAAAACATGAAGTGCATGCCGTGGGATTGCCTGTAAGAAATTGTTACCTCTCGACAAGTGATGTTCAACTCGTGTTGCGCAATCGTTACACAATGGCTCTCTTGAGCTCACAATTTCGCATAGACAACCCCACGGCATGCACTATCTGTATAATATTCTCTAATAATATATATGTGTTAAACATTTGTACATATATCCATTTCTCTTGTACACTTATTTGTGCATGTGTCCAAAAGCTTCGGTTATTTGAATGTATGTGGGAAACCTTTCTGTACATCTGTGCAAACCATTTGTATATAATTTGTATATTTCCATGTAAAGATGTCCATTTACATATGTATAAAGTAAAATCATGAGACATGTCTACTCGAAACACTTGTGTATATATTAGCACTATCGTTACAGTAAGAAAACCTGTCGCCATCAGAAAAGTTTTTCCTTTTGACCAGCCTCATAATTTTACTTTATCTGTTGCTATCCTGGATGTCTAATGACTTTCATTCTTGTTTTCATACAGTGTGTATTTCTTTTCTACATACGTGTAGTTCTTTTGTGCATATGTCGAAATCTTATCTAAAAGAATTTATATAGGCTGTATAGTTGCTCTCCGAATGAAGAATAAGGATTTCTACCCACGACAACAAAAATGGGGGTATGAATTGGAGGGCATGAAACAGCTAGTGCTTTGTCTGACATACACTCCGTAGACTGTAACAAGGCACATATTGATTCTCAGACTCCATAATTGATGATATTTACCTCAGATTATATTGACAATAATTGAGTGTGGAATAAAATTAGCTATGACTCAAAATCTTTTCTTTTTTTCCATTCTGATATCGGCAGGTTCTCAGTGATAGATACAGCCTACACTACCGCAGCGGCCAAGGACGCTTTACCCGCTGGAAAAAATGGCGCAAGCCTTTCTAGTGATCGGAGTTATGCTCACCCTGCTTCATATGTGTTATTCGGCTACACGCCGTTGTCAGTTCGATGAACACAGGCTGTTTCTTGACTGTAGAAATCGAGGGCTGGGGGAAATTCCAGTTGAGGAGTTCCAGTTTGGTCACATACTTGGTGTGGATCTCAGCCATAACAATATCTCCATTGTCAAAAACCTAACGTTTATTAAAATCCCCAGCCTTCTGAGGCTGGATCTTTCCAACAACGCTGTACGTCGCCTGGAATCTGACGCCTTTGTTGGACTTGATCACCTAACGTTCCTGAGTTTGTCCGATAACCCGTTCATCTTGAGCCCTGCTGTGTTAACGCCAGAACTATTCCGACCTCTCGTCAGCCTGCAAGAAATAAGCATCAAACGTTACAAGAATCCGCCTTTCCTGAAATGGAAAGGCATTGACGATGCATTTGCTCAGCTTAAAAACCTGATGAAATTGCGAATGAACTTTCCAATGGACTTTATATTTGAAAAAGGATTCCGTAGTCTCACAAAGCTGACTGGAATATTTGCCTCCGGACGACCAGGGCTAGACACAGATTGTGAGATCAAAACCCTGAGAAATTCCACGTTCGAAGTGTTCAGGGAAATTCCCTTGAAAGAGCTACACCTTGTACACTGTAACATTGACACCATAGAACTCGACGCCTTCGGTCCACTTGGCTCTTTGACAACGCTTGACCTTACCTATAACCAAGCCATTGGTTTGCCAAACGCTTTGAAATCTTTGTACAGTTTGCAAGGAAGGAGAATGGACTTGATTAAGTTGACCCATGTTAACAACGCTTCTTGTGATAATTCCAAATTCGACTTACGCCAGTCCGATTGCGTCTATCTCAAGACCATATGCGTGAAATCACTGGACATGTCCCAAAATTTTATTAGTTTTGTGGACAACTCTCTTGAACCTAAAGTAAGATTAGACTGTCTGGAGAAAGTTAACATTTCATTTCATTCCATGCGATGTGTGCCGCTGCCGTTATTGCTGTCAATACAAAGTGCCCAACATTTAACAGATCTGGACATCAGCTATAGCTTTGGAGCTCCGAATTATGCTCATAACATGGAACCCCAGTATTCGATTTGCGGGAATGTTGGCTGCAATATTTCCAACTTCGTATTCTTTCTGCCGCATGCTTTGGCAAGTTTAAACATGAGCGGCGTTTCTACTTGGATCCACCTACGATCGGACGTACATGTTAAAGGGGGACGCAACCTCAGGCATCTTGTCGCTAGCTATAATAATTTAGACAATTGCGTAGGTTCTACACTTCGAGGTTTCGAAAATCTAACTGAGCTGGATATTTCTGGTGTACTCTGCCACACCATCTCTTCGGAATACTTCCGGTCGTTTCCAAAACTGACCAAACTCTCTCTGTCCAACTCGCCTAGAATGGACGTGGCATTGGTATCGCCTACACAACCGTTAGCTTTACTCACTGCCTTGGAAGACATCGATCTATCCGGGAACAAACTGATCGAAATTCATCATGAGCTCTTCCACAAAAACAACAACCTAAAATCTGTGAATCTCGCCAACAATAAACTTACGAGCCTACCCTCGGCGCTGTTCCACATCCCCCAACTTCGGCAATTGGATCTGTCCTACAACGTTTTAAGCCATCTTCTTGCCCATGAGATGAGGCTTCTAGACGGCTGGATGCTAGCCCCAGTCAACGACGACTCGTTCAGGCTTATGCTAAGGAATAATCCCTTACAGTGTACTTGTCAAACGGTTCTGTTCATTCGCTGGATTCTTCAAAGAAGAACCTACATGGACAGCCTTGAGGAGTACTCGTGCTTTCTGCCCAACGGCTCTCGGAGTTCTGTGCTCAGATTCGCCAAATACTTGACGGATTTTGAGGTGAAATGTGTGAGTCAAACGTCTCTCATCGTATCAGTGGTCGGTAGCTCAACTATACTCATCCTGGTCCTACTGCTAGCAGTAACCTATCGCTACAGATCAAACCTCAGGTACTGGCTCCATTCTAAACTCAAGCCGCCAGAGGCCATGTTTGACAGCCGAAAGTACGTCTATGATGCCTTTGTTGCCTACACGTCGGAGGACCACGATTGGGTTTTGAGGGAGTTGAGGACCCAGCTAGAACTGACAGACGAGCCATTCGAGCTTTGCTTTCACGAAAGGGACTTTCTCCCGGGAAAGCCTATACACCAAAACATCGTGGAAAAAATCAGGGAGAGCAAGAAGATGCTTGTGGTCATCAGTGCTGCGTTTCTGGAATCGACGTTTGGTCCTCTGGAAATCGAGTACGCGGGCATGAAAAGTCTGGAAGAAGGCAGGGATGATGTCATAGTTTGCATACTGTTAGAGGACATTCCTGTCCAGCGTATGCCGAAGGCACTGAGGAACCTTTGGCACCGGATAACCTTCATTAAGTGGACCACTGTGCCCGAGGAACAAGGCGCCGTCTGGACCAAAATTAGGCGTGCTCTCCGTTAAGTACTGTCATACGAAACTTTCGAGTCCAAACTCACTTATCACTGGAAGCACTGCTGTGCCACTTGACCTGTCAGAAATGTTAGGCAACTAATTTTTCATTTAAATTACCTAACATGGACATCTCAAGAAAGGTTTACAAAGAGTTATATCCAGTAGACGAAGGGTGCAGAAAATCTAGGAGCTGGGCGTTTTGTTGACTTACGATGTTCGTGAAATTAGGAGGAGGTGGTCTAATATGTACTTACTGAACACGGCGAAACGGTTGATTAGTAAATTAATATCTACAAAAGTTGCCTAACATTTTTCACGACATATGGTACAGCAGGAATTTTTGCTCCTTTTCAAGAGAAAACATTTATTTATAAATAAATAAATAAATAAACAAATAAATGCTTTCCCTTGAAAAGGAGCAAAAATTGGTGTTTTACGCCCTAATCAAGAATATTTCACTTATACGACTGCGGCCAGCAATATGGTGGGAGGAAACCGGGAAGAGCCCGTTGGAAACCCATAACCATCCGCAGGTTACTGGCAGGCCTTCCCGTGTACGACTGGAGAGGAAGCCAAGATGAGGCTGGACTTGAACTCACAGCAACCGCATTGGTCGTAGACTTCTGGTCATAACGCTGCGTTAGCGCACTAACCAGCTGAGTCACGGAAGCCCATGAAGACAGAAGAGCCCAGTCTGAAAACTCCCCCCATTCTATAAATGCACTGGAAGCTGGACGTGGGTATATTTCAGCTTGAAGCCTTGGCGTCAAAAAGCTTGTTATTAAATACGCAAACTATTGCGAACTTAATTCCCGGTTCCATTACGGACCAGTTTGATGGAGATGTGTGTATGTTTTTAGTTTGATCACAATTATTTCCGACCTACAGATGTTAGAAGTAGGTATATTTCCTGTTAAATGTATCAAAAATCCTATACTTTCATTACATGAATGTGTTGTATTTTCTGTCCATATATAAATACTGATGGTTTGTCATTGATGAAAGGCATTGTAGTTGCCTTATGTCTTTGATAATCTTCTTCGAATAATAATGCTTCGTCGAAACAGTGACACACAGGAATTAAGCGGAAATCATATATTAAAGTTCGAGTTGTAACATCATAACATCGATAACAAATTAAAACCCCCCACATGCATTTTAGACGAATATCACGTTGTGCTTCACCTATGAGTTCGTGCGTTCCCGAGGGTCGCATAAGAACGGAATAAATTATTCTGCTTAGATCTTGTAGTTGAATTTTTGGGCTCTTCATTTTTATTGTAAATACTCTCAAAGCCTCCTAGAAAACTATAGAGAATTTCTCTCTTTATTTTCGTACTATTTTAATTAATATTTTCGTATATTTTAACAGTAGCTAAAGTTGACATACGTATAATTGGGAGATATCTGTGAGCATCGGTTTATAGTGTGTAAATTTTGGTATTTAACTTTTAAACACTTTTATGCATCAGACATTAAAAAATTGGACAATACAGTATTATATATGTGTTTATTTGTTAAACACCCTTGTCTGAAGTTTAATCACCCATTAAATGCGTTGGACGGTCATTTTAAAGTGTATATATATTATATATTTTGTTTGATTGTTGCATAGTGCCATGTTTAAGAGTATTTCACCTATGTATGAAATGCATCTAAAAATCGTTCAACTACACGGCGACTGTATGTTGTATATAAAAAAAATTTAACTGATTATCAAATTTAAAATATGTACCAAATGACTATTAGGCTAAGGCTGCTGCTAGCAAGCCAAGCCGCTAGGAAATGAGACACAACTACTTCCGTTCATCAAGCTACTACTAAATGACAAATTTAATGAAATATTAAGCTGCCGGACTAAGTGCGTCCGTGAGAAGAATTAGATTTGACTTGCTGACCTCTGGGATTTGGGAATTTGGAATGCAACAATGCGTACAAAATATTATAGTGTAGCACTTCTGAGAGGTATTGAAGAAACTGGACTTTGCTTCAGATACAGACCCATGCAGATGGACCAAAATAAAAAAGTTCTATTGGAGAAATGATGTTCACATATTACTCTTCGGCCTCTTAGGGCAACGGAGTGCCGTTGTGGCCGTGTCTGTTTGTCCGTCTGCCCCTCTGTCTGCGTCTGTCCGCATATCTGTGATCGAATTATCTCTGAACCTTTTCAAAGAAAATCCACAAACACTGAAACTTACGAATTTTCGGACATTTCCGTTTAACATCTCATGAATTTACATATATTAACCAGCCTAATGTTCATGATTCCTTCCCGATTATTGTAAACGCCATATACACGTGCCTACTGAAAGGAATTCACGACTGTTTGGTGAAATGGTCACTGGAACTTATGCATACACCTTTTGGGTATCTTTAGATCTATACTTGCATTAAATTACATGTATTAAATCTAACTTTGCATAGCTATCAGCAATTCTGTAACCATTGTTCCTTTGAAACTATTAAAATGAAATTAATGGAGTTTTGCAAAAACCCTCATTGTAATTCAGACATGCCCCTTTCGTCCCAGACAGACCTTTTCCCATTAGGCTGACTAAGGTATTTCTGATGATGTAACCACCACAACTCGCACGGAAAAGAAAGTCGGTCTTCAGGTCACCAATTACGGCAATATGAAGACGACACCCCTGTTTCAGGAGAAATAACCGTCCAGGTATTGTCAGCTTGCACTTGAGTTGCTGCTATTCCGAGTGCGGAAATAGTACTGTGTCCTTGTGTTGAACGGATTGTCCCGGAAACTCACGATGACGTTACGAAAACTGCCGAGTCTGTCTCCTGAGCCGAAGTCGGTGACTTTCCCATACAGTAACTTGTAGGTGGGAGTTGTTTAAGAAGTTCAAGTTCAGCCTTGATCACTTCGTCCACCGAACCAGTGAGGTTATCTAAGCATAGCCTCTAGATATTTTACTTGAATGGGTTTGTAGACAGCCAAACACTTCCGTGCGACGTCGAGATTAAACCATTTTCTTGTGCGACCTGCAAGATTAATTGTATTATCGTCAATGATCTATTTCTTACCGAGCCGTAAAAAACGCGATTAAAAATAATCTTAAAAAGAAAGGTAATGAACACAGACATATGCTTATTTAAATGTTTCGGATTATTTATTTATTTTTTTTTATCTATCTACATGATCGGTGTTTTGCGTCGTACTTAAGAATGTTTCACTTATACGACGGCGGCCAGCTTTGTAGTGGGAGAAAACCGAGCGGACCCTGGGGAATCACACTACGTTTTGCAGGTTGCTGGCGGACCTTCCCACGTAGGACATCCTCGCCTTATTACCCCGTGCAAACGTAGTAAATAACCACCAGAAACGCGGAAATATGCCGTTCGCGACATATCTTGAATAAGCGTGCTGCCGAAATATATTTGATACTCTCAGCGCAAAAGAAGGGCTTCGCGACGCGGACAAAGCTTTGGTTTCCTATTCCTAAAGTCACAAATAGCAAGTGATGGTATACCGAAGGCTTTTTGTTCTTTATTTTCTCATGGTTGCTCACTTCTGGGCCGAGAGTGCGTAGAGTCTACATTGTTCATTCTTTGGGCCCAATGTCTGTAGTCTACATTGTTCATTCTTTGGGCCCAATGTCTGTAGTCTACACTGTTCAGTCTTTAGACCCAGGGTGTGTAGTTTATGCTGTTCATCCCTGTCCTTAAGGGCAAACTGGTAACGTATTTGCTCCTCGTGTATTACAAGAGAGCTATAGTCAATTCAGCTTGGACTCGAATCGCTGTTGCGTGGTAAAAAAGAGACTTCATTGACAAAATCGCAACTGTGACATGACGTATAGGCCAGTGTCTTTACATATGTGGGTCTGCTCACCAAAACGTTCCGATTCTGGCCAAGTGGTCAACACTTGTGAAACACCAAGACAAAAAACCCAAGTCCGTTCTCGTCTGTGGGAGTCCTGAAACAGGTTACGATTCAAAATACAATTGCTTGAACTTCCCAAAAGTGTCACTCAAGCATCCACAAGCCAGCTTTCCACCAAAACCAATTGCAAGGAATTTTGTGTATCAAGTTGAGCTATTCCAGTTTTGTCGTCAGAACCAATGGATCGGTTTTGAGAGCTTTGTTACGCTCTAAATACTATTCTGTTAAAGAAGTGTTCTTTTGCTACAACGCTGAACTATGTTGAAGACAACACAAATGACATGTCAATGAAATCATTCTGATCGTATTACACAGCAACTGTCAAATCTTACATATAGCTTATAGCAGTAGCAGTACGTTCTGTCATTACTCCTAGAATAGTCATAAACGATTGATTTTTGGAGTTTTCCATTCGCTGAGTCATTCGACTAAACCGTTACAATCGTCGGGCGCCAATCAAATTTTCATCATTGAAGTTAGGTTAAGCCATCGTTCATCTGTGGTCAGTTGTGGTGTATTGTTGTTTATAGGGGAGGGGTGCGTGTATTTTTTTCTTTTTTTTTTTCTTTTTTTTTTCCTAAACCTTGCAGTTCGCCACAGTAGTCATAGAAATGGCGTATCCTTGGGCACGCTGTTAAAAAACCCAACCAAAAACATGCTGACCAGCAAAAAAAATACATGCATATGTGCGCATGCGAATTAAAATTATCACATTATAATATAATTAGCAAATAAACGGAATCCCTATTCCCAGAAAAAATTCATGTTGTGTTAAGGTAAATGTTATCATATTTTCATTAATGTAATTCACACAATGTATATGCAAGAAAACGAATGATATGTTCATAATGCACAGCTACAGCTCACTTGATTGCCACTTTACGTCAGGGAGATTGTCAGATATACCTGACGTGGTGCGGTGCTTTCCTCTGGTTTCTTGCGCATTTAAACCTCATCGACGTGGTACAGCACAGTTAGCACACTCTTGAGAATATGTGACGTGAACCGTGAATCTAACAACAACACTTGTGGTATTCGTCCCACTCTTTGTCATATTCGACCACATCGTCGTTGTATTCGACCATACCCTGCCTCATGCGACCACATTGTCGTCGAATTCGGCTGCACTTTAAAGTCTCATACGACCATCTTCTCGTCGACAGGCGTCGTACAGGTAAATACTCCACCACATTTTCATCGTATACTACCGCCCCCTAGTATACGACCACATCATAGCATTTGACCACATTTTTCCTGTATGTTTGAAATACTGTAGGCCTGCTTTTTGGCGTTATTCGGCCTTATGATGCCCTTTGCGTAGCTTTTGTAACGACGATATCAATTCAAAGCTATAACCTTCAGACTACTGGAACACATTATAGAGGTACAGATAATGTCCACTACATTTGTATATCAGTATTAGCTCGCACATTTTTCTTTCCTTTTTTCCATTTATTTTTGGGGGGAAAAAAAAACAAAAGAAATATGTCACAATTTTCGTCCTCACCGCAGGACATTACCCTGTATGGCCTTACACTCCGCTTACATATTTTAGTGCGAACTTAATCTCACTAAAGCCATGAGGCTTGAGTACCTGTTACTTATACTTGTAACTACATGCCCCGATGAATTAAGACCAGCTCCCAAACCGTACATATATTTTATGACATCTTACGACTATTAATGAATGTAGTAGCTATACAATTCTACTGAATTAGCAAAGTGAATGATGTAGTAGTGTGAAATGTGCACTGATAACGTTACAGACATTAACGTTACGTAAATGGTAAAAACCGTCTCGCCGATGCTTTGTAATATTTTTCTTACCAATTGCATGTGCTGGATTTGAACACGAGGCGTCATTAATTTGCATGTAGAGTGTTCTACACACAGATTCACCCAGGAAGAGCGTGAATCGCCAATCCAGTTAACCATAAGCTCCTACAGACACCGGCTACTATTGTCCGCACATCTGTGGGTCAAATAAAATGAGTGTAATTCCAAATATTGAAGTCACAACTTAAGCAATAGGAGTTATGCTCATTTTAGGAGTGACATCAACATTCGGAGTTACACTCATTTAATCGGTGACTCCAGTATTCGGAGTTACACTCATTTAATCGGTGACTCCAGTATTCGGAGTTACACTCATTTAATCGGTGACTCCAGTATTCGGAGTTACACTCATTTAATCGGTGACTCCAGTATTCGGAGTTACACTCATTTAATCGGTGACTCCAGTATTCGGAGTTACACTCATTTAATCGGTGACTCCAGTATTCGGAGTTACACTCATTTAATCGGTGACTTCAGTATTCGGAGTTACACTCATTTAATCGCTGACTCCAGTATTCGGAGTTACACTCATTTAATCGGTGACTCCAGTATTCGGAGTTACACTCATTTAATCGCTGACTCCAGTATTCGGAGTTACACTCATTTTACGTGTGGATGTATTTCATTCTGTTGGCCTAGTGGGTGCAAGTCGAGCATCGAAGAATTTTGCAGACAGTGTTCTCAAAGACTTTTGGAATATTTTATTTTGCTTTGTTATCGCTGTACTCAAAGTTTGAAACTAAAGAAAAAACTAAAAAAAAAGCCACAAAGCTAGCGAAATCATCATTAATGGATAAAAAAGCAAGACCACACCATAATTAGCCTTCTCACATCGACGATTCCATGGCGACCAATCACGTGACCTCTGACGCCAGCTTCCTCGTAGGCCTCTCTCATTGCAGCGCTCTCCACCTCCTCACGAGGTTCAACCCCTCCCCCGGGCAGTACCCACTTCTCCGGCTCTACTGTACTAGAGATCAACAGAACCTGAATAAAAGACATGAAGAAATAGACGGTAAATAAACTGATCATGAGAGAAAGATATTAAGAAGTGGAAGGAGAATACATGATTATATGTATATAGTTACTGTGACATTCGGCAAACTTCATGTAAGACCACGTAAGGGACTTTACGAATACTGACGACTATTTATTTATTTATTTGTTTATCTACATGTTTGGTGTTTTACGCCGTTCTCAAGAATATTTCACTCATACGACGCCGGCCAGCATTATGGTGGGAGGAAACCGGGCAGAGCCTGGGAGAAACTAACGACCATCCGCAGGTTGGTGGCGGACCTTCCTTCGTACGGCCGGGGAGGAAGCCAGCATGAGCTGGCTTTGAGCTCACATTGACCGCATTGGTGAGAAGCACCTGGGTCATAACGCTGTGCTAGCGCGCTAATCAACTGAGTTACGAAGACCCGCGGCGATTATTTAAGGCTACAAGGATCTGTGGTCAATGACTAAATTACTCACAACCATGGATACATGTCAGTGTATTATCGTTGTATATTAGACCTACTTGCGCTTTGATTTATTTTTTTTATTTGATTGGTGTTTTACTGCGGATGGTCGTGGGTTTCCTCCGAGCTCTCCTCGGTTTCCTCTCATCACAACGCTGGCCGCCATCGTATATGTGAAATATTCTTGAGTACGGGGTAAAACAACAATCAAATGAATAAAAAAAAATGGTGTTTTACGACATACTTATTCGACGGCGGCCAGCATTATGATGGGAGGAAACCGGAGGAGCCCGTTAGGAAACCCACGATCATCCGCAGGTTGCTGGCAGACCACTTGCTCTTTGATTAGAGTGCCTTACTCTGTAACTACTGTTGTGTATGTACATGCACTTTTTAGAGCATCAGTTTACCACTATATTTCGCGTGAAGTTGTCTCTGGGGATGCTCCTCTTAGGGTAGAGCACCACCCGGGGATACACTAAGTTAACGTATACTGTCTAATCCTCTGGATACCTCACGTATCATGCAGTCCTTCCTGTGGATACACCATTTAAATTCACCTTAGATAACTCACTTGACGTAGTTCCCTATAGAACACATATGCCCTTTTTATTGGATACATCACTTATTGCATAGATCTTCCTGTGGATATACCACTTACTGCACAGTTCTTCCTGTGGATACATCACTTATTGCACAGTTCTCCCTGTGGGTACATCACTTATTGCACAGTTTTTCCTGTGGATACACCACTTACTGCACAGTTCTTCCTGTGGATACACCACTTACTGCACAGTCCTTCCTGTGGATATATCACTTACTGAACAGTCCTTCCTGTGGATACATCACTTACTACACAGTCCTTCCTGTGGATACATCACTTATTGCACAGTCCCCCCTGTGGCTACATCATTTATTGCACAGTCCTCCCTGTGGATGTATCACTTATTGCACAGTTCTTCCTGTGGATACATCACTTACTGCACAGTCCTTCCTGTGGATACATCACTTATTGCACAGTCCTCCCTGTGGGTACATCATTTATTGCACAGTCCTCTCTATGGATGTATCACTTATTGCACAGTTCTTCCTGTGGATACATCACTTACTACACAATCCTTCCTGTGGATATATCACTTACTGCACAGTTCTTCCTGTGGATGCATCACTTATTGCACAGTTCTTCCTGTGGGTACATCACTTGTTGCACAGTCCTTCCTGTGGATACATCACTTATTGCACAGTTCTTCCTGTGGATATATCACTTACTGCACAGCCCTTCCTGTGGATACATCACGTACTACACAATCCTTCCTGTGAATACATCACTTATTGCACAGTCCTCCCCGTGGGTACATCACTTATTGCACAGTTCTCCCTGGGGGTACATCTCTTATTGCACAGTCTTTCCTGTGGATACCACACTTAATAAACAGTTTTTCCTTTGGATACGTCAATTTACATACAGTTCTTCCGATGGATAAATTCTTAAGGGTCAAGTCCTTCCCGTCTATACATGACTTCATATTGTAGTTCACTGTGGATGCTTCACTTAACATACTTTTTGTGAGTAAATCTCTAAACATAAAGTCGTTCCTTTGGACACGTTAGCATAGGCTACAGACCTTCTCGTGGATAAATAATCCTTTTATTACATAAAGAGTTATCCATGTGGATACATCTCTTAACATAAATTCTTTCCCACACGGATATGACACGTAACAAGAAAAGTAAGTATAAAATTAGCTTTGGATGTGATTTCCTATGGTATTGAGTTCGAAGGTACAAAACTTCACACAAAGCATAGCCCAACATAAAAATACCACTGCCTGTAGACAGGGATGTTTTTATTCTCCTAAAACGGCAATAAAAACAGATGAATCGCATGCAGTATTGTTTCAGGTGTATTGTTTACCTGTCAAAGTGTTGTCAAACAATTTTGTGACACCGAGTTGCGAGCTAGCTCTTTCGCAACAATGCTTGCGTTATGTCTGGTGACGTGGTATGCCATGGGCTCATACCGTCTGTAATTAAATGAGCGACGTTTGTCTCGCAATTTATAAACTCAACGTTCCCAACTGCACTGCATGTATGTAGGAGTCCGTGGAGACGAGGAGTCCTTATAATGTGCATATATATTGTGTCTTCTCGCCGCATGTCCTTGTTTCCCGTAATCATATTTTGCAAAACTATTGCGGGCGGCAGACCAATTTTCATTTTTCTGTATCATTATTAGGTTAGGTTTTGTAATGATATCATCTTTTGTGACAATCTGCGTTAAAAAAGGAATAATGAGTAATGCGGGTGGTAAATTGAAGAGGAAATAAAGAATCGAGGGAGACTCGCCTCACTCATTCAATCAAAAATAGTAAATTCCTGCATTGTCCTTTTTGGTTTATTTTTTGGTTTGGTATTTACCACCGTACTCAATAATCTTAGAGTGTTCGGGTTTACAAGTAGGGGAAAATAGGATACTTGAAATGAACAGTCGCCTTTCGTAACCTACTGACAAACTTTTTGACTTAACCCCGAAGCGAAAGTAGCAAGAGCTTGATCTCTCTAAGCCAACGAATACTCTGTAAAACAACTGTGTACAAATTTGCTCATCAACAATGCATGTGCATCAATAGTACACAAATTGTGTTTGATGGATACAGACGTCAATGTGGAGGTATTACACAAATTACATAAATTGTGTACTGCTTGTACACAAAAACTATGTGGAAGTGCATTTTGGCCACAATAATGTGTACAACTCGTACAAAGTATTTTTTAGAGCGTAGCTTGACTATTTTCACTCGGATATAAAACAGCTGAATCTATTTGGATCATCTGTCGATTTCCTGTAAAACTGAAACAAGTATATGGTCGCTTTCGATCGTATATTACTACACAATTAATATCAGGCCCTAACAGGAGGAGATGCAGGTTAAAGCTGGCAAATTTCACGGTTTTAAGTGAGACAAGGGAATGCAACAATAACATTCATTCATTAACTTGCACTGTCCATCGTTTTCTAATTATACGAAATAATACTGATCAAAAATGTTCTCATCATACCTCATTTTTATTCGTCTCCCGTACACAGATAGCTACGGCTCGCCGTCTGTAACCGTCCGGGTCGTAGGTCCGGGTGGAGTCCGGCTTCACCTTGGGCATTAATTACCACTGTGCCGGAACCACAGAAGAAAGGCAACCTTTTTGGCCATCCACGAAACCGGACACTGGCAGGTGGACAGGAGTCCGTAATGCAAGTGTCTTAATGCAGGAGTCCGTTATACATCTATACACAAGCGTCTTAATGCAGGAATCCGTTATACGCCTCTGTACACAAGTGTCTTAATGCAGGAATCCGTTATACGCCTCTGCACACAAGTGTTTTAATGCAGGAGTCCGTTGTATGTCTAGACACAAGTGTCTTAATGCAGGAATCCGTTATACCCCTTTGCACACAAGTGTCTTAATGCAGGAGTCCATTATGAGCCTTAATGCAGTACCGTGCAGACATGTGCCGCTGTCGTCTCCCCCAGCCTACACGTATGCAAGCAGAGCAGGTGGTTCAAAATACAGACGTGTAGGGCCGTTCTATCTATAACATACAAATGCACGTACATATCTGTACACATGTGAACGGTATACATGCAGCACTCCTGAAGTACAGCTATAGCTAAAACCGGTCATTCAGTGGCGGGGAAAAACATCAGACATTCCGCCTAAATATAGCTGCTAGACATGGCCACTTTGCTTGTTTTCGTGAGGAATAGCCCTGCCCTCGGGTTTTATCGTTTACACACGAGAACGTATATGCATAACTCTAAACCGTCACATCCACACTCTGACATATACAGTGCCCTACAATGAACTGCATGCTTCTACATCAGCGTAATTTATTGACGAATTTTTACTGTGAATGAAAGGACTGTATGTGTAGGCACTATATAAATTCAGTGTGTAGAAAAAGAATTGAGTGTAAATGCCATAATTTAGGGCAATATATCATTCTCTGCACCTGCCTTTATACTGGATGAATTTACAAGTTTGGACATGTTTGTACCAGAGCTAAATGCTTTGGGCGTATACATGTATGTATAAATGTATATCTACGCTTGAGATTTATCAAACAATTTTTTTCAATCATAAGACGAGGGATCATTAGAATGTATATATATATATATACTGTGTCCTCTTGTGGCAGGGTGAGTCCATACCGACAAAATGCTACTGCCACTGGAACATCATGCCTAAGAGACCAGACATGACACCCCACCCAGTCACATTATACTGACACCGGGGCCGACAGTCCTGTTTCCTTATTGTAACCTCTCGACGTTTAGCACCAAGGGAGGTAATAACAAGTACCAGTTTTTAAGTCTTTGGTATGGCCAGACCCAAGAATGGTCCCGGATCTAACCGCTAGGCCACCGAGACGATGTCCACGATGTTTATAATTTAGTATATAACCTAAGGGCCTCATTCTTGCATATAACACTCCGGGCATGTGTTTGAAGGCGATAAAAGCACTTTCACAGCTTTTTGGCAGATTTTTCCTTAATTTTACAAAGGCACAGGGGCCAGGTATGGTGTGTCTTGTTAAACTCCGTTATTATGTCCAGGTTTCTATCTCATATGATGTAATTTTAATAGTACTTAATGAGTGGACACTAAAGAAACATTCGCTTTCCATAAATTGACTTCCAATCTAACAGCGACTGCAATTATATTTTCTCGCAACTGTGTTTAAGTTGAACAACTAACGACCACATGTCTACATGTGCGTAACTGTATAATGGCTTGGCTTTGTTACTAGCAACATTATTGTGTAAAGTTTTGATATTTTTATGACTTGAAAAGCGGCTTAAATTAAAGTTAGATATCGCGCATGAAGGTATTAAAACAATTATTACATATCCTACAGAGATAAAGGCTCAGTAGAAATGAATTACATCGTAAGTTCTAGATACGTTGTGGCCGCCACACTGCCCAGAGGTTTCCCAATCTCCAAAATCTGGAGAGCGGATACCACGCGTGCATGGAGGACAAATGTTACCAGCATTTGGAAGCTGCGGAGAATCACTATATCGTAAAAAGGTCGAGCAAGACATAGATTTATTGAAACCTTGGGGCCTTACTGAACGGTGCGGTCTTGCATTCTGTTCATAAATGTTACGGATTCGTGTCTAAGCAACTATTTAAATCACCCGCCTAATTTCCGGTTAGCTTTGTCTCTGTAGCTCTCCGTCTATCACCATATGTAAAAATAGAGAGCTGCATTTCTGTATCTAGTCTAGGTTAAGCGTCATTAACGATGTCCCCATGATTGATAATCAGCACTCAGTAATGAATTTAATTCAGGTGTCCGCCAGAGTTTTGTCATGCATACTTTTTACCAATAAAATTCAGGTGTATCAAATATTAGTGAAGATAAAAGATATAATTAAGACACAGTTTTATAGTTTCCTGACATCACTTCCTGTCTCACCACCGCGACCTCAAGTGACCATAGCGTTGTTCAAGATTTCTGTACAAACTTATTGCTGATGGCAGGGATGTAAAGCTAGAGTAGAGAGCGACTTATGCGCTGTGAGGAGTATGGACGCCTCATCCAGTAACAACTGACACAGGGAAGACCAGGATGCGGACAAAGGTCCACCGGATAAAATGACCACGTCCAAAATACCCTAGGACAAAAAGCCCTTTCCTTGCGTCACAAACGAGCACAATACCCACAAATCATAATTCCATCTAAAATTGTTTTAGAGAGAGATATATGGTGAAGTCAAACCACGTTAGTCAACCTAATGACTGAACGATATGGGTAAAATGGCACCAATATTTTTTAATTCACCTTTACTTAATACACCCATTTCAAAAACCGACCGTTACATTCTAACCAGTTCAGTTCATTCGCACCTTGGCTATGTATTTTTGTTACTGTTGTATAAACAAGCACTACTAATAAGAAAAAATATTCGTGCCAAATTTACCCGTATTGACTCTCTTTAGTCATTACTTTATCTGATAAGTTTAGATCTCATTATATATCTCTCTAAAACAATTTCTTGGTGGAATTGATTATGGTTTGTGGGTGTTTTGTTCATTTTTAATGTAAGGGGTGCGTGGGCTTTTTAGCCTAGGGTAATGTATTTTGACAGGGGGTTTTGTGTCCTGTGGGCCTTTTGTCCTACACCCGGGACGACCAGCAACTTGGGTAAGGTATTTTGACAGGGGGTTTTATGTCCTGTGGACCTTTTGTCCTACACCCGGGAAGACCAGCAACTTGCGTAGAGTGTTTGTCAGACAATGAGAATATCAACGCTTTAAGATCTGTATATTAATGTATACTAATGTGTGTATTAAAATCTAAGACATGACCATATTCTTCAGGCTTGAAGCGGGGTGTTCCGTCTATATAACAAGACGGCCCATAACTTATCGGCAAGTCTGTGTAACACCACACGCACCTTGGGAAACTGGCATTTCGATTTATCACACCACTATCAGTGAACTTTTTACGATCATATATACGAAGACCCATGTCTTATATTTGCCTATATATTTATTTAATCGGGTAAAGTCACGGTCAAGAATGTTTCGCTTATGTACGAGGACGGTCATGCAGTTTTATGGGTTGAGGAAATAGCTAAGACAAACCATGCACTGAATGGCTAAGCTAATAAGGCGGAAACCATAGACGTTATCTGTGTAATGTACATTAATAAGTAACATATACATGTGGAATATCGCATTTACAGACCTATACTGTACGTAGAAAATCACGTCTTACTAGACCAGTCTACTGTTAGTGCGCGACTCAGTAAATTTAACATCCAGCACACCTCACTCTATGCAAGTGTGTATGACATCCCCTGTACCAAGCTGGTTTAGACAACATCCAGTACACCTCACTCTATAGAAGTCTATATAACACCCCCTGTACCAAGCTGGTTTAGACAACACCCAGTACACCTCACTCTATACGAGTGTGTATAACATCCCCTGTACCAAGCTAATTTGCACAACACCCAGTACACCTCATTCTATAGAAGTCTATATAACACCCCCTGTACCAAGCTGGTTTAGACAACATCCAGTACACCTCACTCTATAGAAGTCTATATAACACCCCCTGTACCAAGCTGGTTTAGACAACACCCAGTACACCTCACCCTATACGAGTGTGTATAACATCCCCTGTACCAAGCTAATTTGCACAACACCCAGTACACCTCATTCTATAGAAGTCTATATAACACCCCCTGTACCAAGCTGGTTTAGACAACACCCAGTACACCTCACTCTATACGAGTGTGTATAACACCCCCTGTACCAAGCTGGTTTAGACAACACCGGCATACCTCATTCTATGCAAGTGTGTATAACACCCCCTGTACCAAGCTGGTTTAGACAACACCCAGTACACCTCACTCTATACGAGTGTGTATAACACCCCCTGTACCAAGCTGGTTTAGACAACACCCAGTACACCTCACTCTATAACACCCCCTGTACCAAGCTAATTTGCACAACACCCAGTACACCTCATTCTATAGAAGTCTGTAGACAACACCGGCATACCTCATTCTATGCAAGTGTGTATAACACCCCCTGTACCAAGCTGGTTTAGACAACACCCAGCACACCTCACTCTATACAGGTGTATGTAACACTCGGTGCTCCAAGCTGCTTTCATCTTAACTGGACAAAGCAAAGCGTTTAAGCTCTTAGCTGCTGACTTTCATTATTGCTTATAATCATTCAAAATGATTAAAACGCAGAAAACAGAAAGACGATATTGGAGATAACCATATAGGTCAGCGTGTTTCCAAATAAATAAATAAATAAATAAATAAATAAGAGGAACTAACTTAATGTGGCATTCGTTCACATACATTTACTGAGTCTTGTTCATGTAACACCCGAGAGAACGATGCCATGGTATAAACATTACGGTCAATGTACAAAGAATGTAATCCATAGTTTCGTTCATGGATTGTACTGCTATAGGATTGTTTCCAAACACAAATCAGCTTTACGCGTGCTGTCTAATATAATCCGAAATGTAAATTTATGACCATGGTAACGTGTGCATTGAAAACCACAGTATACGTCAGCGTTTACCCAATGAAAACCATGCAAATTAACTAAAACTATGACAAATGATGCCGTGCGTGTCTGTCACTGTGTGGACATGCCCTTGAATATGGACAAGCACGGGCTTGGACTTTCTTGTAGCTACAAGTATCCTTACTGGCTCAGTGACAGAATATTACTGTTACCAGACGGGAATCGCGAAATACCTGCTGAAAGAACGCGAGAAAATGAAAATGAAAAAGTGGGTACAAAATAAGCGTCTCGTCCCGTCAACTTTTCAGCATTTTCTTATTATGCTATTTAGCTTTTTCAAGCCTGTGTCTTCCATGCCATGGCTGCAGCAAGCAAAATGTCAAGGAAATGATATAGGTCAGCCACAACAGTGAATAGATTGCCATTTACCTTTCATTAATTCGAATGTATGGGACATTGAAGTTAGCCTAACTTTCTCTTTTTTTTTTACTATCAAGCATGAGTTTAATTGTGATCGACGTCATTTTCCCATGTGATCGACATCACTTTCTCACGTGTCACTTCCGGATGTTGACGACATACGTGATTTTGCTACAGATTTTAGACATGTAACCATATGTTATACACGCAAGCATTTTTGAAAAGATGCATTTTATCCAAACTACATTTTGTGTTGAATGAGTAGATTTTCACTGATCAGTCATTTAGTATTTTTATACCTATCTGTGTCGCTGTTGGGCATGCTTCTGGGTACTGTAGAGGAAATAAAAGAACAAAATTGCGCAACAGGCTGGTGACTGGGTTGATCTATTATTTTAACCAACCAACCCAGCCTTTGCAGGCTGTCTTTGATTCAGGGGAAGTAATTTTGAGTGAATCAAGATAAAGAAAAATATATCCAATGTTATCTCCCTTTACCAAGCTTCATTTTTATGAGACATAAAAACTCCAGAACAGTTTTACAGCCACCCCTTACCCTTTGATTCCAATGCCTTCATTCAGTCTTTTCTGATTATTCACCAATTACAAACCTTCCATATGGCTGACTGCATTTGATGTGAACGAAATACACTTGCGCGATCCTAACAATATATAGCCAATCAGATAACAGCATTTCATTTACTGCTCTGTTTGATGCCGACCTTGACATCTTGCCTGAACTTCCTGTTGCTGGGATTGACTCAAAAATTACAGCGACTCTAAACTAATGTTTTGTTTACACTTCGTCTAAGCACTGGCTGTCAAATGGCGTGAAATTTAGAATTAACCGAGGATAAGGGCTACCTGCAAAATGGCATTGTTTCGGGAAAACTTCTGGGTAAGTTTGTCGTTCATCGATCATGAATTATGATTGACCCATTAGCGTGGTTGCATATCACCCTTTTTATGTCGTTCCGCTAGATATTTTATCAGCTGTCAGTGTGAAATCATCATGTTCGTGACACAAATTATAATGACGGAGAGGCGATAAACTGTCCTAGATTTAATGAAACATAGTCATGCAGTTTGTGGGAGGAAATATGTATTCTGTTACTTATGAATGTTATCAGCTGTTTCGTGGCTGTGCAAATCGAACTCCATGGGCATAACTTACGAAATTACATAGCGCGACTTTAGTACAGTATCCACTGTACGCGGTAACATATGGCAGGTACCCGTTACTGGCTTAAGTTCCATTAACAGATGTGGCCATCTCTCAAATGATGGTACAATCACTGAACAAGTTGACATTGGTTGATTATGTGCTCATTTAATTCGTGTTTTATGACTTCCTCTGGAATTTTTCTCTCATAATGATATGTACATGTAGATATACAGATTTATTGAAACTTGCCATACGTTGTGAGGTAAGGGTCAGATTATGGCCTTCGTTGAGACATTAAATGTATCTTTTCAATGTCTCTGCCATGTCACTGCCATGTCACACCTGCATGTGTATCCTAAATATCTATGGCTAGATCGATTTAATCTCACATTCATTCCTGTAAACCTCCCCTATGTTTTTATCTCATTTATTATTGCAGCAAGATGTGAAATGTGCTTTCATTACTGTCCTCATAACTTGTATATCTGTCTAATTTGATGGTGGTAACATTTTCCTGAAAAAAAACTCCGCGGAAAGGGTACCAGTTAACATATATGACCTTACAAAGGACATGAGTCATGATAATGTGCACTATTTTACATCAAAGATATTCAGTAGAGTTACCAAATGGTGCGATGTGTTTAATTTTAGAAACATATTTTCGTTGTACTCCGGAGATCTGTGATTTGAAAGCATTATGGAAATTCTGTTTCTTTATTTTATCCTTTTAAACTTGGTCTTGTATGAAAATATCATGAAGTTAAACCAAGTATTATCCGAGGCATGATCAGCATTTAGACACAGAATATTACGCTATGAACACAGTCCTGGATGGAGTGTCATATGATTACATTACAAAAGGAAAACTTAAGCTTGTCAGTATCTTGATTAACCACTCAGTCCACACACTTGACTTTTGTGTACTTAAGCACCCTGATGTGTTTAACAGCTGTCAGATGGTATACAAATTTCAGGTTTAAGGTTGCGGTTCTCAGGAGGAAATAACTAAATAACACAGTGACATCTGTATCAGAAGCTGGGAGTTACCTGACTGTAGTGCTTTATGTAGATGTATATGGAATTTGACAATTGTAATGACTTAAAAGTATGAGCACAAGTACACATATATATATATATACAAGTTTTAATGATCTGATAATGTCATCAAAATCTCTCATACAAAGGGGTATCGTAGAAAAGAAGGAAATTCAAAAAGCTCAGCTTCTTGGCATCGGTGTTCAAGAACAGGGAGATGTATATTGCCAACATATTGTTTTTGTCATCATTTAAAAGTGACTCCTTGTGATGGAATCCTTTCTCTCGGGCCGTGCGTGGGAAGTTCTGCCAGCAACCTGTCGATGGTGGTGGGTTTCCCCTGGGCTCTGCCCAGTTTCCTCCCTCCAAAATGCTGGCTGCCGTCATATAAGTGAAATATTCTTGAGTACGGCGTAAAAACACCAATGAAAGAAATGAGTATATTTTGATGGAATCAAATGAACGAAAATTTTAATTAATTCCATGAAGTGGAACTTACTCAGCATGGGTTAACTGTGTGGGCCAGTAAATATGACATGTTTGCTTGTGAAATGGCCATATGTGCTCTTCAGGGTATCGTCAGAAATATCAACATCTGATCAGCACTGCTGAATAGTAAATGTAACCATGTACTTCCTTTGAATTAAGAGGGGCTGAGCACAATCCACAAGATATGTCAAAGCTGCTAGCCTCAAGAGGGCATGGGCAATTACCTAACCACAGCTGAGACATCGTTAATCCACAGTTAAAACAAAACTTAAGTCCTGCTGTGTTGGTATCGTATAATGCACATTGTTTGAAGGGCCTGGGTTATACCTCCTTCTATTTTACCTCCATGGTTAACATGTTCTAATGGAGTGGTGAAATTATCTCTCTATTTTCAAAACACATTTGTGTGCACTGGTACAATGAGTGAATTCTCCATCAAGTTTTTATGCAACTTGAAATAACCTTCAACAAATTCTTAAACAAGAGCAGAATACATACATGTACATGTAAACACATATTATCAAAATCCAGTTTGTTTAAACAGATCTCTGCATGACCTTTGAAGTTGTTTATTACACTATCAGCATTCATCCTACCACCATATTTCACATAGCATCATACATATAGCTGTGTAGAACAGGGAAATGCTTTGCTCCTTGTTTACAAGCTTGCAGTGTATAGCACATATCTGTATGTTAGTGTTATTGTACAAACCACAGTGTTAACTGATGCATAATTCATTAGATGCTGATGTGACCATCACTCTCAAAAGTTGACCTCAGCATGTTTGTATTCGCACAGAAGCTTGTAACGCCAGTGACACTGAGTCTGAATGTTTCCCTGCTTCAACAAAAAAGCGAAACAAAAAACAAATATTGCATTGTTTTTTTAACTGTTTCTGCTGCCGAGACCTTGAGCTGAAGTCAAGACACTGAACCCAAGGGCATGATTATCTGACTTCCTGTAGCTTTATCTATTGTGCCCGTCAGTGTGCCTGTTATGTTATAAATGAAAGGCCATGTTCAAGAATACTGTGAAATACCATCAGCTTTGCCTCCAAAAGTGCAAGATTAGAGGTACATGAGGAATGTGGTCATGGAGGAAATTTTAGGTCAGTTAGGGTATTTAACTTTACAATGTTAGTCAGTCCTGCTTATGCCTGGAGAAAACAAGAGTGCTTGGATCATGTCACAGTCACAGTCACAGTCACAGACACTTGACCACTTCCCCCGCATGTGATGAATAGATTTTCACCATTAGAGCGAGGTTGATGTGTAAGCCAGAAATTGGTGGAGACAAACTGATTTGCAGTGAACTTTGTGTGCACAGAACACCACAGTATTGCTCTATCAGTCTAGATAGGCATCGTCCACAGCTTATTATGAAGCACTGTGTAGAGAGGCATGGAAATCCACAGAAAACATTGAAGATAACGTACACTTGTATCATTTTGTCATGTATGTGTTGGTTAGCCGTTTTCCGAGTCTACATTACTGGTTTGGCAGTTTAATTACCTTACATTTACATGTAAATGATGTAAAATTTCCACCATGCCTGAATTGCTCACTGATTTTTCCTGATTCTGTGACTATTGCTGATTTTAGAAAATTGAAGTGAAGTTTGTTTGAAAGGCAGGATGACACTTGTATCCTGTGTACGGAAAAGTGTAAGTTCCAGCACAGGCAGTAATATTTTATGGCATTAGTTAAAGCCCCTGGGTATTTCAGGTATTCCAGAGACCAGGCAAAATGATCAAACTCCTACATGTATAATACAGGATATGCATATTCACTCTGAGCACCTGAACAGAGTAGTACAGCATACATGTGCTCTTTTTTTTCCACATAACTTCAGGATAAATTTTTTCACTTTATCCTGTTGCTGGTATATTTTCGTGTACACTCTGTATTTTTCCAAGCTGATGGTACAAAAGGGCGAAATCCGTACTAGATTGTTCCTTTGTTTTGACTTCATGGCTGCTGTTTGCTGGAATGTGCTCATCATTACATGTGGGTGGGATGGACTGGACACCTAGTTAATGGCTGCCTGGTAGCGTCCATGTGAATACAGAACTGCAGCTCTCATTTTTTTTATATCCCAGTATACAGAGAGCTACAGAGGGGTACATGTAGCACATGTAGTAGTACATGTAATAAAGTTGCGTGGGTAACTTCAGGTGGTTCCGTGACTAAGTGCTAGCGGAGAGCCTATATGTACACCATTCAATAAAAAACACCTGTTTTCAGTAAAGCTGAATCTAGCACTACCTTTCAAGGTATATCCTAATTGTTGAACCATTGCTGAAAGCAATATTTTAACATTCCCTTGGAGAATTGTAGGATCCAGAGAAATAATTCTCATAGTTTTATAAAGCTTATACCCATGGTGACACAAACAAATCATGTTTGCCTTTATATTTACAATAACTTTATGCATACGTGTACACTACCGTTTAAAAGCTGATTTAATTGTTGACAAGGTTGAAGATTTGCAGCAGACCGTATTCTCCACAGCTTCCATAGACATGTACTGCTAATATCTCTGCTCTGAGCGAGGTACAGTGTGCCTGTATACACCCTTTGCCAACTCTGATACCTGTCCTTTTGTCATTGAGCCTCGTTTTGGATTGAACTAGAGCAGCCGTATGTCAGCAGCTTTTGTACTGTAGATCTAAGCTTTACCAGAGTATAGAAAAGGAAAACTTCAGTTCTGTGTCTGATGTCCATGGTGTACAGTTACAGAGAAGCAGGTATTATACACTCCCGTTCACACTGCCTCCAAGTACACCTGTACACTGATGCAGTGCCGTTTAAATATAATGAATTCATTGCACCATTTGGATACTTCATTGCACCATTTGGATACGTCATTGCACCATTTGAATACTTCATTGCACCATTTGGATACTTCATTGCACCATCTGGATACTTCATTGCACCATTTGAATACTTCATTGCACCATTTGGATACTTCATTGCACCATCTGGATACTTCATTGCACCATTTGGATACGTCATTGCACCATCTGGGCACTTCATTGCACCATCTGGATACTTCATTGCACCATTTGGATACTTCATTGCCAACATGATACCAGAAATGATCTGAATCTGCGACCAAGTTGCTCATTTTCCGTGATTCAGAGCATTCCATTGATTTTAGAAAGGTGTTTCAAGGTTTCTTTGAAGGTACATGTACTTGTGATGTAATAATAAAGTATGAAATAAATAAAAAATAGAATGAAATATGTGTATTTTTAAAACCAGTATCTACATGCGTGTGAAAATTCCGTCACAAAAACCCACTGTGATCCCCATCTTCAAGACATGTTCATGTCAGATTTTAGATCTACAGTTATTTCTGGACAAGTGATCATCAGCCCAAACCTGTTTGTTCCCTCTTGTTTTTCCAATATCTAATCTTGTCATTTGATTGAATTCCCGTGGTAGCATTATCAGCTAATGATGCATTTGTTGGCCTTAAATGTGAGATTAAATCAGTTCTCATTATCCTCGGTTGATTGATATTATCAGCTGATAGGCATGCGTATACACAGTACATGTATACATACATGTATATGTAATTCCACTATCTTTTAAATTACCAGTGGATGTACAGTAGATGTATGGTAGCATGCACATGTGCGTATATATGTACATATTTTTTGATATACGTGTATGGGGCCCTTCGTAGCCTAGTGATTAGTGTGTTACTACAATATGACAATCTAGGATCCTCTCATCAATATGGTTGGTGTGAGGGCATGCAATCCAGCTGAGTCTGGCTTCCTCTCCGGCCGTACTTGAGAAGGCCTGCCAGCAACCTGCAGATAGTTGTGGGTTTCCTACAGGCTGTGTCGCCAGGATGTGGCTGAGATACCACTGATGTCACGTTAAGCCATCATCATCGACAATCCATTTTTTCTTTTTTTGGAAAAAGTATGTTCGTCAATAGGTGGTATAACCCATGAGAAAAAAAAGAAGTGTTTTATTTACCCCTGTCACAGTTACATATATGTTGGTTAAAAAGGGCTAATCTGGTGTCCCCAAAATGACAAGAATTAAGAATGTATATGGTTATATGCATGTTGATGTACGTGTACTGTACATTATGGTTGTCATGATATTTCGCTCTGGATTCATGATATATATGGATTCATTCTGTCATGATATGGCGCTATTATCATAGCAGTCTTGAATACTGTAATTCTGTATGAATTTTCCAAGTTTCCCAGATCGTTATTCAAGCGTATTCTGAGGGCATTAGTCTTTGTACACTGAATAAATTGTTCTCTTTTTTTGTGGAATCCCTGAAATTGACCAACCCAGCCTGCATGTATGTAGTTTGTTTCTAATTATCAAATTAAAAAGGTGCATAAATTGTATTTGAACTTGCCATTTCATGTGTACGAAAAAGGTCGAAAAATTAGAATGTAGACATGTACAAGTGATAGAGTGAATCCTTCAGCTACATGTTAGTTTACAGTAGTTAATGTATACCTGTATGTGCGATGTGTCTGTACACTTGTACATGTATGTCAGTATGTAGGAAGAGTCTGTTCATTTTGCCAACATCTGCATTAAATAGCAGTGTATTGATTTTTGTCACTGGAATAATTCAGAGTGCCCCTCTAACACTGATGTCACTGATAAGCTAATATTAGACTCTCTGTCAGTCAATGTCTTAGTGGTGAGTGGATGGGTGGGTTAGGGTTACTTAGGGTTAAATTGATGTGTAAGCTACATTTCTTTTAATGTTTTGTGCCGAATGTCACAGGAGTCGAGAAGAAAGGATTTCTTTACTGGTGAAGGCACTTCTACAACTATGATTTGCTTTGGCTGGCATTCATTAAGACCACTTAATTGTCTCCCATCAATGCAATGATGCAGGACTGCACATCACATGTAGAAAGGTGTCTGTGTGACTTGCCAAATGTCTGTGGTTTAAGCCAGGTATTCTGGTTTTCTCAATCTACACGTACGCATGGTTGGAAATTGTCCATTACCGGTATACATGTACATGGCTTTAAAACAACCCATCAGTTCTATACCGTGCTATGGTATTGACCCACTTGTATTGGCATGGTAATATACTGTGTTTGTTGTTATTGGTGTATGGCTGAAATGATTGTTGTAATCAGTGGTCAAATCAGGTAATCAATACCCTGAGCCTATCAAGGCAGAGCAGGCGATAAATTGTCACATGTATAGTGTACAGTGTAGCTGATGTACAACGCACTGTAGACATTTACCTCTAGCTAGGGGTTTTATATTTATCTATTTATTTATTTGATTGGTTGCTCAAGAATGTTTAACTAAAACGGAGGCAGCCAGTGTAATGGTAGGAGGAAACGGAGCAGAGCCCAGGGGAAGCTCACCACCATCCAGGAAACTGAGTAGAGCCCAGGGGAAGCTCACCACCATCCAGGAAACCGAGTAGAGCCCAGGGGAAGCTTACCACCATCCAGGAAACCGAGTAGAGCCCAGGGGAAGCTTACCACCATCGAGGACTACATGAACCTGTATGCATGTATATATATATATATATATATATACATATACTGGGATGGATACAGGATCGTGCCTTGTCTGTTAAAAGGACTCAAAAAAAAAAAAAAAAAAAAATCAGATGACTTTATTATTAAACTTAAACCAGATATATCCGAGTAACCTACAAAGGACGGTTAACAATATAGTCGCGAATTACAGCCTGGTGTTTTCATGAGTGTGAGATGTGGCATTTGCTTGTACATGCAGAGCTATTTTGATCTGTTTTGCCTCGCTGCACATGATGAATTTTTTCCAAAAATCAAATAAGGGCCCACGAAAAATTCCTGGATCTAACTCCGACATACATTCTGTAGTCTTGATGTGTAAATGAAACCATTTGTATTTAGAAAAGCCACTCCACACACACACCTTTTTGCAGAAGTCTTGGTGGTATTGAATACGTACATTTACACATGTTACAGTATTACTGCAACAGTACAGTGTTGTGAAATCTGTTGTATCCTCATAGTGTACATACATAAATCATATGCCAACACACCACGGGTAGACAGCTTGTACAGACATGTCTTAAGTGTACAACCAGATCCGCTTCCTTCATGAATGGTGAACGTTAGGGGCTGCATGACTTCCTCAGATAACAAAGGTCTGGGCAGGTGTGAATACAGGTACATTGAGCTTCAAATAATAACAAAGTTATCCTTAAAAATGTATTCGTTGGGCATAACCTGACCGACCTTTCAAAAGAGGGCCTACTCCAAAGTTTTTATTGGTATTTAAGCAAAAGTTTTTTTCTTTCTTATATTTCTCTCCTTGTTAGTTTATTTAAAGTACCGATCTTTTTGAAGAGCCAGAATAAAAGTTAAAGAAGAAAGCATTCCCTGTCAGCCAACCCTGTTTTTCATCAACCCTGTTTTTCATCATATAAGGTCACGTTATGCCCAACAAACAGTTTTTAATGATGGCCTAATAGACAAGGAAGCTTTATCTTTGTTTTTTAAATCAGACAGTTGATAAGAGTGTGAGGAAATTCCTCCCCCCACCCTACCCCCCTTGCAAGAGAATGAAAAACACAACACACGGGTGATGTTTTTTCAAATACAAATCTGTGCATATATATTTTAGAAATATGTAGTTTATTTATTTATTTATTTGATGGGTGTTTTTCGCCATACTCAAGAATATTTCACTTATAGGACAGCGGCCAGCATTATGGTGGGAGGAAACAGGGCAGAGCCCGGGAGAAACCCACTACCATCCGCAGGTTGCTGGTAGACCTTCCCACGTACGGTCGGAGAGGAAGCCAGCAAGAGCTGGACTTGAACTCACAGTGACGGCATTGGTGGGAGGCTTCGGGTCATTGTGTTGCGATAGCGCGCTAACCGACTGAGCCACGGAGGCCCCCCGGAAATATGTAGTCAGGAACATTCTGCAATATTAGGTGGTGTGAAAATGTAGCCAGTCGTGTTGAAAACTCACTACACTGCTTTTGAGTCCTGAAGGATGATAAATATTTAGATGCGAGTGTATCACAGTAAGGCTATGAAGTCTGGTGTTCACTCGTGGTTTACATGTACAAGCATATTTACTCTGGAGCCAAATGACCATGAGCAGGCAGTTTTATATCTGTAGACAAGTCATGGAAAACGATGCAAGCGCCAGTCTTAAAACCACATTTGCTTCCTTGTTGAATGTGTTGACTGTCACTCAAGGGCTGGCACCATGGTATACGCTTGAGTAGTCTACTGGGACAGTTGCGCACGAAGACGTGGTTCCAAATGATAATAATAGACAGGGAAGTTTGTTTTCCGT
This sequence comes from Acanthopleura granulata, assembly GCA_016165875.1. NCBI lineage: Eukaryota > Metazoa > Mollusca > Polyplacophora > Chitonida > Chitonidae > Acanthopleura > Acanthopleura granulata. The sequence goes on from JABBOT010000014.1 coordinate 6,860,017, forward strand.
TGTAGAGGTAGTTGATAAGAATGCACAGAAGTCTGGAGCATTTTGCTGTGCAGAGTGTATGGCTGGTACACCTGTATATGTGTGTGTGTCAACCTGACCTCTCGTACTCTGGAATTCCCAAATGCCATGGTAGTGTATTTGTACTACATTACAGCGTTTACGGAATGGTAAACTTTACTGTATGTGTCAGCCTTTTTAGTGTGTGCTTCATGGTTGAGTGAACATCGTATAGGCGCTTAGTACATACGCTGTGTAGGTGACAAGAAAGTAGGTGTCATAGAGTAACATCACTTTCTATTTTTGTGATGTATGATAACCATGATACGGCAGTTTAAAGGATGATCTCAATTGTATTCTCCTGCTGTGATGTCACCTGTTCCTAGTTCATTACTTTGCGTTGTAGAGATAGTGTTACATCAGCTGTTTTCCTTGTGATTATACCAGATAATTTTGATATACATTTTTAATGAGAAAGTGGTAGTGGAATATGTGATTCACCAAGGTCTCAACCAGGATGCCATAATTCATGGCCTCCGACTGTAATAATAAAGCGGACTGTACTTCGAACACAAAGTGTTGCTCACCTCTAATACTGAAGAGCATAGGGTACACATGATGCAACATCGTGTTTCCGGTTCCTCTAAAATGCCCTTGCCTATGGCCTCATAAGAATTCTAGATTAAAAGGTGATTAAGGTCATAAAAAAATGCCTATGCCCATTTAGGCCTGTATGGACCCCGCTTCTGAAATAACTTTGCTGATATTTTTTGTGTCTTTTCTTTTAAAATTCTTTATATCATTAGCAGGAATAAAAAAATATATATTTCTCGACAGACCGACCCTATTTGTTGTAATAGGGTTGTATTACCTGCAACCAAAGAGTGTTTTAAAGATGGCCAAATGTGTGTAGTTTTCCTGGTTGGGGAGGAGTGGTGGGGTTTGGTGTGGATTGTAGTGATTTAAATGAAAAGTAAAACGTACCGGATAGCAGCCAATTGTCACCAGGTACCCCACAGAAAGCTGTAATATATCTAAAGTTGCATTTACTTTATTATTTTTTTTAACCTTTATTCAATTCATTGACATGCAGATGAATAAAATGAATTTTTTTAACTTTCTGAATTCTCTGTGGACTGTACCTACTTGTATGTAGTACAGATTAGATGTACAATGTGCATGTTAATGTTCGGCATCACTGACATCACAAAGACTTCAGTTTTGCATGAATCTTTGTCTGTTGACAGTGACACATTCCTGTGCCAAACAATATGTGCATACGTGCACGTACAACCAGTGTATTACGCGCTTGAATAATTGTGCAGCTCTGTTCAGACAGTGACAACATTACCATCTGTACATGTACAAACCGTATACGTAGAACAGCTTGTGACTACAGCAGTCCTCAACTCCATGAATGGCATGTGTTAAGCCAACTGTTTACAGTAAGAAAAAAAAAACATAATGCATTTAATTGTCAGATGTTTTCAATATAAAATTCTATGACCCAAAATTTCATCCATGACTAAGTTGCTCATTTTTACTGATTCTCAGAGTTGTATTTATTTTAGAAAGGTGTTTGGAGGTTTGTTTGGAAGTTAGGGTGATACCCTGCTGGAAAAATATGGGTTTCAGCATATGAATGTTTTAAGACACTTATTAAAATGCACTTTTTCAGTTGAAATTTAGGTCATTTACAGTACATCTGATGACATATCGACAATGACTTGTTTTCCTGTTTAACTCCATTACAGATTACTCATTAACAGCTTTATTCAGACTTGAATTATAAATCATCTTAATCGAAAAGCTGTCAGTTAGGGTGTGTTAAACCCTTATCCCGGGGTATTAATTGGAATATTTCCTTCTGTTCACCTGTGATATCACCACAGCTACTTTGTCACCAACCATGATCGTTCACACAGGATTGTGTCACTGTTATCAGTTCACATCATGCAGACTCAAGTACATGTACTACTGGCCCTGAGAACTTATGGTGTCATGTAACTCCAGTGTGAGTAAGCCGGCATTGAAAATGAGAGCCTGATAAGATTAACCACTAACAGTGTCCTAGTTAAGCAGATTTGCAGACAGTACTTCCTGTAACCCCTATACTTGTAACATACTGTACATACATTATATATGAACAGAAGCCACCCACCAATGCCACTCGCTGTGAGTTCAAGTTGAGCTCATGCTGGCTTCCACTCCGGCCAGGCCATACGTTGGAAGGTCTGCCAGCAACCTGGGGATGGTTGTGGGATTCCAACTGGCTCTGCCCGGTTTTTCCTTCCGCCATAATGCTAGTCTTAATATCTAAGTGAGATATTCTCGAGTACGACGTGAAACACCAATCAAATGAATAAATAAATCATATATGAACATGGAACTAGCACCTTTCATTCGCCAGGACAGAGTAGCAGCAGGAGCAGGTTCAATCCCAGCCTTGAGCAAGGAATTTGTAGATTGCCTCGCTCTCACTGTTGTAGGGCCTTGGTGGCAGTAAGAGCTACTGGTAGAAGATGTTTATGGGGCAGTTAAACATCTGCATAGTGTATTAATAGTTGTTGAAGACCACTAATGTCAGCCACCATTGTGATCTGCAAATCATGCCACATGTCGGAAAGTCAATTAATATAAACTTGACGGGTATAGTGGTTTCTGCCAGGCACTCTGTTTGCCTACACCCATAAAATTGACCACTGTTGATTGAGTGAAAAATTCTTGAGTATGGCACTAAATGAAAACCAGAGAAATAAATGAACATGGATGTACTATATCCATATAAATGCCGATTGTGCATTCATAATGTATGTATGTAATTTATTCAGGTTCAGAAACATCTCAAGATATTAAAGTGTATAATCTGTGGATACTTTCTGACACGATATCAGGCTGCTATTAAAGAAAAGCTGCTTCAGTGCAGTTGTAGAGCAGTTGTGATGTAGCATGTAGCGGATAAAACACCTGCCACGCTCTGGTACGTGTACATAGGCTGAGTATAACCGGGCATAAATTTACTGTCAGATAAAGCAAGCAAACTCCAGAGAAACTTTGTCATAATGCATTGATACATGTAATCTGAGATCAAGATATATACTTTTTTGGACTTTGGCATGTAAAGTTTGCATGCATACATGCATGTGTTACATACCTGCAGCCTTGTTCCAGCTGAAAATATATACATGCACATGTGCAGGAGATGCAAGTACACCTACGTGAACAAATAAAATTGGTGTAGACTAAATGATACAGAGTCTTAAAACCTGTCTCGGAAAATACCTTTTCTTTATTTTTTTTTTCACTCAAAAAAATGCAGTCACTTGTTTTGATAGTGAGGTGGGCCCTTATGGGCCATATTGATAATTTACATGTGTGTTACAGTGTATGCTTTGTTCAGATCTGAACATACATATGTAAAGGTGTAGAAAAAATTAATTTGATGTAGTCATTGAGTTACATGGTCAGTTTCGACCATAAAACTGCAACATGCAATCCAAACAGTTGACATGCCTTTAATTCAGTGAAGTAAATCTAAGGAAGTAAACAAATGTATTTTTATAAGCTTAGATCATTTTGCTTTTTTTCCCTGTTAATTTATCGCCATTTTAAGTTAGGCAAGAGAAAGTAATCCTTTAGATCTCAGGCTGATATCAAGCTGGGCCATACTTAAAAAACTGTTTGTTGGGCGTAACCTGACCCTGTGGGCTAAAATTGGGTTGATGGGTAGGAAGTTTTTTCAACATTCTGGCTCTTGAAAAAGATGTTGGTTTGAAAGAAATGAATAGGAAGAGAAAAAGGTTTTATCAAAATACTAATAAAAACTTTTTGAGTAGGCCTGGGCTCTTTTTTTTTTTTCTTTTTTGTTTGAATCATCAGTCAGATTACGCCCAACAAACTTATTTTAAAGATGGCCCCAGCCATTGTGGTATTTGGTGGTCAGCTTAGGCCTGATGTCTGTCTTTCGCTGACAAGCCTGAATCCTCAATCTCTCGGTGTGCCCCAGGGATATCCTCTTTGTCAGTTAGATAACAATCTGTACATGTATATCCCCTCATGACAGAGCTGGCTAGTGAAAGTTCCAGATTATTGATTTCTAACTCCCAGTCCACACAACCTTGTTTCATTTTATCAAGCTCTGCGTTCCATTCTCCCAAATCTGGCAGAAGGAAAAAGAAAAAAAATCTTTCTCCCTGAACACAGTTCAGGCCGTAAACATGTTTCAATCTCCTCAGTGGTGGTTGTGTTTTCCTAATGATCCGAAACATGTTTTAACAAGGTTTCTCTATGGATTTAAAGTTTGTTGTTTTTTTTTTTTATATATGTTGGATGGGGGCTTTGATATTAAACACGTTAAGTAGGCTATGCTGGTATTGCTGTACAGCTTCATGGAGTGGCTGCATACAGAGCTAATCCAACAACTCTGAGCAGAGAATACCCTAAATTATCCAGAATTTCGTCCACGACCAAGTTGCTTACTTTTCCTGATTCTGAAAGCTCTGTTGATTTCGGAAAATTGTTTTGAGATTTGTCTGGAATTTCGGACGATTGTTTACCAGAAAAATGCGAGTTTCATCACCAGAAATAACATTTGGTGACATTTATTTGCCTCTAAAGATTTTTCTTTGACGCAAATTTTAGGTCATTAACAGTAAATCTCTCTCCCTTCCCCCACCCCCCCCCCCTCCATAAACCCATGGCGCATCAATGAATCAGAACTCATCCTCTGTTTGGCCTGGCTTTACTTTATCTTCACAAGACACTGTGCCCTGATTGGCTGGCTGTGTGGCATCCATGACAACTCCAAATCTTGTCCAAACAGATGTGCCTTTCCAGAGTGTACCACCAGAACAGGTATAATCTGGCCTTGAACTCCCAAATCCTTGTAACCTGTCGGATGTTTGCATTATGGATTGTTATTTGTACCTGGCACAGGTGTAGGCCTATACTGTAGGCGTTTACACAACGGCTGAACACTTTGTTCTTCCTAAACTACCAGTAGGATGATAATGAAGAATTGGAGGCATCTAGTTGTAAATTTCACCATATCTATTCACAATATACATGCAACATATTTAAAATAATGCCCTGAGTGTTTCACTGTTTGTAGGCCCGTGGCACTTAATCCCTTGGTTCTCATGATAATATTTTCGAAAACTTTGTTTGCATGTTGTGGAGCAATTTTCATGTTTCATTATGATTATTCGGCTAGATTTTTATGATAGCCTTATCTTTTGTAATAATTTTTTCGCTGTAATGTGGGTGGTTTGAAATAATGTGCAAACATTGACGAGGAGTAAGGAATCAGATGTGACTGGCCTGATCATTTATTAACCCACATTTGACTAGGAGCCTGCTACCATATACCTGCATCTTGTTCATCTGCACACTGGATACATGTATGTACATGCATGACTTGCAGAGTTTATACAATACATGGTACAGTACACTTCTAATTTCACTGAGAAAGTGTTAATGTATTGCAAAGTGCATGTACACTAATGATAGCCTACAAAAGCTGATGGGAATATTTTTCTGTTCATGTTTTCGTGTTATTTTTTCTTTGAAAGCACCGATTGCATTTAAAACTGTCCTTGTAAATGTTAAAATTATTGCCGAATTGTCATTTTTTGGCGTTTGCATACAAGTACAAATGTGCATTTTAATAGCTTCAGGCTGCGTTAGCCATGTGTGAAGAGCAGTAGGCACAACAGTGACTCTCCTGAGTTATTCCCCTTAAATTGCACTGCAGCAAGTCAAAAAGTCAGTTTTATCACTGCTATTTTACATATCTCTGGTTTGATTGGAACTTTAAGAGCTTACACACATGCATTTTATGGTTATCAGACATGCATAGATACACACACCTCTGGTATTCTTATCAAACTTTAGCTGGATATGTTCATGTTATGTTTGAATTTTCAGACAGATCATTTACAAACAGTAGAAAGTAGGCCTATGTGTACACCAGCACTCTTGTACTGTACGTGTATATGCATAATTATAATGTATATGTCTGCTTTAGAGTTCTCTTTGATGTCTGATTTGTGGGAAATGTTCAAAACATTACAGGGCTAATACAAGTCAATATTCAAACTCTGTGGTCAGTTACCTTCATGTACATGTGTATATAAGGATGAGTTGCTGTAAGGTTAATCTTGTGGACAGAAGAAAAGTTCTGTTGCAGCTGACATAACCTGTTTTATTTGAAATTGTATGCAGTCTTTATTTTTAGCCTGTTCAAAATAGACCATTGTTCAGACGCTGCGCAGTTGTATCGCTGTATAAAATGTTTCATTGAAATGTGGTTTGGGCTTGAAAATGCAGAAAATGAAAAACGAACGTCTTGCACGGTAGAGGAGATGTACGTACGAGTGCATTGAATGCTTTGAATACAAACTACATGTATTTTCTTATATGTATACATGCAAACATGTGCCGGGTCTGAATAAAAAAGGCTTCTCTCAGTTGTGAAAGGGAGATTATTTTATCACATTTTTATCTTTATCAAGTTACATGTAAGCATATTTTTAAGTAACCGAAGTGTGAATTCAAAAGTTATCATTGGATGCTAAAACTAACAATCTGTTAAACTCATCTTCCAAAGTTGTAAGGATTTTGCAGTTGGATAGATAAGTACAGATGTGGTTGACAGTATTCATTAGTAGGCATAATTTGTGCAAAAATTTTTTTGCAGCAGGGGTAGGTTAAATTTTATGTGCTAGCTCTTGTTACAAATAAGAATGCACTAGAACTGGAGGGGGGGGGGGAACTTTCGAGGTTTAATAGAATTCAGTTTCATGTTCTCAGTATCTGTAGGTATAGTTTGTCAAGAGTAATGGCTGCTTTCTCTATTCTTTTCCACAAGAAACTAGGTACAACAGGTACAAGAGGGAGAAACAGTAACATGTAAAGTGTTGCTGAACTGAGACAAACACACCAGAGGCCTGTGGATCATCATTTGTAAAGGAGGAATTAATTAGTGACGGGTGGGAGGCAGGAGGAGGGGTGTGGGATGTTGGTGGGTGGTTACCATGGTAACAGACAGTGACCTGTTCCTGATACTACTCAGGAGTAGGAGGAGTACATACATCATCTTTATCAGTCTGTTTGAGTGTCCACAGGCCAGGTGTGGATGCTGGAGTGGGTAGTCTGACCAGGCCAAACCCATCAGTGTTCTGGCAAGTGTCACTCAGCCCATGTACATGTAGATGCCTACAGTCGCTAGTCAAGTTCACCCACAGCAACATGCAGACAGTGTATGTACAAGTACATCAAGTCCAGTCTCTACAAGTACATCAACATCAAGTCCACCCTGTACAAGTACATCAACATCAAGTCCACCCTCTACAAGTACATCAACATCAAGTCCAGTCTCTACATGTACATCAACATCGTCCACCCTCTACATGTACATCAACATCGTCCACCCTCTACATGTACATCAACATCAACTCCACCCTGTACAAGTACATCAACATCAAGTCCACCCTCTACATGTACATCAACATCAAGTCCACCCTCTACAAGTACATCAACATCAAGTCCAGTCTCTACATGTACATCAACATCAAGTCCAGTCTCTACAAGTACATCAACATCAAGTCCACCCTCTACATGTACATCAACATCAAGTCCAGTCTCTACATGTACATCAACATCGTCCACACTCTACATGTACATCAACATCGTCCACCCTCTACATGTACATCAACATCAAGTCCAGTCTCTACATGGACATCAACATCAAGTCCACCCTGTACAAGTACATCAACATCAAGTCCAGTCTCTTCATGTACATCAACATCGTCCACCCTCTACATGTACATCAACATCAAGTCCAGTCTCTACATGTACATCAACATCAAGTCCAGTCTCTACATGTACATCAACATCGTCCACCCTCTACATGTACATCAACATCGTCCACCCTCTACATGTACATCAACATCAAGTCCAGTCTCTACATGTACATCAACATCGTCCACCCTCTACATGTACATCAACATCGTCCACCCTCTACATGTACATCAACATCAACTCCACCCTGTACAAGTACATCAACATCAAGTCCACCCTCTACATGTACATCAACATCAAGTCCACCCTCTACAAGTACATCAACATCAAGTCCAGTCTCTACATGTACATCAACATCAAGTCCACCCTCTACAAGTACATCAACATCAAGTCCACCCTCTACATGTACATCAACATCAAGTCCAGTCTCTACATGTACATCAACATCGCCCACACTCTACATGTACATCAACATCGTCCACCCTCTACATGTACATCAACATCAAGTCCAGTCTCTACATGGACATCAACATCAAGTCCACCCTGTACAAGTACATCAACATCAAGTCCAGTCTCTTCATGTACATCAACATCGTCCACCCTCTACATGTACATCAACATCAAGTCCAGTCTCTACCTGTACATCGACATCAAGTCCACACTCTACATGTACATCGACATCAAGTCCACACTCTACATGTACATCAACATCGTCCACACTCTACATATACATCAACATCAAGTCCAGTCTCTAAATGTACATCAACATCAAGTCCACACTCTACATGTACATCAACATCAAGTCCACCCTCTACAAGTACATCAACATCAAGTCCACCCTCTACAAGTACATCAACATCAAGTCCACCCTCTACATGTACATCAACATCAAGTCCAGTCTCTACATGTACATCAACATCGTCCACCCTCTACATGTACATCAACATCAAGTCCACCCTCTACAAGTACATCAACATCAAGTCCAGTCTCTACAAGTACATCAACATCGAGTCCACCCTCTACATGTACATCAACATCAAGTCCAGTCTCTACATGTACATCAACATCAAGTCCAGTCTCTACATCTACATCAACATCAAGTCCACACTCTACAAGTACATCAACATCAAGTCCACCCTCTACATGTACATCAACATCAAGTCCAGTCTCTCAAAGTACATCAACATCAAGTCCACCCTCTACAAGTACATCAACATCGAGTCCACCCTCTACAAGTACATCAACATCAAGTCCAGTCTCTACATGTACATCAACATCAAGTCCACCCTCTACATGTACATCAACATCAAGTCCAGTCTCTACATGTACATCAACATCAAGTCCACCCTCTACAACTACATCAAGTCCACCCTCTAGAGCTCCATCAACATCAAGTCCAGTCTCTACATTTACATGTATGTGTTGGTGTTAAATCTGATGGTGCATTCTGTAAAATCCATCCTTAATGGGGAGCTCGCAAAACTCCTTCCTGCCCTTAACAAAGGGTCCAAAGCTGTGTGCTCCTTCGTTCTTTCTTGGATTACGTCACACTTCTAGGTGCATGTGTGCTCAGAAAGCATTTAGGTAGCACACAAAGACTGCAAGAAATAAATAACACAGCTTAAATCAACATGTTTCGCTGTGATTTGGACCCGTTTTGTGAAGCCCATCAGAGTCTCACACTTTGTACAGATTTGTCGGTGCACTACATTTGGCAAGTTGCACCCTGATCTATTTGGCCATGGAGGTAGAGGAGTCCACGGGCAAGTGCGTTACACACCCACCGCGTAGCCACAGAAAGTTGCCAAATGTCAGTATCCCATTAGTCGCCACACAGCAACCCACTTTGCCACCAATCCCCGATCCCACATTCTTGGTTTACTGGACATCACAGCCCCATCGCATTTCCCTCCCCACACACACGGACAAAAAAAAAAAGAGATGGAAAAGAGTATGTGTATTGATATTTGTGTACACTACATGTGGTTGTGTAAAGATACATTTACCAGTCCATCATACACATTTACAAGCACTTGTAACTCTAACAAAGTTTGATACGTGACACACTAGATTTACATGTGTAAGCAAACATACATGTATGTAACTGTCAGTGTATGCATGTGCTGTATATTTTACCACTCACAACAGAATAGCGCCAGTAAGATCAAGGGGACAAAACTCTGCACAGTACATGCTGAAGCCTGTCTTTGTAATTGATCATCCAGTTGATTTCCAGCTTGCCAGGTGTATGGCTGAGAACTGAAGGAGGAAGTGCAGAGGTGAGCAGCGAAAACTTGCACATGCAAACTCATTTAAATTCAGTTGGGCAAAGATGACATCGAAAATCTTTTCAAAAGGCATTTCATGTGTTTTTGACATGCTGGGTTTACAAATGAAACCTACATTCCCTTAATCTCCAAAAGGTCTTCCTAAGTGTTCCTTTACCGTAGAATTAATTAACACGTTTTATGTGAAGTAGGGGAATATATGTTATTAGCACATACATGTATTATGTGACAGATATATGAATTATATAGCTGTACAAGTGATAACAATTTCATTTGAAAATAAAGACAACAATAGACCAGATGTTTATATGTATCAATGACGAATCATATTCATAGTTCAAAAAACGTCACTTTCTGTTTTTGTGATGTATGATAACCGAGATATCACAGCTCAAAATAAGCAAAAACGCCCACATTGGGAAAATCGCTCTCAATTTTAACCAATCAAGGGCAAGATTTTTCTACCACCCAAAAGACATTGTTTCCGCTGTGAGGCCAGAAGTACTTAGTTCAATATTTGGCCATGTAGAAGTAGTGTTAAATCAGCTGTTTTCCTTTTGATTATGGGACAGTTGCGATATACTTTAAAGCCATTTTCAATAAGAAAGTGGTGATGGAATACGTCAGTGGTTATTCCCCAAGGTCTGAACCAGGAGGCCACAATGCATTGCCTTTGATTGTAATAATAAACGAGACCGTACTTCGCACTCAAAGGAATGTCTGGTCCCCGATGCTAAAGTGTAGGGCACAGATGACGCGACATTGTGCTTCCGGTTCCTCTATAATGGCATATCCTATGGCCTCGTAAGAATTCCAGATTAAAATGTGAGTTATACAGTTACCGAGCATGTCAGGAAAAAATGCCCTCTCCTGTTTAGGTCTTTATGGACCCTACTTCGGAAATAACTCTGGTTGTGTATTTTGTTATCTTTTCTTTTAATACAAGAAAGCCTTCAGCTTAATGCTTTCTCCAAGATCTTGGCTCCTCTTCTCACAAGTGCCTGCCATCTGACCATGTTTACATCCCTGCACATGAAAACTTGACAGGCCTCAAGGTTACAGTTGTCATGCAGTTCTATATTTGTACCCGATTATTTTTATTACGCTGGGTGGCTTTCATGATATTACAAACAGTTCCGTCATGTGACTCATATGGTCTGCATGCGTACGCTTTGATCATGTACAATCACATTAGTATTATTCTACACAGGTGTCCAAGTGGCTGCCCGAAATATGAATAGTTACCATGGTAACTGCATAACTTTCGACAGAAATTCGGCTGGTTAATTACAGTTATGCAAATGAAGCCGGAAGACCCTGGTGCAAGACGATGGGAAGATAACAGCTGATTGTGACAGCCTGTGATGCGAATGCCTCCAGGTATAATACCCACCTGGAGAACCCAGGCTTAGTCTTAAAGAGGCTGACTGCCGGTCATGCTGCAGGGCCTGGATGACTGGGTACATGATCCCATGACTTCAACCCCATGCAACGTTAGCCCTTCCTTCATGGAACATGTGTGCAGTTGCAGCTTCAAATGCGCACTTGTGTAGTGTACAAATCATGCGCAATATCTTGGGGCATTTTACGCTGTGTATTCAGTCATTATGATTTTTACCTTTTGCTCAAGTCAGGTCACATTAAGCAGAAAGGGAATGATGCGATTAAAATTGATGGAATTTCAAACTGTGGACGATGTTTCATGAAGGTCATCCAACCCAGATTTTCAGATGTATGTGTTATGTATGTGTATAAGGAGATCAAGATCTAAATGTATTTGTATACAAGTACCAATGATCTGGTTTACATGTACATATAGTTATAATTCTAATTATAAAATGAAATTTCTTAAAACAAGAAAAAGAATTATCAGTAAATAATGTGTGAAATTACATGTGAATTGTTGTTGGGCAATTATGGGCCAGAGGAAAAATATTTGTAAGCACGTATTTTGGAAGTGTAATAATTTGATTTTGATGCAAATACAAAATCAAATACAAGTACAGATCCCACAGTACATGTAGGTCTTTTGGCTTGAAGACGGTAAGTTACTTTGAAGTGATGACTTGCAATGTATGTCATGTACTTTTATGAGACTGGACGGCCTTAGTGGTGTAGTGGTTAGAGTGTCTGCCTCGAGGTCGGGAGATCCAGGTTCAAGCGTGGGTTGGATCACACCAAAGACTTTAAAAAATGGTACTTGTTGCTGCTTGGCTTGGCACTCAGCATTGAGAGGTTATAGAAGGAAACTGGACTGGCTGGCCTGGTGTCAGTACATGTATAATGTGACTGTCTAGGTGAGGTATCATGTCTAGTGTCTTCGGCATGCAATATCAGTGGCAGTGCAGCACTTTGGCGGCATGGACTCGCCCTGCCACAAGAAGCCATACTACACTAGAAGGACTCCTCCTCCTGGTATGGCTGAAAGATTGTTAAGTACGACGTTAATCCTCAAGCACTCACTCACTCACTCACTGCATGAGGCTCTAAAATTGCCACTAAAGTAAATTTAGTATCTCTTCATAGATAACTAACTTGTAAAAGTTGCTATTGTTCATGTGTTGCTGTATGGCTTCAAGCCAAGCTTTCATACTCAAACTGCTGTTGATGTTCTGCAGCGATCTGTGAAATTTTCCTGGCAACAAGCTCACATGTATATCTAACATCATTGATCATGAAAGATTTTAATTGAAGCCTAAACATCCATTGTTAACAACTGTGATGGTTAACTAATGGGGAATGAGGCAGGGATTTACCTGTTATCATTAGCAGTCTATTTGTCTGTGATGAAGAGTGTGTGCTATTGTGACACCAGGTAGAATGTACACCTGTACAGGTATCAGGCCATATCTGTTCCTCAGTTCATGCAGAGGCTGACAGGTTGTTCTATTAACCAGGCTTCCTTGAGTGTTGTTAGCCACAAATTTACAGAAGGTATAACAAAACCCCTGCCTGGCTCTGACATGTTTCCTCCCACCATAATTCTGGCCGCCATTGTGTAATTGAAATATTCTTCAGTACGGCGTAATACATGTATACCGATCAAATAAACAAATAAGTATATGAAAAAAGATATTTTTAAAATGTAAGAATTTGGTGACCAGAAACAAATTTATGTTGTAAACATGAAATCCATGTTACAAGCCTACAGGGATTTATATGGCAGTGTAGCCATAAAGTAGAGTATGTGAGCCGACTGAGACCATGACTTATCTAGAAAGTATCTTTCTAATGATGTTGTAGCCCTAAACTAAAACTGAAGTAAAGCTATCTGGTATAAACCATACCCACATGTATGTACATCTCTATACATGTAGATGAGCCTCTCTTTGGATCGGTATCTCACAGTATGTTTAAAATTCAGGAAATATAAAACCTTTCCAGTTTGGCTGTCAAGATTTGGGACCTGGTTCCCTTCTTTTAACTCTATTACATGTACACGTACAGGAATGTTCAGTACAGGGATTGAAGCGCTGGTAATCTCAGTGCAATTCAGTTTGCTTATCAGACCAATTAAGAACCAGTCAGTATGTGGAACTCACATGCCTGGATCCTAATTGTCTCCATTCCTTGCTCTGTACATGGTTACCACTGCTATTTGACCTACATGTTGTAAAAGTGGAATGTAAACATGACCATACATGTATTACAGTGGTGTGACCTGGAAGCCATTTATTTGCCCTTAAACGTGATTGAATGGGGAACCTTCCGGGTCAAATGTAATCCGGTCCAAAGCTGAGGAACCGGTTGTTCATTCCCGCATATACGATGACATTTTTGTGAACAAACTAATAATGCATGTCCCGAATGGCCATTGAGCAAGGAAAAGTAACCCATTGGTTGGCTTCATGTTTCATTCACTTTCAAGTTAAGGCACATTTTTCATTGGTTGAATAACTATAAATACATGTAAATGTATAATGATTTATAACCCAGAAATTAAGACTCTCAACACTTTTGCAAGAGACTTGTTCCATAATAAGACATTAGGCCTGTGGAAACCTTTGTTAAGCACGAATGTGACATTGTAAGTGTAAGTGCTTGGCCAGTATAGGAAATGGAGTTTGAGTCTTGTGGGACTAACTGATGTTCAAGTACAGATATACTATTGATATTAAAATTAAAACATTTGAGTACAAGTAATTACATTTGGGGCTAAGGAATGTACAAATTCAACTTATAATTAAAACAATTCCATACTGTGTTAAAAAACCATTCCAGGAAAATCTGAAGATATAGGTAAGGGCGTTAAAAAAATTGGTAGAAATCTGGCCAGTGATGCTTACTTTTAATTTTAGTTTTAAAAAACTGTATAAAGCTACTGAGCCTGGACATGTACTTTAACTGTGTATCAGTGCAGGGTAGTTGTATATCAGTACATGTACCACACATGTGGAAAGTATCAGTTAGCCTTGGGGGTGGGGGAGGCTGCAGTGAGAAGCTAATGCTGTAATGATGCCAGTTATCTGGGGATGACACTCCCCTTGGGGAGATGGTGAGAATGTGGGGAAAATGTTGTGGGGAGGGGGAATGGTGGGGAGAGATGAGGGGCAGGGTACAGCTGGTAAGAAATTCAAGTTAAAACTCTGTCAGGCTGCAGTTTCTGGGTCAGGGGTACTGGCTTCTGACTGGTTGGTGGATTTAAACTGCCATTAATACCATCCCAGCAGCCTCTAACAGTGTTTGACTTTCACATGTGCTGGGAGGCATCCCATTCAGTGTATGTGCCAGGGAGTACATGTATAATGTGGATTGGGAAACAGCGGTTTGGTCAGTCAGATCGGAGGGTTTGTGCTGAATTACATGTATCTTTGAAAGATATTCAAGAGTGTTTCCAGTAGATTTGAGATTTGGTGACTCTGGATAATTTGAATCTGGGGGCTAACACAACATTTCAACCAGACAATTCGACCTGAGCTATCTTAAACTTTGCAAAAGTGTTTCCAGTTTATTTGAAAAGTGCTGACTGGTAATATTTTGGATGTGCCTTTGTCACAAGTTTTGCTGTGAAGTATACATGTACATGTATGTACAATGTATATGTCCTGACTTCTTAGTCTGAGTGACAGAATTCAAAGTGGAACTTCAAGAACTTATCCTTGTGTACTGAAAATAATGAGTCTTCATTGAATACCAGAGATGCAAGCTCAGCTGCTTCAACTTGGAGCCTGTGTATATGGACTTGATGGGCTGCATATGGTAATGTAGATGTAAGTTCAGATTGATTTGACAACAGGTTATAGATCCCGGAAGTGTGCAAACCTGAAGTATACGATAACCACTAGATTTTCCTGAAGTGTTCAGATGTTTTTCAACAGGGAAATCCACCAGGATCTAATGCCCTTGAAAAGATTTCGTCTGTTATAAATTTACCACATCAACTTCCTTCACATCTGTGCATTGATTCGGCAGCAGTTCAGCGGGCTGATTGGTGTACATGTGCCTGTTATTTAATTGAGTTGTGCGAACTCACTTAATAATAATGTAGCATCTGTGTGAAGGGCATTTTCCGGAGGAAGCTGAGAAAGTTGTGCTTACATGTATTTACACTCAAACCTACAAGTACTGCTGGTATCTTGATTGCCCACACTGACAGCACCCTTATCAAAGTTTTACCAGGGGTGACTCTTTGCCATTTTAAGTACTTTTTGCTATTTTCCTGTCATCAAGCCAAAAGACCTACATGTACTGTGGGATAAGTTCTGGACAAAAGCTCCTTTACCAGACATGTGCCTTCTGTCTGATTGAAATCTGTCAAGCACAGAACATTATTAAATGTTTGCGGGAATGATTCCTTTGTTGCTGCTTGCGTCCAACTTTGTTGTTGGAGGTGCGGTGTAAGAAGAAGCGGCGACCCCAGTGTCATCATTCACAGTCACTGTGCTATGGCAGTGGATCATACAACAGTCTTTGTTCTTTTCTAAAGTTGGAATTTTTGAAAGTTGTCCTTATAAGTTTGACCGTTTTGTATCCACTTGTAAATGTACCTTTTGAGGAAAGGTAATACAATGTAAACCGAGATCGGAAATGTCTATTTGTGAAACTCCAAGGAGGTGTACAGTGTATGAATGTCCATTGTACACGTATATACATGTAAGAGACTGAGATTTCTGTGTACATGTATATACACATGTACCACATGTATAAGTGCTCTACATGTGGCTGATACAGTATTCCATCAACATCAGTACACTTTACTCGGGTGATTATCACAGGGAATCCTGTACTGAGCTCCCACTGCAATCTTGTCCTGGTAAATAACTAGTACGTGTTCCAGTACTACATTTATCTCTATCTACCGTTTGCTGGGTCATGCCCAATGGCTGAATCCCAGAACAAAGTTTAGCTTTGTGTGATCATGACCTGGTGATAACACATCCCTGATTCTGTGTGAACTGGACTTCAGCATCCCCCTCCAGAGCTCAGGGTGAACATGTTCCAGTGGATGGGATCCTGGAAGGAAATGCCAACCTTTCACTGTTGGGCAATCTGCGGGTATATACACATACATTCCAACTCATGCGCGTCATTCCCCTTCGTACTAAGAATTCCAGGCTGGTGGATGTTACATATGTAAAGTGGTACACCATTGGTTTGGATCCCTCTGGCTGTGTACATGTGTAGTGACATACAGTATATGCCATGTATATGAACACAGAGGACTAGGTAACATTGGGAACTGTTTAAAAAATTTTAATTCACCTGTTCAAAGTTGTGCTGTTATACCATCACTGTTGTTGGTCTTCATCTGGGCAATTGACTGAACTCCATCTTCACCTTTTGGAGAACAGTGGACTTGGGATTTTTCACAGGTATATGCACACGTTTGAAGCCTGGTTTCCTAGCAACAGATCGTACCGCTTTTAGAAGAAGGGGTGTTCAGATCTTAAATGCCAGGTACCAGTGATCTCCTGTCGGTGTGCTGTTGGATTAATGCTTGTTTATGTAACCTACAAGAGCAGAGCTTTACCTGCATCGGGATAAGAAAGATATTTGCTGGTGGAAAGAGGCATACAAGAGAAACGTCAAGGAACCGAACTTGCTAAATTTCATGTCACAACAAGTTCGCTTTTTCGTAAGCATCATGTTTCAATGCTGTTGAGAATCCTTCCAGTCATATCTCTGACTGAAATGTATATGTACATGTGATGAGTTTGGATGCATGACCATGTACCCAAACTCTCAAGCTTGAAGATACATGTACATGTTGTTTGCCGTTTGATTCAAGAACATAGGCTTGGCTTATTTCAAACCCAGTTCAGCACAGACTGAGTGTGTGATAGTGACAAGTCAACAACATCACCAGCTGACTGACTGACTCACAAACTTCTCCACTTTCTTCTGCGGGCTTGCCCTGGTGTTTATTTTGGGAGGGTGCAACAGACTAGGAGTTAACAACTTGCCAAGTCGGTGTTTATATCTCTGGGGAATCTAGAGCGGATTATACCTACACCGTGAACGCCACATGTTGTGAACGGGGTATAGGTGGGCGTCTCCAGACATCCGTGTAATTACCTGCAAGTGTGTCCACCTGCATTGTGGATACCAATCCTTAACGAGAAATCACCAACAGGTGTCAAATGCCACCAGTATCCAAGGGTGACCTTCAGGGTCACAGGATGTAACAGAGGCTGACTAACAAACCTACCAGCCTCATGCCGGTGATGAATTTTTGCTCGGGGTGTCGTTCAAGTCGTTACAGGCAAAATCTGAAACGCAAACGGAAACGTAACAGTCTGTACTTGCTGATGCCGGAACCTCTGGAACAATTATGGAAGTCCTTTGCTAACCCCCTCCCTCTGCCCAGGAATGAAGTGGCTCAGGTACATGTAGTTACGACACCACCTAGAAAAGTATTCAAGAGTTAACGCGTGTAAACGTAAAGTTCACGGTGTATGTGGAGGGTATTGAAATGCTGTTTTGTTTCTCTCAGACAGGATGGTTGCGATTTTTATCGAGCAGTGAAGTGGTTCACATGTAAATATACATCTTTGTTGATTCAGTTTGTGGTACAGGTTATTTCGTACAGGCATTTTGTTGTCTGGCTATGTGTTGTTGTTGGCAAGCGCTCGAACATGTTTGTAAACTGTGTTTGTCAGCATAATTACGTTTCCACATGTACATGTATTACAGTGTCATAGTGCACTACATCATCACATCCTAAAATGTAAAATCTCGTCACCGAAAGTAAAATTGTATCAAATAATTTATTTGTGCCCAGAAATGCTTCTTGGGGATGAACTTTTAGGTCATCTCATTCTGCAGGAATTTTCGTGTGAAAGAAATGGTACAACATACATGTCCCAGATATTAAAATTTTCCCCAACCACATGTACATTAATTCTGAGCAATTCAGCAATTTCTGGGTTGTATAAAATAATGTACACAATTTTTGTTTTTTTTTTAAATAAAAAATAGAAAATAAAAAAGTCAGTTTCATTGACGGTTTTAGGATGTTTTCAAATAGGAAAACATGTAATGTAAATCAGTTCTCAAAAGGGATCGTAAATTTCACTGCCAAACAAAGGAAACCGCATGTGAAAAGATAAAATTTCATTTCATTCCATCCAATTTTTGCCAATTCGATTATTTGGGAGAATCCAAGGACACAATATACATGTACATGCATATAAATATTATTATTATTATATATATATACATGCATGTTTATATGAGACAAGCTATAGAACACTGAACATTGATTTAACCTGTAGTTGTTAACATGATCCTAGGCTGAGTGTGCTTATTAATTAACCTCTTGACAGCTTACACCTGAGACAGGATGGGAAAACGTAAATGTTAGGACGGAAAGTGAATTGACATATTACTGCAGTTTTTTGAGTAATTTTTGAGTTTTTTTTGCCAATTAATTTATATGTAATAGCCAAGCACAGACAAATCTCAGTGAAAGGAATTTTCTCCTACTCATGCCTGTGTCAAATTACTCTGTTTTCAGCACTTTGACTCGGCTTGTAGAGATGACTTGTACACGTAAATACTATCCATATACACTAATGAACATGCATGCAGGATAGGTAATGTAATATACATGTATGTCTATAACTGTAGATATACATACATGTCATGTACGTTTACAATGGTGTAAATTCCCGAGGTGGGTGGTTTTGATTTCTGGACATTGCATGGATGTTGTCCACCAGTATTAAATCAGGGACACAGTGTAGACTCATTGTCTGATATGGCAAGCTCATGTAGCCAGTACATGGCAATTAATACATACCCAGGAACACTTCAGTGTGCTGGAGACTTCCATTCTGATATCCTGTATATTTAAGGCAGAGCCTTATTACGGTTATCTTTCTTTTTTGACAAAAGATAACTGCTCTGTATACAGGTAGCTTGATAGGGTACTCTGTATGTATGGCCCTTTGGGGGTTCCTCCTGGTTTCCTCCGCCTAAAAACCTGCCACTGATGTCATATGAGGGAAATATTTTTTTTTTATTTGGTGTGAACATAAACGCTGTAAGTGGATGTACAGGTAAATAAAGGAAAGCATCTAGATTTTCTGATTGGACACATACACAAGTACCTGTCCTTGACATGTCTTGTAGTGCCAGCATAACAACTACAACGTAACAACCACACCCGTTTGTCTAGCTTCTCAACCTCGCAGGACAACCCATCCAACAAGTTTTCTGTTAGAAATTGGCCTGGGGTGACCGAGCCAAAATTGTGGCAGACTCGTATTGACATTCTTTATGTGTACATGTGCATGCATACTGGCGTACTTCATGCAGATGTGGGTAAATGTTAAGTTTGTCTTGTGGCTGAAATCAGAACATGATCTAGGATTCAGACGTCAATGTACGTGTACTCTAAGTAACCCAGAATTCCATTTTTATAGCCAAACTGTTCGCATAAAAACTAGCTTTGTTACTAAAATTTAAGTTTTTCCAGTAGGATATCATTCTGCATGTACAAACCAAACAAACTTCAAATCACCTTTCTGAAATAAACTCTCAGAATCAGGGGAAAATTGTAACTTTGTCATGGATGAAATATTTAGGTCCTTTAGGGTACATGTAAAACATGTAGATTTCGTAGAATCTCTGAATGTCTTGGCTGCACCGATGGCTAACTTGAACGTTGTCATACTGTCTACATGTACGTACATCTATACACTCATCTTTACTCCTCAGCCCTTTATGTAATAGGGCAAAGGAGTAATGTTATGGCCTTTTCTGTCTCTGTCTGTGTGTCTGTCCGCCCATTAGAATTTGTGTCAACACCATACCTGCATCTCTGAACCTACTGAAAGTAAATTCTATAATTTTTACGGAGACATCATTGTGACTCAGACTAATAGATGGTGTGCCCTTTGGACTTTTGAGGTGCCTTGTTGTATTCATTAACATATTACGTAGTGATTGTTTTCTTCTGTGTGCCCTTTGATCCATGGGTCAGTTTGGGCCTACAGTTTTTTGCTCTTCAAAGGTGTACAAGAAAGTGCATGCAAGTTAAGGTTTCTGTTGGTGAAAATCAACATGACTGCCATATAGAGTGGGTGACTAAATGCACATGTGTGTATAAGAGTAGGTACAGGGTACATGTTGTGATGTAGTTACAGAAAAGGTTTTGATAGCCAGTATACATTGTATCTCTCCCGTTGCTCACATTTGTTTTGACATTGTCCTTTCCTCAGTGGTTGTCCATTGTTCTGGAGAGGTTCCCATCTGCAGAAAACATGGGATGTAATCCAGCTAACATTTTTTTCACAAAGGATCATAGATGTACTCGTATGCGCTGAATTTTACCTGAAGTTCAGCATTTTTCAGGTGACACTCTTCACAGGATTATGGTTGATTCATCCATCTTGTAGGCCAACTTATGAATTGTTGGTTTTTTTTTTGTGAAGTTTTATTTATTTCATATCAGACAAAATTAAGTGTTCATTGGCATCAAAATGACACGTGTCATTATACACCAAAGCCCTTAGAATCTGTACAGAACATGATTTTTTTATATCCTGGTCATGTCTTTTGTGCAGAGTGCATCATATAGTACAAAAGTGTCATAAAATCTTCTCTTTGGATTTTACACAAAGTACATACACATCCTACATCACTGTACAAGACTTCCCTCGAGTCAGTGCCTGTGTTTGATGTAATTTTCTGATGTATTCAGGCATGAAGTATCATTGTCCATCTGTGCATATTTCATGTACAAGAAGAAGAATGCTAACTGTAAAGTCATGGTAATGACTCACTCCCACACACTGTGTGTAGAGTCAGTAATAACATGTATACCGTATGTGCTAGCTGATTTTCTACATGTACAGAGATATGGATGAGAGAGATGTAGTTGCAACATATGTAGATCATGTGCATGTAACAGTTACTTCAGGAATGTTAAATGGACTGGGATTGTGTGAGGGGATGGTCACATGGGGTTTAGCGAATTATTTTTGTGATTGATTTTACGCCATTCTCAAGGATTTTTCATACAGTGTCAGTGAATTTTACGGCGTGAGAAGCTGGAGTGGGGAGGGCTGTGTAAACCACTGACCTGTAGCAAGTTACTGATGAACTTGCCCACATGTGATGCACAGGTATTCACACGTTATTGGTATGTGTAGAAGTCAGGTGCACAGTCGAACGAATACTAGACTAGGCAAACAGCCTTCAGAGAACAGTTTTTTCATAGATGAGGTTTATAGCGCTGGATGTTTAATGTAGAACTATTGATGAAAATGAAACAGCGATGGAAAAAGATGTCACATGTCACATGTGTAAAATTCCACGCCCGAACAATGAACACCGACTTGTACATGTACATAATTGTGACTTTTTCATGCATAATTATGTATGTATCCTGGATTTTATTTCCTGACTGTAGATGTTTTTGCATGCTTTTCTGCCTCCACTTTTTTCCACTGCCCTAGAATTCTTAAAGCACCTTTCTGCAGTACAGTGTGCATATTTACGAAAGTGCGCCGCAGGTACATGGAAATTTATCAACCTAGTATTTATGGACAGTCTGAGCATTCTTGGTTGTCTGAAGAATTTACCTGGAACACCTGTACAGCTATCATCTGTCCCCTGTCCCGCTACCTGTAGATGTGCAGCTGTGGGTTGGGTTCATCTCCAGTAAGCCTTACTGAATGATATCCTGTAGTCAGTTATGATAGGAGACACAGTCAACCCTCAGTTCACAGTAAAACAAAGCCCACGATTGAGCAGCTAATAAGCCGATGACAAACTTTGAAGAGCATTAGCTCGTTCCTTATATTTGACAAGTAAACGGGAATTAATTAGCAGTACATAAACAGTGTTCATCATATCTGGGTATAATGCTGTATGTACTCATATAGCTGGAGGGTAAAAACCAGTTAGCTGTGACGGAAATAGCGACAACTGCGGAACTAAGCTGATGGGATGTAGAGAAATCCGGTTTGCCTTTTCAGCATCTCGCGGTTTGTCAGTTAGTGTGCACCTGTGAAAATCACCTGAGGAGGATGCGTGTGGCACTGGGAACAGCTAAAGGGCAGCTTTTGTAACGCCTGGATTTTACCTGGATTTACCACCTTCTTGATTCAACTTTTCTCACATCTGAAGCCTCGATGTTACTGGATACAATTCACAGCATCACGCCTTTTGCAGGCCAGATGTTGTCATCTCCATTCTCAGATACAAACAAGGTAATGACTGATCAAGGGAGGGCATTACTTTTAACCAGCGATATCACCAATGCAGTTGTGTCTGTGTAGCTCAAGATCTTTTACTCCTATATTCTGGTATGAACGTGTTTACTCTGATTATCAAGATTTGCACATTCCCGCAGTGTTGCCAAGCATAATGAGAGTTGCTATCCAAACCAGTGTATGTATGCATTTAGCATAATAAGTCAAAGGTAAAGAATCAGTTCCTAACATAGAGAATTTTAACTTTAGTAATTGATAAGAGGATTGAATTTTTATTCATTCCACATTCGTCTTTGCCTCAACAGTTTTCCTTATGGTTGTTGCGGATTGACACTTGTGCTTTCATGTTTATACTACTTTGTGTTCTTAATGTGCCATATGCTCACTGCAATAAAGTAATGACCATTACAAATTTGCATCTTTTTCAAATTTGATAGAGGCAGAATAGTTTTACCCATGGCAGGTTGAGTACATTGTACGTCTACCAGAAAATATAATGATACTTATGAGTACAGTTTTCCACAAACAGTGCCCCTTTTTCATCTGGCAAAATGTTGATATATGGGAGAATGTACTCTGCATCCTTCTCCTTTAGTTTCTATCTGGTTTCTGCTGTGTATGAAATTGCAATGGTCTTCTGTGCTCTTTCTAGTTCATGATGTGTGCACATGTACAGAACAGACATTTTCATGTATATGCGCAAAACTTCAGCAGCGCACATGCACTGGAATGTGCACATGTATCGGTGATACAAACTTACTTTGTGCAACACTGCACATCCATTTAGCCTGAAAGCCAAGTTGTGCCCTGGGCAAATCTTTATTGGAAATGGCTGGTTAACATATGTAATTGTAGTACATATTTGTATGCTTTGGTGAGTTTGGCTGTTTAGTTTAATACATTTGTTCAAGCCACCAGCTTAATGTATTCAAGACGTAGCTAAATTCAAGATGTCGGTGCGAGGTCCCCAGTTCTGAGTCATTATTATTGTGCGGATTTAGCCATATTAAATTTTTAAGCCAACGAATTGGGTTTTCTTGACAGTTGTTCAGTACTGTCATTGAACTCAGTGACTTACATGCACATAGCAATGTACTCTGTTTCCCCAATATTAGCAGTTGTCTCCGGCACGTGTACCTCTTGTACGTACAGACATTTACACCTACAAACTGTACACGTGGTACATGCATGTGTATCAGCGGTATACATTGTAGTTATGTAACTGAAAAGTGTAATCAAACGAGTGGAGTGTAGAAAGTCAAAGATGACCGGCAAGAGGCCAAGGATTCATTATAACCGTGTAGTTTTAAGAGTGAAGTCTTTGTTTCCCTTTTCTTGATACGTGTACTGTATGTTGTAATCAATACAGTAAATGAAAGACAAACAAGACAGATGTATCGGCTTTACATACAAGTGTATGTAGACATGATCTGATGCACGGGCGTACTGCATATTCACCAACAGTCCAAATCAGTGAAATTAAAACTTGATATTAAGTAATTATCCATCTTTTAGGGCTACAATTCTTGTGAGGAGGTTGGGGAGGAGGATGGAATGACCCTAAATGACCTTAAATTTCCTTCATGACTTTTCATGTTGCTCATTTTTCCAGATTCTGAGAGTTTTATTGCATGTACATGTGAGTGTTTAGAAAGTTTCAGCAATGAAAGTAATATTTTATCACATTAATTTGCCTCTAAAAGGCTTTATTGGGACAAAGTTAAGGCCATTTATAGTAAAATTTCCATGAAATTATAGGTGATAGATTGTGAAACGTTTGGACATGGCACATGACAGTCCATTCATGTGTTAGAATGGCTGGTTAATGCAGATGGAGACTTGTGTGGGTGTTTATATACAATACCTGTGCTCCAGGTAGATCCGGGTAACTTCAGGCAGCACGCCATTGGGTCAAATGTACAGACAAGCTAACTTTTGTTATCCCCATGTCACGGAGGGCAACCTTATCTACATGTACATATATACACCCGGTATAACAAACCTGTTTCTTCAGGAGGCGTTTTTCTGAGACGCCGCTGATGTCACTGTAGGTCAAAACGTAATAAGGTACATGTTAATGCTAATGATGTTTGAGGGTCCACTTCAGCTGTCAGAGACCGACTGTAGCACACGGTAATCCTGGAACCTAAGCCACCTAAGCCATCTGTGAGGTGTAGAGGGTTCTTGCGTCACACCATAATGTACTGGAGGAACCATGAAGTACAGAGTGTTACACTTTCAGATGGTCAGTGCTGAGGCATGAACTGATACCTGTATGGATGGGTGAATTGAGCATGTCGTAAGACTGGAGTCTGTAGGATTTCACAGCTGTTGACCATGATATGCTGTAGACGGGTAACTTAAATCCTACATCTCATGGCTGCCCGCATATCTTATGTCTTACCACGTTTACCTTCGGAAATTTGGAAATTTTGTACCGCTCTGGATTTCTAGATATTTTATACGCCGTATTCACACAGTGCATGTATTTGCAATGTACGACGATTACAGTGAGCATGCTCATGTGTTAGTGCAGAAATGACATGTACATTATTTATTGCTGAAGTTTATGGTCTTTGAAAGTAAAGAATCTACAGGTTATCTGAACATGTAACTTGGCATTCCAGGCTCTGGCATGTCAAGCACATACAACCCAGCTATAATTACTGCTCGTTCATATGCATGGGTATGTATGCGTGGGGGAGTTTAAATAGAACAGGGGGAATGGCACGGGAGGTGTTATTTTAGTTTCCCTTTGAATGCGTCCAGCGGGTATACTTCCTGGCTGATTCACCTGTGTAACTAGAACGTTCGTATGCCAACAGAACGTAAGAAAAAGATCCCAGTACCTTTGTTCAAGTGGATCTGCATGTGCATACATTACAATGCATGTAGTTGGTTAGCACCCTTGCGCAGCGCAATGCCCCAGAAGCCTCCCACCAATGTGATCGCTGTGAGCTCAAGCCTAGCTTGCTGGCTTTAACTCCGGCAGTGCATGGGAAGGTCCTGCAGCAGCCTGCGGACGGTCGCGGGTTTCCCCCGGGCCCTGCCTGATTTCCTCCCACCATAAAACTGGTCGTCGTGCTATAAGTGAAGTATTCTTGAGTAAGGCGTAAAAGACCTATCACATCAGATACAGTACATGTACACAGCATCACATGGACTGTTATTATACATGTGTAATCTGCATATCCTTAGAGTAGAGATACACAATGAATACATTGTATGTGTATGTACAGATGTGTGTCCTATTTCTTCTAATTTTTAGGGCAGCTGAAAACGAAAATCACTTATCTCTTTTGTTTTGGAAAAATAAAAATAGTGATGTGTTATTCATTAGACAGACGTGCCGTGTGAGAAAAGAGAATGTGTATTATTCTTGTTACAGTTGCATGTATTTTGGCTAAAAAGAGCAGACCAGATAGTCCCCCAAACTAGGAGAAATACATGTTGGGTGTTTGCACTCCGACAACTTCACAAGGAATCACTGTTTTGACTCCCTGTTACGTACAGTATTTATCAGTGCGTTGGCATGGTTATACACTGTTCACCTATACATGCAGTTTCAAAAGCAAAGTAAAACAGTTTCTATCTAAACATACATGTACCAAATAAAGATAACCAGACTGTCAAAACAGCTAGACTTTTGCCGTGTGACCACACCCTGAAAAAACCAAACATAGACACATAACATGTACATATCCTTTAATTTGGTATGTTGTCGTTGTCAGTGTATGTGAAGTTGAATCATATTGTCCTTCAACATATCTGCAAGAGAGTGTTTTATTCAACAGCCCATTCATTAAGATCAACGTCCTAAGCAGTGGCCACCACCCACGAACCCTAATTCTTCTCATTGCTGGTACAGATGTTACATGTAGTCTTGCTGGAAGCAGAATGCTTCATGTGCATTTCTCTTCCAGTGTTGTGAGGTAGGAAACATACATGTATGTGTACATGTATATGTGCTGTTTATTAGATGAGTTAAAATTGGGAGAAAAGTACAAGTATTCGTTGTTATAATTCCATGTGTATTGGCAAGAAAGGGCAGACCGTAAATGTACATATATGTCCCCAAAATTAGAAGAATTACTGGATATATATATATATATACATCAAAATATATTCACATCTTGTTATATTAGGTGCATAAGGTATACACAGTGTGTATAAAAGAATCATTGAATAAATGCATACGTAATTCATATATGTTCATGTACATTGCGCAGCACATTGTATGTAATCAAATCTATAATTCCAATCATTTATCTTTACCATCACATGCTTATGAACAGATGATCTGCATCTTGGGATTTTTTTAACCTTTTATTTCCTATCGTTTATTACACCAGTTGTATAGTGATCCTAGCTTGGCACTCGCGGATGTTTGTAACAGCAGGACATCTAGACGGGGATAATTTATGCACGTTTCTGGATAAATGTGCACAATGAGTATCTTGTTGCATATATTTCCTGGTGCTGCGCGAGGCTTTGATCAGATTGTTATAGCATTCTAGCAATTATATTACCATTCGGGGGGAAAAGAGAAAATGCAAAAAGTGAGCTTACTCATTATTTTGTTCATCTCTTTTGGTTCAGTTTTTTGGTACATGTATTTAAATAATTTCAACATACATGTACATATTCGTAATGTTTATTTGTTTTCTGGAGGTGTTTCCTCACTGCAGAAGAGCTACAAGATATTAAGAAGAAATTGGTGTAATAATCCTTTAGAAACAGGCTAGTGCAGAAATTAAGGACAGCTAAACATATGTAAAGTATTTTAACATGTGCATGCCGCTATACATAGATGCGCCAGATACATGTAATTCCTTCTCTCTATGTATTTGAATACCTTTGATGTCACCCAAATTTATGTTCATGTACATGTACAATGTGTGACAAATACTAGCACACTGTACATACAGTGTATGTTTAGAAATGTGCGATATGTGTATGGGCATCTACATATGTCCTGTGCATCTACATTTGGGGCCAGCGTGGCTCAGTTCGTTAGTGCGCTAGCGCAGCATAATGATCCAGAAGCTTCCCACCAATGCAGTCACTGAGTTCAAGTCCAGCTCATGCTGGCTTCCTCTCCGGCCGTAAGTGAGAAGATCTGGAAAGCAACCTGCGGATGTCCGTGGGTTTCCCCTGGGCTCTGCCCCGTTTCCTCCCACCATAATGCTGGCCGCCATCATATAAGTGAAATATTCTTGAGTAGGGCGTAAAACACCAATCAAATAAATAATTAATAAATATATCAACATCGTACCCGCATGTGCATGTGTTGTCACTGACTTTGTACACATATGTGTATGTATTGTCACTGACTTTGTACACATGTGTATGTATTGTCACTGACTTTGTACACATATGTGTATGTATTGTCACTGACTTTGTACACACATGTACATCTATAGTAGTGCACTGAACACTTCACATTATCTTCTAACACTATACATGTACTTGTAGAACAGTATCTTTTCTTATAATGGCAGAAATTCCTGAATTAGAAAAGAGTGAAGTTTTTCACCTGGAGAATGTCACAGGTGAGCTGACGGATTTGTTTCATCTGGCAGGAAGCTCCAAATCTTGTAAAGATCTGGGTCAGTCTGGTTCAATTGATTCTACTGACTACTCAGCTAGGTCATTCAAAATTACTGATTCCTATCTCAGCAATCATAACTGATCAGTTTTCTTGTTTAAACTGCTTACTTCTGGCTGCTTGATGTTTGAAGACAGAAATGTGACGTTTTTATTTGACGTTTAATTGGCATATCAGAAAACTGTATACTGTTATCTGGGAAGCATGTTGAAAAAAAAAAATGTGGTCCAGATTTTATTTAGTTTATCAGCCTGAATTAGTTATATTTTGCTACATTGAGCAGAATAAATTAAAGAATTATAAATAAAAAGAAAGTCTGCACACAGATTAAATGACCAGATCCGATATCTTTGTGGTCAGATTGATATTTTATGTTTAGTTTTGCTCCACATTTCATACATGGTACAAGTATGTAAATCGCTTGGCTCATGTGTTAGCATAGGACAACATTTAGTAGCAAGGCGGCCATTGGAGAACAGACTGGTCAGTGAACCACAGGGTCTGCGGAGCTGTGTGAAGTTTTGAAACGTGACAGATATTTGCAGAAAAGCCTTAAATCTTTGACCATATCCACTCGCGCATCGAGGTTAATACATGTACATGTACATGCTGGTAACTTGAAACCTTAGAAAAAGTACTTGGACGTTTTCATGGTTTACAAGGCGATGAAAGTGCTAGACAAGGAGCTCATGTTGGGACAAGTCCTGGCAAGTACATGTATTATCAGGAAGCTTTGTGTATACTGGGCAGGTTCTGTGTAGATAATATGCTAAATTGACCGGTATTAAAATAAGCTGCTCTTAAGTACATATATTCAGTAATAGGGGAGTTTCAAGTCAGAATTCTTAAGTTGATAAAGATAAAAAGAGCCCAACTGTGTCATGTGACTTGTCAAAAATGTCAGGCAGTTTTGTTGGTTTTAATTTACCAGTCACCTGTCTCGCCATGTTGAGGAGATACAATGTACAAACTTCTAGTTCCTCAATTTTTCTAGTCTAGAAAAAACTCTTTGTGACCCCTGTGATGCCTTAGATGCCTGTGTTGCAGTAAATGTAATCAGAAATAGTTGTCTAGCATTTTTGACTGGTCACATGGTACAGTGGAACTACTCTAGTCCAAAAAACTTTTTGTGACACTTTTCTGAGACGCCTATATTGTAGCAAATGTGATCAGAAATAGTCGTCTGGCATTTTTGACTGGTAACATGACATAGTGGAACTAGTCTAGTGTAAAAAGCTATTTGTGACACTTTCCTTAGATGTCTATGTTGTAGTACAATGTAAATGTAATTAGAAATAGTCGTCTGGCATTTTTGACTGGTCACATGATATAACGGAAATTTTCTTATCTTTCTTAGCGACAAGAGAGTTTCACGCACAACTCCCCTGTTGTCACAAGAAGCTTTCAGCTTCATCTTGAACGTTTTAATCATGATGTGTACGAGACTTTGA
Source organism: Acanthopleura granulata (assembly GCA_016165875.1). Classification (NCBI taxonomy): domain Eukaryota; kingdom Metazoa; phylum Mollusca; class Polyplacophora; order Chitonida; family Chitonidae; genus Acanthopleura; species Acanthopleura granulata. Next base: position 6,889,823 of record JABBOT010000014.1, read on the forward strand.
AAAGTTTATGCTACATATATGGGTAATGTTCGTGTTCTGTTATCTAGTTTAAATCTTCATAAATTCTGATGTGGAATCAGACCGCAGTTTAATGGCTATAGACACTTGCCTTTGAGAACTGAGTAGTCGTTCAGACACACAAGATGTGAGTTCAAGTCCTGCCTACATGTAGTTCTGGGAATTTGTAGTTTCTGCAGCTCTCATTGTTATAATAAGCAGTTCATCGGTGCTCTTGTGACCGTTAATTGCGGCATCTATGATTTGCTGAAGACCACTTGTCTCTCGCCAATACAGTGTGTGTATGTACATGTATGTCACATGAGGGAAAGTTTATCAACAATTTGCCAAAGGTCTGTGGTTTGCACCCAGCACTTCAGTTTCCTTCATCCATAAGACTAACTAACATCTTATGGTTAAAGTGAAAATGTATTTATGCACATGTATTTATGTTCTGTATACATGTATCGGTATTGTCTTGTTATAGTCTTCATAAATTCCAGTAAGTTCTTAGTGCTGTGTACCCCGTGCTTTACATGTGCCTGGTTTTCTGAGGCACATAGAGGATATTGCATAGTGGTTGAATGCGATAAATATTGTTTGATTTATTTATTTATTTGATTAGTGTTTTACACCATACTCAAGAATATTTCACTTATACCATACGGCGGCCAGCATTATGGTGGGAGGAAACCAGGCAGAGCCCAGGGGAAACCCACGAACATCTGCAGGTTGGTGGCAGATCTTCCCACGTACGGCCAGAGAGGAAGCCAGCATGAGCTGGACCTGAACTCACAGCGACCGCATTGGTGGAGGCTTTCTGGGTCATTGCGCTGCATTAGAACACTAACCGACTGAGCCACGGAGGCCCCAGTATTGTTTGAGTGAGAGGTGGAAATGATGACCCACGAGGTGCAGTGTGTACATGTACATGCATCTTGTTGGGTGAGAATGTAGCACTTAAGTAAACTTGCATTATGACGACATTCCGTTGAGATTAGATTGGAACTTTAGAAAATAAAATGTTTCCTTTTTGACATCATGAGGTCGGGGTGTGAAATGTCAAAATGCGATATTTCACGGAAGTGAAAATAACACTTTCATCAGTGAAGGAAATGCTGGGATTTCACTGATGTATAAATAATAAATACCTGTATACATGTACATGGATGTCTGTGTAGATTACATGACTTCCTCTATATGACAGTTTTATACCCTTCAGTAGTCTAGCTGTACATGTAGCTTGTGGTGTTGTTGTTCAGACCACATGGATGGGGGTTTTTTTTCTCCTTATATCGCCAGGCCTGTTTTTATAGCTCAAGATTCTCTACACCTGACCTGTTTTAATCAGATAACTCGTTAATTACCCATGTCGTCCCTGGAGGTGTATTTTGACACCTGACAAAACCCGTGCAAGTACATCGATTGTGTCTGGCACACTTCACTCTGTGCTACATGTGCTTGTTAAATTTGGAACTCCAGGTAAAAACAACATACCAATAAATTTTGTTCACTATTAAGCCAGGAAGTTGGTCGCGAAGACTAGAAGTATGTGGACAGTCAGGTACCTGGGGAGGGCCCATGGGTTTACATTCAGCACTTAAAATTTCTTCTACCCATAAACTTTATAGTCGTTGTATAAGTAAAAAGAAAAAATCGTTTAACACCATTCAAGTATATAGATTAGCCACCAATGTCCGGTTAAACGATTTTTTTTCTTTTTACTTGTAGAAAAGAAAGAAAAAAACAGAACACCATTTAAGTACATGTATATAGATTAGCCACTAACATCCTGTTCTCTTCTCTTCTTTTCTACAAACTTTTTTGTTTTTGTTAGCACACATCAGCCTGCATGCAAGTTGATTGAGTACACGGACTCAATAATTCTATCCTAGGTCCTTGGTACATGTAGTCCTCTTTGTGTCAAACCCTTGTACATTATGTGTTATGGTTCCTTTGATATACCACTGTAGAACTACATCACCTTACATGCACATTTGCATTTCAAAGAATATATATGTTACAAACAACGTACTGTACGTGTTTAAGCATGCAAGTCTCTTGCTGGTGTCCCATGTACAGGGTCTACTGTTTACATGTATATACATGTATATATAGGTGTAGACCAGACGTGTTCAGTTATGTTGGGATTACATGGTTGTAATGGAAGTCCTGCTAAATCACCCAGACAAGGACTCCAGATAAAAACTACCTAGTTCTTAAGCTAGGAATTATACGCGTAGTGTAGAAACTTACCTGTTTCATACTGTAGACGTAAAAAAAAATTCCTGACTCAAGGCAGACTTTCCAGAGACTTTCTCTGATGTTGTTAGCAGATTGAAAACCAGTACATCATGATAAACATGGTGATATTTCATTATATTTGCTCACCGAAATATTACGGGTATCCTGATAGTACTGTGTGAATAAAGGCGAGCATAAAACCCCTAGAGGCTTGTGTTGTCCCGTAATGGGTTAGCACAAAAGATGGGGCTATGACGATGACTTTTTACAATGACTTGTATTCTGTTTACTTGTAAGCTGGTTACAAATTATTTTGTTAGACTTCAGATTACAATGTTAATTGTAGACCTACATGTACATGTATGTCTTAGCAACATAGATGAATGTGTAAGTCATATCGTTCCACTTATTGAGGAGTTGGCCATTAACATGTTGTCCAAACCTCTGTACTGTTCCGGCAGTCATTTCAGGTGAACTGAAATGTACATGCGATTGGTTAATAAATATCAGTTTGTAGTGTATATATGATACCTACCTGTAAATATACTCTGTTGCCTACTGCTTGAAGTCGTCAGCCACTGTTTGACACTTAGCGAGAAAAAACAAAAAAAGAAATAATTTATTTCCTTCATGAATCCATCATCAGTTTTTTTGGTGTTGCCAAAATCTGAATGATTTCTGACTTGATTGGTACAAATAGAGAACTTGACAGAGTGTTTCTTTGTGTGTTATGCTTGACTTACATGTATATATATATATATATATGCGTACATACATATCCAGGTAGTTTGGTCATCTAATGTAAACAGATACATGTATGGCTTAAAGCCAGTCAGATTTGCATGTCACCTCACTATTTAGTTGTATTAGTAATGTTTCTATTTATTTCTTTACCAGGGTCTAAACGGGTTTGAAGAATTGAGGAAATACATCAAACAAGGCAGTGAGTTTTGTAAAGAAGTGGTGGCGATCTTACAAGAGAGGTGAGTCATCCGTTGACCTTTGACCTGGATAGCTGCTTTTATGCGGATAATACGCAGCAGATTGCTGGCCTCTTGATTATCGGGTGTGATGAGATATAGAATTGTAGCTGTTTGGCGTATTACAGTGTGCAGTGTCTGAAGTCGAAATCTGTTACGAATTATCATGATATTTTCTTGAAAGAAAAGAAAAATAAAAGATTCCGCGGATTTCAGTTCTAACTATAAATATACAAGTACACATATACGGCAGTAAGACAGTGATATTGTTTATCTAAGCATACTTTTTTTTCGTTTAATTCTATTATAATTGATTTTTGAGGTTTTCAATAGCACAAAACATATCACATGTATTATCCAGGAAGTGAACAGGCCTTGGTATGCTTGTGAGAAGGTACTTGTACAATGGTACATTGTAGCTTTTTGGTGCATGTACATTTGTACATGTGGCTGGGATGGTATAGAGATATGTATCTAGGCATGTCATAAGTCTTACGTTTAAATGTCCTACATTTATTCTGTTTATTTGATGGGTGTTTTTTGCCGTACTCAAGAATATTTCACTTATATTACATTATGGTGGGAGGAAATGGTGGCAGAGCCCAGGGGAAACCCACGACTATCCCCAGTTTGCTGGCAGACCTTCCCATGTACGGCCGGAGAGGAAGCCAGCATGAGCTGGACTTGAACTCGTAGCGACCGCATTGGTGGGAGGCTTCAGTCATTGCGCTAGGTCAGCGCGCCAAATGTCGTACATGTATGTACACTATGTACAGCAGAGATATGTTCAGATTCCTCCTCCGCGGCCGCCAGGCCGAGTGGTTAGCGTGCTAGCACAGCACAATGACTCTCGAACATCGGACATCAGTGCTGTTACTGTGAGGTCGAGTCCAGCTCTGGATGGTTTCCTTTGTGGCCACACATGTACGTGTAAAGGCCTGTCAGTAATTTGCGGATGATGGTTGTGGGTTTCCCCTTTCCCCTTCCCAGTTTCCTCTCCCTATCATGCTGCTCATGGCTGATTACATGAAACATGGTGGTCTATACTTATGAAATAAATGCGCGTAAATAATCTCCTCGCTTTCCCCTTCCCAGTTTCCTCTCCCTATCATGCTGCTCATGGCTGATTACATGAAACATGGTGGTCTATACTTATGAAATAAATGCGCGTAAATAATCTCCTCGCTCATTACCTCTCCCATCCTACTGATTCTGCTACACCTAAAGGTGAGCATCTTAAAATTTGTCTATCAGGTAATGTTGTCAGTTTGTTTAATATGATTTTAGAATACACCTTTGTCTTGGTAAAATAAGAGGCTACATGTATATAGAGCATACCCTTGAATGAGCCCCATGGCCATCTGTGGTTACAAGTTTTTGTTGAAGTACTTGTGTACAATGTGTATATTTGCTTGTACATTATGACAATGGTGATGACTCCATCATGGTGTACTGTATATCCGTACATATACAAGCACACTGCACAAGTTAACTGGTTATTACTTCATGCTGTGTTACCCTTGTGATTTTCCACAACTTGGGCAATTCTGGAATTATCATTTCCATGGCAACGCCCACCTGTTTGCGATCAGGCTAGAAGAAAACTCTCGAGAAAAACCTAATATTAGGTAACCCTTTAACCTGGGCTGCCCTCTGCAGATGTACATGCTGGAGGGTTTGGGTGTCTGTCATTGAGATTCATACACCCAAAATGTGGGACAGAGTTTCCATACATGTGTGTTTATAAGCCACATGAGCTCATGTATTAGATTAGTGCCACTGGAAGGGACTACATTCTCTGTGGTTAAGAAGTCATGTTCTGTCTGGCATGTGTGTCTGTTCCAAATAACTTCTGGGAAGTTTTCTATGAAACAGTTTCACAGTAAAAAGTGCTGAAGGTCTTTGTGCAATATTGAAGTCTGCAGGCCTGGGCTGAAAGTCTATATGGTTCCGTTGCAGCTGATGTCAGAAGGAGAATGTGTCGGTACTGGGCAAGTGAGAAGGGTTTACTCCCATTACACTCATTTTCTCCAACTATAATATGATGATTGTCATACATACGTGTGCACTATATAATTGAACAATTCCTTTATAGCATGGCGCAAAAAGCAATGTTGTGTGTCTACCATTCAGACAAAGTATTCTGTGCCAGAAGGTACACACTGAATCGAAGTTTAAGTCAGCTTGTTTGTGGATTAATTATTGTTTCATTTTCATGTTACAGGTCCGACCTAGAAAATAACTATGCCAGAAATTTAACAAGACTTAGCATCAAATTGAACAGAGCGGCAAGTAACAGCTTGGGGTAAGTCTGATTGAAATGTGTCTTGAAAAGTACACAACTTGATATGCGAGATTGTTTTGTAGGAACTTGCTAAAACTATACGTACCTGTATAGCAGTCATTAAAGTGTTGTTATACTAATGCGGTGTTGGTATTGGAGAAAGCCATTGCACAGTATCCAGGAAGCATGAGAGGTAGGAGTTCAATCCCAGCCTTAGACAGGGAATTTTTGAAGCTTCTCCCTCTCTCGTTGCTCCTGGTGCCTTGGTGACAGTGAAGAGTTCACTGGGCTCCTAGAGCAGTCTTACATTCATTGAGGACCACTCTGCCTCCCCCTGACCAGCATGGTATTCAAGTCTGTACACAGTGTCAAGTGGGAAAGTTCCTCAGAAACTTGCCAAATGGAAAGTGGTTTATAAGAGGCACACAAGTTTTCTCCAGTCATAACCTTGACTGCCATTGTATGAAATTTGGAGTTTGGTAACAGAGAAAATGGAGGGTTTTTGTCCCTGGCAACTAAAGGGCATAAAAGAAGTAATCTATTGTAAGATGGTAAGACTCTTTCGAAATAAACCAGAAGAAGCACAAGAGAGCTGTGGGCGCTACCATAAAAATAGTCAGTGTATGACGTGATCCATTTGTTTGTGTGGTTGACATGAAATTAACAATTAACACAAAGTTTGATATGTCTGTGTCGAATGCATGCTTGCATAGGTTATCTCCAGTAACCAGTCAGATAGTTTATTTGTACTAACATGATGGCAATAACCTTCTAGGTATGGGCGCGGTAACCCTCGGAGATTGAAGAGGTGAGACTGCACATGTCACCATGGTAACCGTGGAAGCCTCGCCTTCAGTTTCCCCTATTATTTGCAGTATTCATGTACAGTTATGTTTCAGTTTCATTGGCAGCTTCATCGATTCATGTCCTCCCATGAGGGTGACTTTCACTTTCGTTTTTCCAGTCTGCATGGTCAGCATGCCAAAGCACTGGCTTCCACAGACTCTGTAGTCTTGACACCCCCAGTGCACAATGTGGTACGACATTTCCTACACCATGTCCACGTCGACTTGTACATGTGCAAAATGGGCAGATTCGGATTAGAAAATTGCATGAACCAGGTGACACTTCTGTGGAACGATGTGGCACGTCGTTTTCAATGACAGGCCTCTTTATTACATTTCCCGCCAGGCTATTAAAGTTAAAGGAGATATAAAATGATTACTAATCAAGTATCTGTGATCATCTTTTGAATTACTGACTTTCGTGATTTATGATGTGGCCGTTATACATGTGCCAAGTTTGGTTATATAGGCGCACAAAGTTGCAGTATGACTTTGTTAGGGACACAAGTTTGCTTTCCCATCACAGCATTATAAATTCAAAATTCATAAACTCGCCATTTTGTGAACAGTACAACATCTCCAGTGACTGACTTCAAAAGTTGAATTGCACAAATATATTTTATAAAAATTGATCTAACAATAATTTTGGCCTCTTTGGGACAGTATAAATTTGCTTGCTCAGTGTGGATGGCCTATGTGTGTACTATTTTCACTGTTTTGTACAGCATTCTTTTGTCTCAGTTGTACAAGATTCATGTAAATTTACTTGACTTCTACAGCATTCAATCACATGTACCTGAATTGGGACAGCATAAATGTTTGCCTCATTTGAACCACTTAAACATGGTCTTATCTGCACAGCATAATTAATTTGCCTGCCTTGCAAAGCATAAATTTGTTTAGTTTCGGACAGTTTGGAATTCCTGAATTGCACAGCGTAAAATTGCCAGACTAAAACCTTGCTGAGCTGTACATGTAGGTACATTGTGCATTTTCTCACTTCATACATCGTACATTTTTTCACTTCATACATTGTGCATTTTCTCACTTCATACATTGTACATTTTTTCACTTCATACAGTGTGCATTTTCTCACTTCATACATGTAGTTACATGACACAGTTGTTCGACCTGTTAATGTGGACTACCAAGAACTGCGGGACACTGTCTGGAATGCTTCAAGACTACACTGTTAAATCTACTGCATGTATATAAATGTACAGTGTACGTGAGTTTACATTGCAACTCTGCTCGGATATTGAATTTTGGATGGCAAAGTCTCCTCAAGCATGTACTAATGTTCGTATTAACCTGACGATGTTGTAGTGAAGAACGGAATGCACGTGTGTGTCTATCGGTATGTTGTAATAAAAGTGGTACATGCGTGGTTGTTAGCATTGTGTTTTCATATATGGATGTATGGTGGACATGAAGGTGCCTAAAAATCTCAAGGTGCCTCCGTGGCAAAATTGGTTAGCGCGCTAGCATGGCGCAATGACCCAAAAGCCTCCCACCAAAGTGGTCATGGTGAGTGGAAGTCCAGCTCATGCTGGCTTCCTATCCACCTGTATGTGGGAAGGTCTGCCAGCAACTTGTGGATGGTCGTGGGTTTCCCCCGGGCTCTGCCTGGTTTCCTCCCGCCATAATGCTGGCCACTGTGGTATAAGTGAAATATTCTTGAGTACGGCATAGAACACCAATCAAATAAATAAATAAATAAAAATCTCAAGGCTCAGACAAAGTTGCGACAGCTGGACTTGAACTCCCGACGTCCCGGCCGTATAGGTCAGTGCCAGACAGTCTGAGTGATTTAAAAATCTGAGCTAAGCAATTAAGAGTTGTCTAAAGATAATAAGGTGTAATACAATAATTGCTGTGTGTAGAGGGATTGGAGTCCGTCAACATGCCTAGTAAAGTGTTTTGGATGACATTAGTAGCACAGACTGCCCAAAGGGTGGAAAACTGTTAAACACCTCCCATCAGATAGGGTGTTACTTAAATGCTGGTCAGATGAGCACGTGTAGTCTCAATTTACCTGAGATGTCATTCCTCCATACCTTTTTCTTTTTTTTGGAATTCGGTTCAAGAACTGCAAATGACCTAAAATTTCATCGGTGACAAAACTGCTGCTATTTCCTGATTCTAAGTTCTATTGACTGTAGAAAGGTGTTTTTAGGTTCATTTGGAAGGTAGAGTCATATCCTATTGAAAAAAAAATATAAGTTTCAACTCCAAAAGTAGTGTTTGATGACATTCATTTGTCTGTTTCGCTAAATAGTGCATTGTGGGGCTTTTAGAGTACATGTATGTTTCGATCAGTTAGGTGCAAGACGACTGAACACGTCATGACCAAACAGCACATACGTTACATATGCACGACACAGTTCAATGAAATATTTAAATTGAAGGTTTGTGCTCAGAAATTTCATTGGACGGTCGACAGCAGTTAAGGGTATAAATCTGTACCTGAGTTGAACTCCTTGCAGTGTCTGTGTCTGACACCATGACATCAAGAAGGCTCTGCATGTTCACGTACGCCTGGAGCATGGTGTTTTGTGTTGAGGTGTGATGTGCTCATGTTGTCATCTGGTTGTGTCTGTTTGTGTGTGCGTGTGAGTGTGTGAATAATATCAGCACTGAAGGCGCTCGCTGGCGGAGTGATCAAAGATGCTGCCGTTGTTAACTGACACATGGCCACTGATGGCTCTATTCCCACGTTCTTTATATCAACTATGCAAGTAGCTCCATATGAGCAGGCTCTTCAGACACTTCTGTAACGTCATGTGAGTGAGGTGGCCTCTTAGTTTCCTTCATCCCTAACCTGAAATTAAAATCAAAAGGTGTATATACTATATTTGTAAGTGTACATTGTACATGATATTCAAAAAGTAGTCATGAGTAAAAGATATGCTGCCAGATAAATTATTTTGATGAGTTCCAGGCTGTTAATAAATAAAATGATAGGTCTCTTTTTTCGACCAGTTAATTATTGAGATAAATTATATCGAATGTTGTGAACAATTGAGGAAGGTTTGTAGAAACCTCGTTAAGTTGATGATTGTGATAATGATTTATAGAAGAGATCATAATTGCTGATCCTATGGTGAGACATATTCACCAAGGACCTGTAGTTGTGTTAATAATTCATGTATGCGTTTGCAAAATTTTCGCTCCACCTGTTAAATATGAACACTGTGTGGTTCATGCATCTGGGGAATTACATGTCCATGCATACATCTGTACTCATGAATATTCCCCTTTCCGTTTTGCTCGACTTTAGCACACTTGCAGCAGGCTGGAATGCAGTGGCAACACAGATGGAGAGCGAAGCAGAGCTACACAAGTACGTATCATTCGGTCTGAATTCTGAACAAACACATTACCTCGGTTTGGCTCTTATAATAATTAAACCATTTCCATCTTCATTATGCATAATAGTGTGATGAAAATAATGTCTTATGTGATGTTTAACCACAATCAAATAAGCAAGCCGTCTGTCTGATTATAGCATAACAAAATATGACGGCGGCCTCCGTGGCTCAGTCGGTTAGCGCGCTAGGGCAGCGCAATGGCCCAGAAAGCCTCCCACCAATGAGGTCGCTGTGAGTTCAAGTCCATCTCATGCTGGCTTCCTCTCCAGCCATGCGTGAGAAGGTCTGCCAGCAACCTGCGGATGATTGTGAGTTCCCCCTGGGCTCTGCCCAGTTTCCTCCCACCATAATGCTGGCCGCCGTCATATAAGTAAAATATTCTTGAGCACTGCATAAAACACAAATCAAATAAAAAAATAACAAAATATGACGTAAACATTTACGTCTGACATCAACAAGTCACAACTTGATCAATTCTTGTAATTTTAGGTAAATGGAATCGGAGAAACAGTTGTTTAGAGCGGTTATAGACAACCTTTTCGTTTTGATAAGCCCCTCAGGAGGGTTACAAATATAAAACACTGTAAGCACTAAGTTGGATCATGGTTCTGGTTGTTTAAGTTATGGCCACTGAAACTTCACTGCATGGAGTTCTGTTCAGCGCTTGTTTCATCTTCAAAATTTTTGAGTATGAAATAAACAAACAGACAAGTGATTAAATAAATGTTACAAAAAGCAAACTATTTCTTATGGCTTTGTGTGGTTTCAGATATACTAAGCCTGACCATGTTTTATTGTGGAACTCAAAACATGTCCCAAACTTCAGTAGGCTATTTCAGCCTGGATAATTTGTAGTTTCTAGTATCATTGTCATAGTTCTAACCGAAATGTACTTGCAGATCAGATATTATTACACAGTATGAGATAATTATCCTGATATCTGACATGGTTTTCTCTCATAATAATTTGTAGAAACCTGGCCACCTCATTACACGATGATATTTGTAAACCTCTCAAGTCCCTAATAGAAGAACAACACAAGGCAAGGAAGCCGGTAAGTTAGTCCAGGCTGTGTCAGCATAGTTTGCTGCACAATTCTGAAGCAGGTATCTTTTATTATGACCAGAGATAAATATTTAACTGCTGATCTGCTTTGGTTGCCCATGACGATTTCTGAGCATGTATTGTTCTCTAACAAAAAAGGAAAAAAAGTTGCCAGAGTCGCAAATTCCAAACTTTCAGTGGTTTGGTTTGATTCATAAACCAAATTTTTATAAGAAATAGCTCTGATACAAATTCTGTTTATTGTTAACAAAGAGACTGCAGGAATCTTTTTCCGGTCTCCCATTTAGCAAAGCTCTCTCTGAAGCTAATAATCTCTTCCTAAATCCTTGGGCTTCATGTACATCGAATCAGGGGTGTTTCTATTTGTGATATATTAATTTCACTCCATACAGGTGGAGTCTATGGTAGAGAAGTCCCTCAAGTGTCTGCTGGATAAACGCAATGAAGAGAGTAAAGTGAGTCTGCAAAACTTAATTCATAAACGCAAATTTTCTTGCACTGCTTCTTACCTTGTGTTCATGGTTTTTGTTTTCAGCCTTCTGAAGAATCCAATATATTTTCTATTTGGTTGTTGTGATGAAACAGCTAAATGGCTGCACTGCCACATGTAGTGTCTGCTATAGCCACGGGAGACAACTCTGTAATTTATATGGCAGACTAGTGTTATCTCCCCTCTAAGCACAAATAATTGCCCTGCATTCTGCAGATACCTTCAGTATAACCGTGTTAGAAAGGTTACTGTCCTTATTTAAATTGCTTTCCTTCATGCTTGCAGTGCAAAAAGGCATGTTTTTCTTGTGCAAAAGACTTCGAGAAGACACAAGATGCACTGTTAAATGGAAGACTTGGGAAAGGAAAGACACTATCAGAACGAGACATTAGTAAGGTGAGCATGTGATCTTATGTGTTATAACGTGTACACAGGTACAAGTAATAACTGTAGAGTTCAGGTGGATATGTAATTATGTTAACATTGAAACTTGGTTCTGATTTGTATTTCTTATGCTGTGTTTCCATTAACAAGCAATTGTGGTTACTCAGCGTATAGTTTATCTAAGTGTGGGTATTGTATGAAAAAAAAAACAGATGTGTTTCCACAGACTTTATGTGATTGTTAACTCTCACATTAAGTTAAAGTGAATGGAGCCTACCTCGTTTTGAAATGCATCGGATGAGGGTTAATTGCTGGGATGGATTGACTGAGGGATACAGTCATGCAAGCAGGCACAGCTTGGATGCACAGGCCATGGAAACATTCCATCGAATGCGTCTCTGAATCCCCTAGACTACTGCAGGGATGATCGCATGTGTGTGAAAACACTGCTCACCTGTAATCAAGTGGCATTTGGAAAGTCCGCACAGATAAAATAAAAAGTTTTTGTGTATCTTTCTCAGCTTGAAAAGAAAAGTAAGGTGTCGCTGAATAGTTTACGGAAGGTTGACAAAGAGTACACAGAGGCCAGCCAGAAAGCAGAACAGGTGCGGCAGGACTGGGAGGTCGCAGTGGCCAAGGTGAGTTTTCGTGGTCTTGAGTGTAATTCTCAGAGCAGTGATGTACACATACATGTAGTTATGTGTCAGGGAAATCAGAACAGATTCACCCATATTAATTTACAACCAGCAGTCTAGTAAGTTCTTTACTGTAGAAATCAGCCGATATTGTACCACCTCGTGAGCAGTAATGTTTTTAACAACCGACACTGTTGCAAACACAGGAGATAAAGTTATGCTTTTTTTCCATCTGACTCTGTAGTAAATTTTTACTGGTAATTTTTACGGTAACTTCGTTTCTAACCAGTGCTGTCGCTGTGAGGTCTCGGTGGCCATGGTGAATTAACTCACGGATTTCCTAAGTTTGCCGTGGAATTCCCTGTAGCACAGTGTACATGTTTTTTGTAGCTGTCGTGGACATTAAAACAGAACCCACTTTTATCAAACTTTGCAAATTTTCAGTAACTTTTCACACAAGTAACATTGCCTTATGGAGCTATAACCTTCAGAAGATTCCATTTATGAAAACTGTTGTCTTTTTGTCTGCATTTTGCATATTTGGTGTTTTACATATTTTAAGCAGCCCAACTTTATACTGTAAAAGAGAACTTCTCTTTAACCTCAACTGTGAAAGTCCTATAGCTATGGCTTCTACTGTTAACCCTACGAACTTAAACACCAAATCAATGTCAAATCTGTAAATACAATGTTTGTACACCAATTTCTGATAAGTTGAAAAGAAAAACAAATCGCTGCAAACTAAAGTTACAGTGTTGTTGGTTTTCGTGTTTGTGTAACAGGTTAAAATACACGGCTGTCTACAGCAGAACCAACAAAAACTTGGTCTAGTGTTTGGTCTAGTGGGAATATTGCAGGCTGAAATCTTCAGTTCAAACCTCAACATACACTTAAATGTCCCCCAAACATAGTTCTGCATTATGTATTTGTATTTTAGTTTGGGGTATCTTGGTGTTTGATTGCAGAATGATGCAGGCATTACTGTAAAACACCTAAAATTTCATCCAAAAGTGCATTTATAAAAGGCAAATAAATGTTACAAAACATTATACGTGAAGCTAAACATGACATTTTTCCACCAGGATATCATCTTACCACTCAAAACAGTCCACAAAATGCCTTTCTGAAATCATTAGAACTCTCAGAATCAGGGAAAGTTAGCAACTTGGCCATGGACTTGAGTTGTAGGGCATTTCTGGTAAATGACTTGTTAAGGTATCTGCTCACTTTGAGTTTGCTGCACAATGAAGTGTGATCCTCACAAAACGATGCACATAATGAAGTGTGATCCTCACAAAACGATGCACATAATGACGTGAACTCGTTTTACAGGGGAGTGGTCAAATGCAGGAGATAGAGGAGGAGAGGATAAGGAACATGCAGGATTATCTCAACAAGTACAACAGTTTTGTCTCGTTATTGGGGCCCAAGTTAACACAGGTATGTAGCACTGCAGTTTCCTCATACAGAGAGGATATGAAATTAAAAAATAACTAAACAATGTCAATGCATTATTTTGTAACTTTGGAGAAGCAAGGCTCAGTGTGTTGGGCACATCAGTTGCCTTGACTTCATGGAGTTGATGTGCTCTTTTCTTCCTCTATTCTGGCCATCACATGACCCGTAGATTTTGGATTTAAACATCTTGAGTTTTATGGATATGCAAAGACATTGTTTTGTGTGACTGGAAAGTTGATCATCCGATGAGATTCCAAAGCACGGTTTGCCACGATATGGCTGAGATACATGTACTGCCGACGTGGATTTTAGCCATAATCATTCATTCATTCAAAGCATGGTGGAATTAAACGGTAGCTTTCAAAAAAAAAAAACATTTGTGGACATAAAATTGATGGCAAAGGTTCCTGCTGACTGTAATCATCTGCTCACTGATTCATGAACCTTAATGGAGTAGGGTTTTAATTATATGTAAGATTTAATGATTTCCAAATAGATTGTAATTGCAGGTTCACCATCGTACCAGGGGTGAGTGAAGTTGACCAGTTGGTAGATGTTAGATTCGCTTGCAGTGGTATCTCCACCCATATATGTAAGCCAATTGGTTGCTATGTACAGGATAGTCCAGTCAAAAAGTACTTGTTGTTTTCAGGCCTGTGCTAAGCTGCATGAGGCAGTGATTTCAGTCGACCTGGAAGTGGACTTAAGGACCGTTATACAGCAGAAAGGCACAGGACCAAACCAACCTGAACAAATTTTAATTGACTGTTATGTGAGTACCACCGATATGATACATCCTAGGTAACAAGCCTGTACTCCATTTATGCAGGGCCATGCTTAAGAAAATGTTCGTTGGGTGTAACCCAACCAACCCTCCTAAAAAGAGGCCCTACTGTAAAGTTTTTAGTGGTAGATGTATTTTGATAAAGGTTTTTTTTTTACTTTTAATTACTCATCCCATGTTAAGTTCTTTAAAGCCCACATTTTTTTTTTTAGAGCCAGAATGCAAAAGAAAAGAAAACCCTTCTGACCAACTCTATTTTTTCTCCTATGGTCGAGTCGTGCCCAACAAACAGTTTTCGAAGGATATGAGCTTGTACTTGTGTAGGAGCAAATATGCAACCTCAGTGCACCACTTACCCTGAGCACTTCTCAAAAAGTTTCCTCCAAAAAGTGAATTTTTAGTGACAAATATTGGTCATAAAAATATTACTTTTAGTCCTGAAACTTACATTTCACCAGAGGAATATATATTATCCTACCTTCCAAGTAAACCTTAAAAGAAATTTAGTCCTGGAGTATGAGATTTTAGTTCAGGCTTGCCATAACCTAAGCCCCAGGTATTGCACATACGTGACACATGACTGTTTTCCAGGCAGAAGATGTGTCATTCAACATGAGCAATAACCTAAGCCCCAGCTGTTATACATATGTGATGTGATACTGTTTTCCAGGCAGAAGATGTGTCATTCAGCGTGAACAATAACCAAAGCCCCAGGTGTTGTACATGTGTGATGTGATACTGTTTTCCAGGCAGAAGATGTGTTTTTTAATATGAACAATAAGCTGAGCCCCAGCTATTGTATATGTGTGATATGTTGCTGTTTTCAGGCAGAAGATATGTCTTTTAACATGAACAAAGACAGGAGGAGGGATGCATTAACCAGCTATTTATTAACTCTACAGCAGTCTATAGAAAGAGAACGCAAAGCCAAGGAAGGTAATTCTCGTGGATTTATTCACACGAACAACATAAAAGTGCATTGCTGTGGTAAAAAGGTTACCTTGAAGAAAAGACTCTAATCAAGTGCCCCCATTAACACGACATCAGTGTCAGTGACTGAGTATTAACCTTCTTGGTGAAGTTCAGCAGCATGGTTAACCTAGCTTGCTATTTAAACTGACGTGCACGTACCAGTGAGCTGCGGGGTTTCTGCCCCAACCCTTGTCGTCTCAATTGCCTTCCCAGCTCCTGTGGATCATAGATGTACGTTGTTCTTATCCCTGCTGATGAAGACCCTGACTGTTGTGTGGTTGGAGGTTCAAGTCTAGCTCTTGTCTTGTTGGCCATGACTTTGAGTCAGTTTTGTCAGGTACTTCACGAAGGTCAGGGATGCGAATCAGCATTATGGTTTAGTCCACTCATAAACTTCACAGCCATTGTGTATTAAAGTGAAAATTGGTCCGCACCAGTGTTGC
This sequence comes from Acanthopleura granulata, assembly GCA_016165875.1. Classification (NCBI taxonomy): domain Eukaryota; kingdom Metazoa; phylum Mollusca; class Polyplacophora; order Chitonida; family Chitonidae; genus Acanthopleura; species Acanthopleura granulata. The sequence continues at coordinate 6,905,775 of JABBOT010000014.1, forward strand.
ACCTGTGTTGCAGTGTCAGTCTGTAAGTCAGTCAGTCTGTTGATTATTTACAGGTGTGGAGAAGTTAAAGGAAGTGTACCAGAACCGTCCTAACTTTGCTGATCAGGAGGCTCAAGAGGACACGCGACAGAAACTGATCGGGGTGAGTGACAGCTGGGACCAGGGCAGTGGGAACCCTCTACCAGAATATGTAGATGTCAACACGTAATGTTTTGCATGTTTTCCACTACCTTGAACTTCTGTGTCCCTGACAGTTTTAAGACAGAAAGGTTGTCCTGTACTTGGCAAAAACGGTGATTAGGGTTTATACACTTATAATGCTGATTATGTACATGTGGTGGAAAATTTCCTAAATATAAGATTACACACCAGTAAAATAAATGTTGAAATAATCAAGGCATCAAGCCAGGCTCTTTGCAGTGCGTGTGGTGAAGTACGTACATTGCAAGAGCTGAAAAGTATCAGGTTCGTAGAAGAGAGAGACAGTGGTTCCGTCTGGGTCAAATCTGATAAGTGATTATAAAATCTGAGTACGTGTAGCTCAATGGTTGGTGCCCTGCGTAAAGGGATGGAACAAGGACTTGCATTTTGCATGCCGGGTACCACTACACCGTAAAAATGGTGAAGGGTGTTGGTGTTGTGGCATTCCAGTGAGGCGGTATTGAAATATGTTGCCATTTAGATGACTGTGAGGACTCTTCCTCATTGTTAAGCACAATCGCACTACATGTGAAATTTTGCCAGCAGTGGCTCTATACAAGGGAGGTTACTCTGTAAACATAGTTGTCATTTACAAGGGGTGTAGTTGTCCCCCCTTAATGATCCCAGTGTCACACTGGTCGAAGAGAACTGGGCACCAAAACTGATGGCTAAAGAAGAGCACACCATACTTAAGGAGAAAGCTTTCCCACAACACTTGTGTTATGGTCAAATGGCATATGTAGGATTAGCTTAGAACTTGATGAGGAGAGAAGCAGGTTCAAACCCAGCCCTGAACTGGGAATTCTTATGCTCACCCACGGTCAGTGAATGTGTTGCTGTGATAACAATAAGACGTGGACTCCACCCGTATCTTTGTTTGCACAGTGTAGTGTTCATTCAAGGCCCTTTGTTTTCTGTCAATACGGAATGCATGTCTGTTAGTCATACGTGGCAAACTCAGTTTTCAGTCACAGTAAATTGCCAAATGTTGGTGGTTTTCTTCATCCATTGTGGTATGCCGTTGTAAAACTGAAAATATTTGAGTATGGCATTTAGCAGCAATCAAATAAGTAAAAAAAGTTTAATTGGTTGATGATTCGTTGCCTAGCAGGCCTGAGCCACTGAAGAAATTCTTCAGTGTTGTTGTTGCTTGGAATATTTGTGGTGTATGCATACAGTGTTTAACTTGACTAATGTTGCATTTCTAAGAGAATAATTCAAGTTATTGTTATAATTTTTTGGCAGACAACTTACACATTAAACTTGTTGGAGGCTTCCCATTATAAGATCTGCTCAGCTCTGGCCAGTATAGATGGGCGTGCAAGACCCCAACACAGGTTCTCGCAGTATATTGAGCAGTCTAAAGATAAACAGGTAAGTCTGACCACTGCAGACCGCTTCATAGGTTCTCACAGTATAAAGAGCAGTTTAAGGACAAACAGGTGATTCTAATCAGTGTAAGCTTCAGCATAGATTCTCACAGTATAATGAGCAGTTTAAAGACAAACAGGTAATTCTAATCAGTGTAAACTTCAGCATAGATTCTCACAGTATAATGAGCAGTTTAAAGACAAACAGGTAATTCTAATCAGTGTAAACTTCAGCATAGATTCTCACAGTATAATGAGCAGTTTAAAGACAAACAGGTAAGTCTGATCAGTGCAAACCTTAACCTAGGTTTTGGCAGTTAAATGAACTTTTGAAAGAAACAGTTTGATCAGTTCAAAACTGTACATATATACATCAGGCAGTGTATAGAAAAAAAATAATGCAATGTGTAGACAACTGCAGAGAGGCTCTAACAGCATATTTAAAATTCTACATGCATTTACAAACAGGTAACTTTGATTACTGCAAACCTCTGCAGTACATACTTTCCCACTACAACTTCAAGCTGGCGGATTTTAGATCAAGTAGCTGAAAATACATGTACATATATATATCTGCTTTCACGATTTTCAGGGCTTACCCCTAAGCTTGTTAAAGTTACCGCTGAATCTGGCCATGGAGGGGACGGGATATGACTTGACCCCGATGAGCATGGATTCCCCGGGATCTCAGTCCTACGACATGATAGACGAGGGTGACCCAGACTTTGGTAAGTTACCTCTCCAGTAAGCATTTATATTCTATTCTGACACACCCGGATTTCAACAAAATGTTATTAATTTGCATCATTTTTAATTAATTCCTTTAATCAAAACCACCAAAATTTCAACCGAACATAAATGAGCGTACCACAAGAAATCTGGAGTGTGGAATTGGTTAATTCTAATGTAAAAGCGACAGGAGGGACAAGATTTTGATTAATGAGAATGTTTTGTTAAATATCTGAACTGTACTTTTCAGTCAAGCTTTACATTATATTTTCCAATTCTTGCGGCATCCATTTTGACAACTTTCTGTTATTATAACCTGTACACCCTTCATTTGGAAGACTCCAACTTGGCCAGGTGGTTGCAGGTGCAAACCTTGGCAAGATGTCAATGGACATCAGATGTTCATGGTGCCTGTATGTAGTATGCATTTCTGAGTTAAAGAGTCAACAGAAGCTTCTATGTCACCCTAAACAGCAATGAAAAACAAATAAATGTATGAAGTGGAACCGATAGTCTGAAGTTAGTTAAATGGAAAATGAAACTAGTATGTGGCCAGTCATGAACCAGGCTTACATGCACCAGTGGGAACCCTTCCTGTGTTGCCATGCAAACCCTTCCTGTGCCCCTATGCAAACCCTTCCTGTGCCTCCATGCCAGTCCTCCCTGTGCCTCCATTCAAACCCTTCCTGTGCCTCCATACAAATCCTTCCTGTGCCTCCATACAAACCCTTCCTATGCCTGCATGTAGATTCCTGTGCCTCCATACAGATTCCTGTGCCTCCATGCAGATTCCTGTGCCTCCATGCAAACCCTTCATGTGCCTCCATACAAACTCTTCCTCTGCCTCCATGCAGATTCCTGTGCCTCCATGCAAACCCTTCCTGTGCCTCCATACAAACCCTTCCTGTACCTCCATCCAGATTCCTGTGCCTCCATGCAAACCCTTCATGTGACTCCATGCAGCAACCTTCCAGTGCCTCCATGCAAACCCTTCCTGTACCTCCATGCAGACCCTTCCTGTGCCTGCATACAAACCCTTCCTGTGCCTCTATGTAGATCCTTCCTGTGCCTCCATTTAGACCCATCCTGTGCCTCCATGCACCCCCCCCCGTGCCTCCATTCAGACCCCCCCCCATGCCTCCATACAAAGTCTTCCTGTGCCTCCATACAAACCCTTCCTGTACCTCCATTCAGACCTTTCCTGTGCCTCCATTCAGACTGTAGTAGTGCTTAAAGCCAAAAAAAAATTACATTTCTCTCTCAGATTTTGGGAAAAATATAAATATACGTGTAAATTATTGATGAGATAGACTAATAAAGTGAAAAAGAAATACATTTACAGGTACATGTACTTGTGTGTTGGCTAAAAGGGCTGAACGGATGTTATTTATGTATTTGATTCGCGTTTTATGCTGTACTCAAGCCCAGAAATTTGAATTATTATTAGGTTATTGGCCATGCCCATTTCCCCTGCAGTCATTAATCTGTATGCTCACGGTCCATCCAGTCAGTGGCATATACTTCAATTTCAGAAGAAAACAACAAAAAAAAAAAGGCCTATCAAATAAAATATCAGTGGAAAGAATGAACACAAAGTAAATGAATTTGGCACATTTTTCCTGTTAGATGATGATTTTGAGTTTGAGGATGCGATCATCGGGAAGTGCCGAGTTCTGTACGAGTACCAGGCCAATCAGAGCGACGAACTCTCCATTCGGCCAGGTAAGCTTCAGCCAATCACTACATCTGAAGAACCCACAAGTTTTTCTGTTTTCGTTTTCATTGGTTATATTTATTTTGGAAGCGTCTGGAACTTCTTGGACCAGTTTGATGTGATAAGTTTTGTCATGTTTTTAGGCAAGCTTACTTGTGAATGAATAGTAGAGTATGTTGGCCAGAAAATTCAGGCTTTGTTTGGTGAAAGTCAGTTCAGCTTACTTGTGACAAATACCAGTAGCCATGTGCCTTATCGCTACACTCATTGTATGCATTCATTTTGTTCCTGTTTGCCTCTTTAGTGGACCATATGTCTTGGCAAAAGGAGGAGGCAGCTCAAACTCTCCAGACGCTCGTTTGCGTCATTTTGAATGATAAATGTGTTCACGTACAATGAGTGTAAACAGAAATTGTTGAAAATTACATCATCTGAGATAGAGACAAATATGTTTGAACTGTTTCAAAACACACCGCATTGGAAAGCAGTGGCTCAAATTGCAACTTCTAGAGTAGGAGTTTTCATATTTTGGCATGCATACAGGAATCTGCTTTCTGTGTCATCTGTTTTACAGAAGTATTGCAAATGACCTTAATTTTCATTGATATCTAATATGCTCGTTTTTCCTGAATGAGAGAGTTTATTGATCAAAGAAAGGTGTTTTCAAGTGTGTTTTAGTGGAAAGCAAGATGATATCCTACTGAAAACTGAAAGTTTCAACACGAAATGTCATTTTATGACAATAAATTTGTCTCTAAAAATGCAAGTTTAGGTCATTTACAGTACATGTAGAAACAAATGTGTGTAGAAGGGATCATTTTCTGATTGAGGTTGGAAGTTCAAATCCAACTCCCTCCTTTTTTACGCTTCGACTTCATCACATGGTTTGTTCCTGCACCTTGTTATTTTTTATGTATAAGTGTTGAGTTTTTACCAGCCGTTAGAAAATAAAGTACAGGTGCCGATAGTTTGAGAGTGTGAAATGGTGGCATATTGTATGTTCCAACTTTGTACCAGAGCTGCTACATGTGTTTACAACATGTAATAAGTAGCGAAAAGAGGGCCTAATACTGTGCTGAGATTTTATCTCAGCTCTATGCTGATTCTTCCTCAGTGGTTTTGTTAAAACACATCAATGGGGAGCAGTTTGGGAGGGGGCAGGTTAGGAGTGGATAGTTTCCTTGATTAGAGCATCAAGGCTTTTGAAAGTTATTGACAAAAAAGCTGGCTGTTTGATGTTCTTTTCTCGAGAGAGAGAGTCTTGTCCTGATCGCAAATCTGTGTGTCTCTAGTGTGTGATTAACCCACTATTGTGGACACGTCGATTGGGCCAGCTGTAAATTGTGCTGCGAAACTGACGCACACAACGGCCATTCGTGCGTCTGCTGAAAGAACCAGCCTTCACAGCTAATAAACCTGCATTGTATCCAAAACCAGTACCAAAAGCTCAGCCGCTGATTCGCTCTCTTGTGTAAACCCGACTCGTTTGTTCTCATTCTCAGGGGAGGTAATCAACATTTACGAGAAGCAGGATGATGATTGGTGGCAAGGAGAACTGCACGGAACGGTGGGAATATTCCCCGCAAACTACGTCCAGGAAATGCGCTAGTCACCATGGCAACTAGCAAAGGAGAATTTTCATTTGCGTTAACCAGTGGGCTTTGCTCATCCTCTTTTTAAATCATTTGAGCCAGGCTGAGAGAAAAAGTGACTTTACATCGAACGCCCCTTCAGATTAGAGTGTCACGTGCCGCAGGATGTGTGATGCCGGAATTCCCAGTGAAGTTGACATTTAACCTTTCGTTATGGACTGTGCCACTTTTGCAGACAGGGGATGTTTGTGCTCTGTATTCAGCAGAACTGTTTCCTGACTTGGCAGGACTGACTCCTTGAATACTTGTATAAAATTTGGAATGTACATAGATGTTGGACACGTAAGTATTGTAAAAAAGCCTCTGATGAGCGGAAGTAAATGTTTTCAGCCTGCAGCCATTACAGTTTGCAGATTCTGAGTCAGCAGGGCACATTGTATAAGAAGCACATGGAATATGTTAATCTAGTTTTCAGATGAAGCATCGTCCTGTGTTACACTTTTTTTTTTTTCATTTTTTAAACACTTTCTACCAGTAATTCACCTGTATATTTGCTACAGCTTGTATATGTTTTGATTTTAGTGTTTTTATTTCCTGTCTTTTTCTATGTCTTAACTCAAATACTGTTTGTGTGTCTTTAACACGGCCACAAAGGGGATTTAAGCACTTGGAGCATCTTGGCTGAGATGACAACATAATGGTATAACATTTGTGGGGACTCTTACAGAGTTAATGAACCTTCTCTCTGTGTAGATTAAGCCAGATAGCTGTTTCGAGCAGTGCACCAGTACACATGGGCAGAACGAGTCACCGGTGGGACAAACAGAAGCACGGGGTCATTTATGTCAACACTACAACACTACAGACTTCTGCATCAGCCCAACATTCACGTCAGTTCAAGATATGTACGTTTCTTTTTCAGTGCTTAAAACTTAGCCCAAGACCGTGAAAAATCTCAGGAATAACAGCCACTCATATAATATTCATGAAATTGACTGAATTGTGTGTGACAGCCGAGGATTTTAATCCTTTAACGTAGCCACGTGGGTTCGTTTATCCCACATCCAGGTGATCATGGTCATGCACATTCGAAATAGCTACCTGGCTTATAGGGTCCTGCTTTTCACATGTGACTTAAACCAGTAACCCGTGAAAGGGATGAGCAGTTTTATGTGGTTTAGTACATGTGTGAAGAACTAAAAATTTATACACGCATCATATTTAACTTCATTTTGTTTTATTTTTTTTCGATGAAAATCAGTTACAATTTATTCAAGATTGTGTTTTTTAGAATATATTTTCAAACTTACACTTTTAATATCATCTGTAAATTTAAGTTTCATTTGTTTTTAATTCAAGATCTGATCAGTATATCTGTGTTTTAACAGGTTTACAATTGAATTGTTGCCAGTGTTGTTAATTTTTCCTTCATTCTGATTTGCAAACAGATCTCTTGAAAGGAAAATTAATCACTTCATGACTTAGTCAGTAATGAGATTTTAACAATCAAGCGGATTGATGATATTTTTCAGTGAGTGTTGTTTTATTGAGGGCATATTACATAATTTGGCTCAATGTTTTAAATGCTAACTTGTGGTTGATAGAAACTATAACAGAAACCTAACAGTACAGCTGGGAAAACTTGCCTTCAGTAGGAAGACAACATACAATTGTACAGGCTGATTCTAATTGTCCCAGTGAAGATTGCATTTACATTTTGATAATTTCAGTTCTCTTCTGTGTGGTCGAAAATTTTACCGAAACTAACGAAGATCAGAATTCTTCCATCTTTAAGGTATCAAAAGTTGCAGTTACAAGTACACTGTTTTTTGGTTTGTTTTTTTTTTGTTTTGTTTTTTTTTTTTGTTCTTTTTTTTTTTAATTTAGGTTTGTTTGTATGACCAAGAATAAATGTTTATCCAAGTGTTTTTCATGATGTGCTGTGATCCATGTGCATTGTACTATATAAACTGATGAAGATGGTGGTTGAGTTACTACCATCTAAGTGTACATGAAGCCATCATGAAATATTCACAATACTAGACTAGAAAATTCAACTTGGCGAAATAGAATTTGTGGAATAGAACACCCGAAAACAGTGCAATGATATGTCACTTGTAGTGATTGAGTATCTCATGGATGGGCTTTAATTTGAGTAAATCATTTTCAAGATGAAATCAAATTACTTGACGTAGTTCAAATGGAAGTCCAGACCAGTGGAACACGTGCCACCACATGTTCAGCAGTAATAATGTTGATGGACTCGCAGATGCAGTTGAATGCTCTCTGCATCAGGTCTACAATGTAAGTGTCATGTATTTAGCACGTAATATGTGATAGCATTATTAATGTGGACATTTCCAGATTCAGTGCAGCATTGTTGAATTTAGGGTCACTGTTTCACACAACCCACAAAAGGGCTGATATTTGTACATGTAGAAGATTTGATGTGTACAAAGGCCATTTGTGTATTGATGTTATAAAGTGAACATACTAGTATGGGTAGGGGCTCTTCGCGATCAGACCTTTCAGAAAACATTGCAGTACTGAACTTGACATGTAGTCAGTGTTACATTTTCTAATTTTTGCTCACTTCACTGAAATTATTGCATAAAATAATTAGTAGTTACAGGTATGAGTAATGGCATTTAAGTTTCATGTGATAACTTAGCTCCAGAACAAAATTAAATGTTTCACTACATTTATGTACATGTACATACAATAAGCTTGCCGCAAAAAAGAAAAGCTGCAAACAAATTTTGCACCTTTCAGAGGTTTTCTTTCCTTGAAATAGAAATTTAGTGAGAGGCTGTATTAATAAAAGAAACATTAGTTAGTAATTGTGCAACCCCCTGAAAGCTTGTCTTGATTAGGCCATCATTAAAAGCTGTTTGTTGCAGGAAACCCGACCGACCCTCCTCAAAAGGGCTTACTGTGAAGTTTTTGTTGGGCTTTAGATGGAATTTCTCTTTTTATTTTCCTCTCCCTGTTAATTTCTTTACAACCCTTATCTTCTTTGTTTGCAAGAATAAAAAAAAAATATTTCCCTGACGACTCACAGACCCTATTTTTTGTGATAGGGATGTGTTACCAGCAACAGAGAAATTTTTTAAGAATGGCCTTACAGTGTTCAAATTAAATGATATCAGATGGATGAATCATTATACATGTGTGTGTACTCTTGGTATCATATTGCATAAGCCAGATCGTGTCCAGTATAAATTGTTTTCTACATGAAAGTAGGGCAAATTCACCTAAATCTACTGATACAGAATGTGAATGACCATTTTCATGGTGTCATATGCTGAACACGTCCTGTATAACAGCAGATATTGCCTTTCACAACCCAAGGAAGTATCAGTGCTATTTTGCTGAAAACTGATAGCTTGTTGAGACCTTGAACATAATATCTGTGTTGTCAGATTTTCAGGAAAATTTCTGAATTGCTCACCAGACCAAACTGCATGTAGGTCAAAGGAATATGAAAGTATTCATGTGAACAACCATGCAAATCTGATAAATTTCCATTGAACACAACATCCCTACTGTTACCCCACAATGTTTGTACTGTAAACAGAATGATCCCCACATGAAGCAATGGACGATTGTAGCTAATAACGAAGAATCCCCATAAGGACGACTGGACAAGTTGACCTTAGGCTATAAATATGGCATATTATTAATAAAAGCATTTTTCTGCCAACCGGTTCTGAATAGTAACACAAACTGCTTGGGCACAGTTAGTAGTCTTCTGAGTGTCTGGGCTGTTGTTTTAAAATAACCACCATAGACTTGTATAATTAGACCAGATTATATAAGTAGGTTCAAAATAGTAACATGTCCTTGTGTGTGATAAAAATGTTAAATTCTGCTCAAAATAAGCAGTTATTAAAAATAAGCATGTAGATGCGAGTACATCATAAGGATTTCTTTTTTTAGTAGGTTCAGAATGCTAGAACATTTCACCAGCTAACATCGAATTCTGATGTACACATGTACTTTGGCATAAAGTAATCGAATTGAGTCCCAAAGGAGATGTCAAATTAGGCAATTCTTTTTTAGCGGGGTTCCAAGTATAGCAACTCATCATTGTCTAAAATAATAAATGTCAAATTTTGATTGAAATCTGTGTACTTTGACACTGTTAATGAATACTTTACATGTAGTTATTGAAACTAACCATGTATGGACGGTTCTGTTACTGTATCTCCCAGTAACCTGCGGATGGTCGTGGGTTTCCACTGGGCTCTGCCCAATTTCCTCCCACGACAATGCTGGCCACAGTCGTATAAGCGAAATATTCTTGAGTAGGCGTAAAACACCAATCAAATAAATAAATACATTTTGAATTTGTTCCATTTGTCCATGCATTGTTCATGGTTGGACAAGTGTGCACACTGCAACCACATGATCAAAAATATTGCCACGGAAACGTGCCATTAGACTGACATATAGCAGAAATAGATGTGCAAATACACACCTGTATATGTATCAAGTTATTAGAAAGCCATGACATTTTATCTTGACATTTTGTCGTGGCATTTGGACATCATGACCATGTGTAAAAGTACTTTGTGCAGTGGCCGCACTGTACAATATTCCACAGTGTAAAAGGTACTATGATGGGTTACCTACTTCTTCAGTGTAGACATTTATCCGTATTACCATTTTCTAAGAAACGGCTGCATTTATCTGGAGTATTTTGGTCAGCTTTTGTATAGTATGAAATATGAGCAGAATTTGTGCGATAAGCTTAGCTTTAAAACGAAAAATAGAAGAAACAGGCATTATTAAAGCTTTGTAGAACTCTCCCTGAATTGCTCGCTATTCAAGGGGTAATTTTGAGGTGTTTTTCTAGGAAGCGAACGATGAAATCTCTTGCGGCCTCCCATTATGGTGATTTTCAAGGACATGTTATCTGTTAAAGTACAAGAAGCTCAGCTCCATGTATGATTTCTCCCCAAGGCATTTTGCAAAAGCCAATGAATACCATTTCAGATACTTGCTGCACATATGCATCATGGCTGGTTTGTCCAGGAAGTCTTTCAGAAATAGCAGTGCCCCTACTATACATGACCTTGAGAACTTGCCAGTTTGTTGTTTGGCTTGTTTTTTATCTTAATTGGGCAATGGTGGGGAAATATTCTTGTGATGTGTAATGATATCTGAACTCAGCACACTCAGTGTCCCAGAATAAAGCATTTCTTGCTGTCAACATACACGCACACAAACACAGATATATGATGCCAATAATTTACGGTCCATATAACCTATAACCTGAAAGTTAGCTATACATACAACCTAAAATTAATAAATTCGAAACTGCTGTGTCAATATTAAAATAAACCTCACTTTGATTGAGGGTAATATTTCCTTCCACTCCATATTGTCTGAATTTAACACCTTTTTTTTTTCCTATCCCCTCTCGTCTTGAAAAAAATCAATTGTTGATGTTACAATTCCTGTTATTATTTATCATTCATTGTGCTTGTAAGTGTATGCATATTAGTAATTAGTGTTCATGGTACCTACATGTATCCTTTAGACTGTCCAAAGTAAGTGCAAGGGACCGTTTTGCAAATAGGGTGTAAGTTATGTCGCACTAGACCCGAGATATGTCCTCGTGTTAGTTAATAAATTTGACGAAACTCTCTCTTTGTAAAACGGGCCTCGGAGCATTTAATACCAACGTGTGACACATATTCCAGCATACATGTACTTCCATTGCAGACTCTTCAGTTCCTCTCAGACAGGTGCAGTTCATCACTATCTGGCATGGACAGTTTATCCTCACCTCTTCTTACTGTCTCTAAAACTCATTTAAATGTTTTGACTATAGCTTCTATTATAACTTGCCAAAAAGCTCATATATTTTCCATATTTGTGAAATTGTTGTATTAAAGCTATACATTGTGTAAGAATATGTAGGTTTTAATTCCATTATCTACATGTGTATGTGTGTGTTTTATATGCATTGTATAGATGTGGTCTATGTAGAATGGAGATAAGCAGTGCATGATCTTACATGCATATTTACCCCATGTAGAACTGAGCATAGTTGTGGATATTTATAAGTTTCATTATGCAGATCCTTTTTTTTTTTTCATGAATCAACCACTGTAAATTCAGACTTCCTGTGTAGGTTTCTATTATTATTATTATTATTATTATTATGTGACAAGCATGATGTTGTTGTTTTTTGTTTTTGTTTTTTTTTCAACCTGGGGAATGCCATTTATAGCTTCTGAAATGTTGTGTACTAGAAAGCCGTTGTTATCTAGGACCAGGCTAATCATTAAGGCAAAATGTATCGAACGTTTAATGATGTCAAACCAGCAGTTTATTGATCATGTCCTAGGGTTTTATCCTCTGTTGAAGAAAGCCTAAGGTGGGCAGTCTTTTCTATTTTGCTCTCTGGCATCTTTTGGTATTGATCTTTTGCATAAGTGTTGATCGCCAGTATGTTAATCTTAGCGAACTTTACGAAAACGCAAGCGCGTATATTATGAACACACCAAGCAGATATCTACTGTAGGGTCAGGCTCCGTTGTTGTTGTCGTCGTCATCGTCGTCGTTGTTGTGGTGCATACCTGTTGTGTCTGTCACTAGATATACATACAAGCGACGCGTCATGGACAGCTTCCAATACTGTAAACTTTTCATGTGGAAATATTTATCGTCACTGTAAGAAATCAGTTGGGAATATATAACAAATGTCGCAAATGTCAGACTTGGTTGTTATGGCGTTTTTAACTGTCTTTTCGTACGTTTTTGATCAGTGGAAACAGTCGTCTGAAGTCCCAGTCACACCTGCACTTCAATACGGTTTGTTAAGATTGATTGATTGATTGATTTATTTGATTGGTGTTTTACGCCGTACTCAAGAATATTTCACTTATATGATGGCGGCCAGTATTATAGTGGGAGGAAACCACGACATGAACCAGAAAACATCGCCGGCGGTCGCGTGCACACACAAAACCTGCTGTAATCAACTACCGATACATACATAATTCGAACTAATGTTAGAGAGGTTGCTGTTTGACCCACGAGCTTCGTACGAGTCACCAAGAGACTTTAATTCCATGCAATCATAAGACTACTAAGGATTAAAAAGAATGCTGCAAGAGTCGAAGGGTCAGTTTTACTGTGACTACAAACAATTACTTGGGTTTCAATCTCAAAAGATTTGTGAAACAGGCCCCAGGTGTGATTGGGCGTCAGGCATGGACGTAAGCAGCCTGACCCTTGAGCAATGCCTTTTATTTGCGGCCTAAGGTTATTTTGGGCCTAATTTATGAGATGGGAAACGGGTATATACCCGAATTGCTGTTGCGCTCAAAAAAAAAAAAATACATTCCATTAGGTTTTAAGTTCGAATCCCACTGCTGCTGATGGTTCAGTTGGGGGTCTTATGTCAATGCGGGTTTGTCAGAAATCAGGAGAAGTGTGGGTGGTTTCCATTCATACAAACCTGGGTCCGCCATTGCGTGACCCTGGTAGTTAAACGTTACCATGGCAGTTATACGTCACCTTGGCAGTTATACGTTACCCAGGCAGCTAAACCTTACCCTGGCAGTTATAGGTCACCCTGGCAGTTATACGTCACCATATCAGTTAAACATCACCCTGGCAGCTATACGTCACCCTAGCTGTTAGACGTCACCATAGCAGTTAGACGTCACCCTAGCAGTTATACGTCAGCCTAGCAGACGTCACCATTGCAGTTAAACGTCACCCTGGCAGTTGTACGTAACCGTGGCAGTTAGACGACATCATGGCAGTTAGACGTCACCCTGGCAGTTAGACGTCACCCTGGCAGTTAGACGTCACCATGGCAGAAAGTTACGACCATCACTCAGGCACAGTGGTCAACATGTTTGGTGATTCACTCGAAATAATGATGATGACCTCAAATTGAGCCCAGGTCATCAAAGAGATGGCATTCAATCGTGCACGAAGCCCCTCTCCAATGCGGTCGCTGTGAATTCAAGCCCAGCTGATGCTGGCTTCCTCTCCGGCCGTACGTGGGAAGGTCTGCCGATGGTCGTGGGTTTCCCACGCGCTCCGCCCGGTTTCCTCCCATCATAAAGCTGATCGCCGTGGTATGAGTGAAATATTCTTGAGTGCGGGGTGAAACATCAATCAAATAAATAAATCAATCAATCAATCGTGCAAAAATTTATAGCCTTAGACACCTAAAATTAAGAGCATTTGTTGCATTTTATACACTTTTGTATTGTTTTATAGTGATATAAATGGAGTCTCGTAAATTTCACACCACTTAGTCATGTTGGATGACCTTATTATTCGCCGAGGTGTTCCTATATAAGACGTGACTTACACCAGATGTACAAACCGATCGACCGCTATAGATCTCAGGCTTAATAACGAATCTAGTCATGTTTAAGACGTTAACATCCTTGGCTATACCTGGCTTGCTGCTCAACATGTAAGAGGAATAGATCCAGCACTGGTATGCCCGATGTCAGTATAATGTAAATGGTAGAGTGTCGTAGCGTTCTTGTGAGGCAACTACAGTATGTCGTCCTTGGGCCTGCTACAAGAAGACAACCGCCATGATATATGCTCCTTCCTCCTTGCACATGTATTTGAAAGTTCATTAATGGATTAGCGTGCAAAGGCCAGTTTCCTCTACCCATAATACCGGTCCCCATCGTATATAACTTAAAACGTTCGTGCAGTACGTAGTTGAACGTCAGTCAAAACTATGACCGGATTGCTCACCATGTGTGTATTAATGAATGTGTTAATCGATGTAGCACAGACTTTATGACCTTGAAAACCAGTATATGCATGGCTTTTTGTCAAGTGTGAAGTTTTTCATATAGTAATATCTCCGTGGTTCGTTAGATTTGGATTTATGTAACGCAAAAACACTCCAGCATGGACTGTAGAACCAGAGCAGCCACAACAGTGTGATTGTTCGATCTGTTCGTGTAAACGCTTAAATAGTATATGTATAGCAACGCATATGCGCACTAGCACCGGATATATAAACAGGTATATAGCTTTGACAGAGCTGATGATTGGTAAAAACGCACTGATGATGATTGCAGTATGGTAAACCTCCTTGAGTGGCCAAACGTTCTCGTGACATCCGACTTGATAAACAGTAGAGGGCCTCCGTCGTTCAGTCGGTTAGCGCTCTAGCGTAGCGCAATGACCCAGAAAGCCTTGAACAAATGCGGTCGCTGTGAGTTCAAATCCAGCTCATGCTGGCTTCCTCTCCGGCCGTACGTGGGAAGGTCTGGTAGCAACCTGCGGATGGCCCTGCCTGGTTTCCTCCCACCATAGTGCTGGCCGCCGGTGGTATAAGTGAAATATTCTTGAGTATGGAGCAAAACACCAATCAAATAAATAAATAAAATTCTAGACCAGGACTCCGGGACCCTTATTCCGGCAGCAGTATCCTGATTGATGCAGGCAAGCGAATTGGATTACCTGCTTGTTCAAATCCACACTCTGCAGACGCTTTGTCATTATATGTGGTCGCTGTATATGCGTTGTACATATAATAAAACATTTGCCAAACGTGTAAGCAACTCAAGAAATAATGAAAGTTAATGTAAACAGTGAACACGTGGCATGTTTTACGTAATTTCTTCTGGAGCACTTAGCTATTGATAGCAACACCTGAAACACAGCTAGCAAAAACAATATACTCTTCGATAATTTTGAGAAACAGGACATAATATGCTCGTCCATAATAAACCTGGCCTTAAAAAACTTCCGTTATATCCATTATTTCAGGGATGACGGATTGCCTTTCCGGCAAAGGATTAATCGGCTCTTGGTATTGTATAATTCCTTTCCGAGTAACGAATTAATCCGTTATTAATCAATAAATAATCTATGTATCTATGTTTGGGTTTATCGTCGTACTTAACAATTTTTCATTCAAATGACGACGAGGAGTCCTTAGATTGTAGATATGCTGTGTCCCCTTGTGGCAGGGAGAGTCCATACCGCCAAAGTTCTGCCGCCACGGGAACATCATGCCGAAGATACCACACATGACACCCCACCCATTCAAATTATACTCACACCGGTTCAACCAATCTTTTTTCTTAGCTCTAATCCCTCAGTGTTGAGCACCAAGCCAGGAAGCAGCAAGTACCATTAATAAAGTTTTTGATATGACCTCACCCTGAATTGATCCCGGATCTCCCCACCTCGAGACGGATGCTCTAACCGCCAGACCAGCGGGTCACTCTCCGCTAAAAGCATAATACGGGCTAAAACTCCATAGTTAAAGCCTACTGCTCATTTCATGACGATTTATAGTAAAACTGGTTTCTTTTTCGCATGTGTTACAAAGGGATAGTCCGAATCCTTATTCACTAGGAAAAGATAACCTATTTTGTTTGAAATAAAAAGTTGCTTTGTAGCAATCGATCTTAATGGGAAATATTCTCAATGTGCGTTTTTCATTCAGATTATGTTAAAATAGGAGTTCCCATGATTGCCATCAAAGGCCTGTAATAACTGGAACCTGTTCGGGTAGCAAGTACAGGTATTCTAATTCCGCACCAGATGACAATGTCATTTAGACCCAAGAAACGTCGAGCTCATATTTTACTTATTTGTTTCTTTCATTGGTGTTTTACGCCTTGCTGAAGAATATTTGACTTCTACGACTGCGGCTATCATTATGGCGGGAGGAAACCGGGCAGATTGCTGACAGACCTCCCCAAGTATGACCGGAGTGGACCGCATTGGCAAAAGGCTCCTGCGTCGTTGCGTTGTGCTAGCGTGCTAATCCCTGGGCCACGGAGTCAGTCTTTACAGTCGCCTATCAACATTCAGTCCGTGTACTTTAACGCATACCGGGAGACTTTTAATGGGGAACATTGTCTTCCTCAAGCTGTCCAAGCGGTGTTTTCATTTGACGCTCTTCTCTGCATCGAAGTTATACGATACATCAGAGAGCTCAGGCGTCAACTCGCCAGCAATACATGTTAACTCGACCAACCAGCCTTCTACAGAAAGAAACGGTAACTGACCGATAGACTTTACAGCGAACATGCATTGCCACACTGGTGTTCAGTATTGATACAGGTTTCTTCAGCGCAATGACCAAGAAGCCTTCCACAAATCCGCGTCGCTGTGAGTTCAAGTCCAGCTCATGCTAGTTTCCTCTCCGGCCGTACGTGGGAAGGTCTGGTAGCAACCCGGGGATGGTCGTGGGTTTCCTCCGGGCCCTGTCCCGTTTCCTATCACCATAATGCTGGCCGCGGTCTTATAAGTGAAATATTCTTGAGTACGGCGTAAAACATCAATCAAGTAAATAAGTTAATACATCTTTCTTAGCTGAATATCAAGTTTTATCATTACAAGTCTTGCACGGCCGTTCAGGGAAAAAATGTTTCTTTCGTCTCTCGTTTCCAAGTGTTTGGTCGACTATACATAAACACCCAAGCGTAGCACTCCTTTGCAGTTTCACTTTTTACTTTGATGCTAACTAGTTTCACCGTATTATGAAGGTTCGTCAGAGCTTGTCTGTTTGCCATATCGACAGGGTTAGCTTCGTCATGTTTTAGTCAAGGGATTTCTTATTCTAATGTCTCTACATGCGTGTATGTAGTGAGTCAAAGGTCTCAGCGGAACAGATCCATGACTTTCCGCCTTCCTCCAAGAGTCCATGGTAGGCTGAACTGAACACAAATCCCCACAGTGAAAATGTGCCTTTGGACGACACGTGAATAGGTCCAAACAGAATACGAAATTAGCTCGCTGGTAATATTTCCTGCCGCATCATTCGGACGCTACACGAACGGAAATCGCGTATTTACTTTCGTTTTCTCGTCTGGGGGCATCCATGTTGACTTTGATACACTGGTCTGCAAATATTGAAACAGTGCATGCGCCAGGACCGCTGAGTATTGATTAAACATTAGCTCTGTGCCATACGGGGTGAAGTCCACGCAAGAATTAAGGATGCCCTGGAATTTAGCCCCGGGAGGATCATATATATATATATAGTGTCAAATTAATTAGAGGTGACAATCGCCGCCGAATGGTTCCCCCGGGGCTAAATTCCAGGGCATCCTTAATATATATATATATATGGCTCTGGTCCAGGGAATCATCGAGGGAATATTAGAGATATTTGGTAAAAGATTATTCCGTTACACTGTCAGAATGCAAAAATTAACAACCTGGAGTTTTGCTCTGAACATGCACATACATGTATATATTCGTGAAACAGAATGCTTTTTTACAGTGTCAAACAATTACTGAAAGAATGTTCACTTCTACATAATTGGATATGACACGTCTCGGTGTGGAATCAGTTAACTTCGCCCGCCGCCCAAGTTCTGTAGGGTGAGTGTGTGTAGTTGGTGGTGGTGGTGGGGGGGGACCCTATTATATTTCCATGTCAAAATTCAATGGCATCCCTTCCAGTGGTTTTAATGAGCGTCTCTAAAAACAGAAATGTGGGTAAAAAGATCAAAAAGATCAAAAATAAACGCATAGAAAACTCATCTTGCAACATGTAATGTTCTGACTTTCACATCAAATCGTATAGTAAACATTCTTTCAGCTTGCAGTTCACCTGCTACATAAAACAATATAAATTACGCAGGATGCTATGGAAAGTCGCTACTTTCCATTCCTCGTGGGGTAGTTGGGAAGGACAGGGCCTCTTGCTGTTGGTCTCATGCAATGATGGCACAACACGTCTCTGGAACTAAACGACTGGTGATGATGCGAGCAATCCGGAAACCATACACTGAAAGTAATGTGTTCGGTGTTGCCCGGTAGCGCGGAGCTATGGCGACTTGAAGGCCAAGTAATTCCCCTGGTCTTGATGCCCTTACCTTCACGATGGGTTGACCCATGACGTAAAGGTGTGCTAGATCAACGACCGCTTATAGAGAAACAACCTTCGTGGCCTTCCTAAAGAATCTGTCCGGCAAGTTCTCTGTACAAAGTCTAACACGTCTCTGCAGTTTTTGGAACAGCTCTGGATCAACATGCATTTATGAAGTTGGTGTCGGATATGGTCTCTTTTCTTCCACCAAGTCGGCCGACAGTCTGTCACACTCACCAAGGTAAGGGTGAATCGGTGGTCCAGACTGTTTTTGGTCATTGGCAGCTTTCATCCAAACTCAAAATTTCATATCCTGGGGCCACTTACACGAAACGCAGTGAACGTTACGAGCACGTAACTACCATGGCGACCAGCCATGATAGTTACGAGTTCGTAACGTTAAAGATTCGAGGGCTTCGTTCAAGTGGGCCCTGAAAACTACATTCACGTCGTGATCATGTCTTGGGTTGTACTTTGGCTATATTTCATGACAGACCACCCATGCATCATCTCACGTCCTGTTACATCAAAGTAATTCTCAATAAAGGCACTTCGTAGCAAATCGCTTTGACACCTTATAACTCTTTTTGGCGTAATATCTCCGTGCCTAGTAGCTCATGTTCGTTGACACTGTAACAATTTGTACAAATAAATATTTAGGCTACTTCATACCGCATCGAAGTAAGTCTTGTTATAAAGTGTTTTACGGAGGATGGCCAATGTCCCTGGAAGCACGATGCACGTCGATCTTCACCTCGTGACACACATGTTCGTACTATACACCACGATTTTCAAGTCGTGGCATATATGTTCGCACGATGCACCTCGAGGTTCACGTATTGACACACATGTGTGCACTATGCATCACGATCTTCACGTCGTGACACACTAGTTCGCACGGTGTACCTCGATCCTCACGTCGTGACTCACATGTTCGCACGAGACCCCACGATCTTCACGTCTTGACACCCTTAGTCGTATCTTGGTATAAATCTTGAAGGTGGTAAAGGGACTTTACAGATATCCACATTTTTCTTGGTAGAAGACAAGTGGTGTTCAGAACAAGTGGTGTTTAAGACAAGTGGTGTTCAAGACAAATGGTGTCACGCGGTCGAGTGTCGTCGGCTCGAGCGAACACGGAGAGGGTCGAAAGCACAAATATCCTGTGCAAATCCGGGACTGAGCCTCCATTTAACCCGACTGTCTTATAGCCATTGAAAAACGAGGACCAGTCTTAACTCTCCGTCTAGGAAACGCATTCTTCCTTTAAAGACTTAACCGAAACCAAACATTCGTGTATTAGTTACCATTATTATCCATCTCAGTAATTTGATTGTCCATAACAACAAATCAAGTAGGCCTACGTATGTGTAAAAGGGACCAAAAATCAATGCAGCAAATTGACATGATGCTACCAATTTAAAACGGCCGACCTTGTGTGCCATCGATAACTTCATGATTCATACTTTTCCCAATGCTCCAACGATCTGGAACCGTTGAATTGTTAGTACCAGTATACAATTCAGGCATGTAATACAGATGGGGCAATATGACCCAATAGACAGTTAAGGCACATAACACAAATGGGACAATATGACCCAGCCGAGAATACACAATGTGTTTGCATGCCCATGATAGCGTTGGGCTGATATGAAAACCAGACAAATGATAATATTTAAGGTACAGAACACTTACTGGACATAGATCAACCCTAGAGTTATATACAGTAAATTGTGAAAACAGCATCCTTCTCGCTGGGGGTTAATTATGCACAAATCCATTGTTTAGGATTGTGATATAAACTGCATATGTACAGGCACGTATAGGCTATACAGTATAATAATTGGACGTCTTTGACAAGCAGTCAACGGGTACATACGTACTGAATTTCAGCATCTAAATATAACTGTAATATAGACCTGCTTAATATTTATGTTAAATCAATCAATCAATCAAGCATAAATAAATCCCTGTTAACTTAATTATGGTGGTTAACTTATTAACAAAGATGATGGCTCCGTGTGGACATGTGTTTGTATACTGGGACTGTGTTTTTATGACTAGTTTCTTAGTATCTAGTCCAAAATGAAGTTCCGGATTTCAACCAGTCTACGCAATTCATGAACAATCTCAAGTGGAAACGGTGATAGCAAGTGATATGTAGAATTTTTCCGCCACCTTACATATCAACTGTATAAAATCGCCCCACCCAGGACAACCACACAATCAAGGTATGTGGCCATCATAGGTCTAAAGGTGCCTAACCGGAATGGCCCTGTGCTGATCCTAATGCTATAAGTGATCACATGGAACTGTGTCCCGGGTTTGAATTATACAGATTCTGTGAAAATGCTGATAGCATCTCGGTAACAAATAAACTGAACTTGTTTAACTTCTAAATGTGTGATACCCATTTGGACATCATTGTTATATCTGAAAACTTGGTTGCGTTCTGACATGAAATAGGTGTATACTGAACTCGGAGCCTCTGTTATATTCCAATCATTGCATGTATATATATGTACAGACGGGCTAGGGATACAACACTGTAAAGTCTTAAAAACAAATATGGGGAAGAAGTTTTGATAGCTATAAACCCTCGTCTCCCATTCTAAAGCCAAACGAGACACTGAATTAGAAATTGTGTGGTATCATATAACATTCAGTTCATACATGTAATGTATTTATTGGCTGGGTATTTGTTCCACCATGTTCAGTTAGAAGTACATGTGCGCACGGAATAAGGTTGAATCTTCCCTCGTAAAAGTCTACAGTGTGGTCAATCTTATATATGTGGTGACTTTAATCGCCCGGACATATGGACGTGGACTTGGGAGAACATTTGTCCAAGAACACTTGGACATTTGGACGAGTTTGACCGCAGCAAAACAAAGAACAATACGTGAGACAAACACATTTCAGGCCTTATTTAATACACGATTGGCTACATGTGACATAACAATACTTTTTTTTATTGTTGTTTATTGTTGGCTGACCTTCCCACGTACGGCCGGAGAGGAGACATAACAATAACCCAGATGTTATCACCTCAAGGCACGAAGTCTTACTGTGTACTATTAAACAGAGACCAAGAAATTCCGTCACATTGCCTACAATGTCCGCAAGGCCGATTTCAGGCACATAAGCCCGTCTTGGTGATGGGCGTCTGTTGTAGACGAGGAAGACGTGGATGACGGTTTCAACAATTTCTATGACATTATTGGCTCTGTTATAACAAATGCGTACAACTGCAAACTAATGGATCCAGAAAACACCCGGTTTGGTTTAATAATGATCCTTATGGCTTCCACGAAAAAAAAAGAGCGTGCACACGGAATGCTCAAGTCTATAAACAGCCCTTCCGTCTACAAAACTTTTCAAAGCTTCAGAATAATTACTTAAAGACTCGAAAGAACAAAAATACGTAGAATATGTTGTCGATTGCACACTCGGTGGCTTCCAGTACCAAAGATTTTTGACATTTGTAAGATCCTGTTCCAAAACAGGGATAATCCCATCGCGTGTGCGTTTAGATATCGAAATGACTGACAACAATAATCAAAACACAGAACTGTTCGATTTTTGCTTCAAATCTGCGTAGCAGAGAAATTTAGCGCGCTAGCTCAACGTAATAACCCAGGTGCCTATCACCAATGCGATCGCTGTCAGTTCAAGCCCAGCTCACGCTGGCTTCCTCTTCCGGCACCGTCTGCCAGAAACCTGCGGATGGTCGTGGGTTTCCCCTGGGCTTTGCCCGGTTTCCTTCAACCATAATGCTGGCCGAAGTCATATGAGTGAGCCATACTTTAACACGGCGTAAAACACCAATCAAATAAACAAGTAAATCAAATGTGCCTTTAATGCAGGTAATTCCACTTCTTTGCCAGTTCATAAGGATTTGCAAGGGCCTGCACTTAACAGTATTTATGTCGAATCGAAGAACATTGAGTCATTGAAACAAGAACTGTACCGAGCCTGTGGCTCGGATATATATCTGGTTTTTGAAATGTGCTGAACAATGGAGAATCTCTCCCGCCTAATGTAACTCGGGTCAAAGCTGGATAGTCTATTGTTCATTCCTGCATTTACGAAGGCTTTTCTATGGGCAAACTGATAATGCAGCAGAATGGCCATGTCGGCTTACCATAGAACTGAATCGGCATTGCGCGGGAAAAGGCATCCCATTCTGCGTCCCAATAAGTTTAATTGTTGCTCAGTATGCCTTTATCTCTGGATATTTTGCCAAAAGCATTCAAATGGAAAAATGCTGTACAGATTTTGAAAAATGGAAACAGAAATGATGTAAAACAAAAAGAAAAAAATATCGTCCCGTTTCACTTGTACGATTAGTTAACAAGTTCCTAGAAAAAGTAGTTTTATAAGACATTGTTTGGATGTGTGAAAAATTCACTTTGAGCAAATGGATTTGTACGAAGTCCAAGTATTGAATCTAATTTAGTAACATTCGAATATGTATATATGGATGAAATATCTAAAGCTCTAGGCAATGGTCACCAAACTGACGCAGTATAGTTAGAAATCTGCAGGGCATTTGATGTGATTGGTGTTTCACGCCGTACTCAAGAATATTTCACTTATACGACGGCGGCCAGCATTATGGTGGGAGGAAACCAGATAGAGCCAGCGTGAAACCCACGACCACCCGCAGGTTGCTGACAGACCTCCCCACGAAAGGCCGGAGAGGAAGTCAGCAAGAACTAGACTTGAACTCACAACGATTGCATTGGTGGGAGGCTTCTGTGTCATTACGCTGCGCTAGCGCGCTAAACAGCTGAGCCACGGAGCTTCCTCCCTCCTTTCCGGGACATTCCACACGGTACCACCCAATTTGTTAGTATATAAACTAATCCATTATGACTTCAAAGGTTCTTGCCCTAGTTGGAAAAGTCAAATCTCCGCCGTTGTCATCAACGTGTTTTTGCAAATAGAAACACTTTCAGTCGGACTTGTGTTACATCTGGTGTACCTCAAGGGTCCATATCTGGGCCATTGCCTTTTTCCCTATATATGTAACCCATCCACTGAAATGTATTATTTCTTCCACACTTTCAACGTAGGCCGACGATACCGGGTTTTTTAAGCAAACTGACTCTGACCAGCATAGCTCAGAGCTTCAAAATGACATGCAAAAGAATTTCAAAATGTTGTCAAATTTGGCAGACTGTCGCTTAATGTCAAACAGTGTTTCGTGATCTCATTAGCCAATAAGCGCAAACAAATTATATTTATTTATTTATACTGGATAGGTGTTTTACGCCTTACTCAAGAAAATTTCACTTATACGACGGCGATCAGCATTATATATGGTAGGAGGAAATCGGGCAGAGCCCGGGGGAAACCCACGACCATCCGTAGGTTGCTGGCGGACGTTTCCACACACGGCCGGAGAGGAAGCCAGCATGAGCTGAACTTGAACTCACAGCGACCGTATTGATGAGAAGCACGGAGTCATAACGACTCGCTGGCGCGCTAACTCCCTCGGCCACGGAGGCCCCAACAAATTACATTTACCATGACTACTTTCAAGCTTGAGAGTTTCTGATGTAAAAAAATCCTGTGTTTCTCATAACTTAAAAGTCATGTAGGTGTCAAGTAAATGCAAAATATGAGCAAAATTCTGGTGCTATTTTTTCTTAAACGGACGGGTAACGCTTTTATTGGTAGGCCTATCAAGGGGTGAGAAACACCATATTTTCCGTGTACGAAGTATATTTTACAGATTGTGCGTGCCGTGGGATTGTATAACAGGAATTGTGAGCTCTCAACAAGTGATGTTCAACTCGTGTGCTAGTAACACGTGATCGTTGTACATTGCCTCGGGACCGTTGTACATCATGGTCATCAATGGAAACTAAGAATCACTCCTTGAGGTATAACATTAGAACTTACGTCCCTTGTCCCTAACAAAAATACATATTTACGTAGCAAGACAGAAAACGTTCAAAAAATAGATTCTGTATTTTATATCAAATGTTTTCTATGCCTACGTGTCAGACAGGTACAAAGAACTGTGCAAACATCTTCACATGCAACCGCTGTATAGGCGCACTCGGCGGAAAGTGTCTGTGTGCTACTTTTTTCACATATGGGTCTATTCGGCAGCAAGTGTCTGGTCTTTAACATATAGGCCTATTCATCGGTGGTTAGGCTCATAAACCATCTGCCTTTGGCTACATATGTGACAAACTACCTCCGGACTTCAGTCGACGTGGTCGAAATGTGGATTCGCACGCGTGCGAACTCAATCATTGCCGGCATAACCCAAGCGGGTGACATTCCAGGCAAACCAGAGCTTAAATTCGTTGGCGCATTTGAGGCATACTCGATGGTTTTCCATCTAAACACCAGGAGGGGCTATATATATACATGCTTGTATAAATAATATCATCGCTACTTAAATTAATTGTCATTGCACGGTCAAACAAATGAACACATTTTGATTATTGCAAGGCAATTAAATAGCTCGAGTTCCTT
This sequence comes from Acanthopleura granulata, assembly GCA_016165875.1. Taxonomy (NCBI): domain Eukaryota; kingdom Metazoa; phylum Mollusca; class Polyplacophora; order Chitonida; family Chitonidae; genus Acanthopleura; species Acanthopleura granulata. The sequence continues at coordinate 6,930,714 of JABBOT010000014.1, forward strand.
AAATCTATCATATTTATTTATAATTTTTTTTATTTCATTGGTGGTTTTACACCGTACTCAAGGAAGCGTCACTTATACGACGGCAGGAAACCGAGCAAGGCCCGGGGTAAACCCACAACCATCCGCAGGTTGCTAGAGGACGATCGGAGAGAAAGCCAGTGTGAGCTTGACTTGAACTCACATCGATCGCGTGGGAGAGAGGCAGCTTGGTCATTACCGCTGCACTAGCGCGTTAAGCCTCTTGGCCACGGAGGCGCCCTAAATCTGTCCTAATTTTTCTAATTATTGAGACAGCTGATCTGCCCCTTTTAGCCAACATACATGTAATTGTAACAGGAATACACGGTTTCTTTTTCTTACATGGTTAGTCCAGCTAATGAACAACATATCTGTATCTTTAGTTTGCTGAAAAAAATGGGAGAGAAAGATATTTTCTTTTCTTTTTTTCTTTTTGGTTTCCAGGACTGTATTGACACCTGTTCCAAAAATTAGTAGAATTAGGGTAATTGTACAGCCATTGTAATATCGGGTTGACTTAAGACAGCAAGCATATTTCTAATGATCAACAATACGTAGGCCTATACTCTATACCTGTATTTATGTGTGTATAGAAAACAACGGGCCAACACAGGCATGTATGTACAGACCTCATTTATACCGTTCGCATTTGTCGCTGAATATTTTATTTTTCCTAAACCCTCGGTTACTGGTTATTGGTTTGCAGGCCAGTCTCAGGGCGCCCAGGCTGCTCGTATCATTTAGTCACCGCACGCAACCGTCGACAATACAGATCATATAAAAGGGACCATCTCACGTTATAGCGCTGGTATATATTGATTTCACAAGAGCTCATCTGGAGAATGTCTGGAGATGCGAGGAGTTCCTCAAAAAGCCGCTAGGGGGCGGGCATGAAGCACGTGCTCTGTTGTGGCGCTACACGAAAGATGAATCGGCTTTCGGCAGTCGGGGAAACGGAGTTCGCATGCAGACGTGTTGAGCGGGGAAATTTGACGTTTTTAGCAAAGCAGGTGAGAAAAACTGACGTGCTAAAGTAATTGCTCGTGTGCCTGACCCAAGGGGTAGCTTAGTTTACGGTTAGTTTCTACAGGGAACGAGTTACCGCTCTCAGATCTGGCGAAATCGGTGTACGTGTACTGTAGAGGTCTGTCATCGGTCTTCTGCCTGTCAAACTCGTTGCTAGGCCTATAATGCGTGTGTACAGCTATGGATTTTCGGCCTCCAACACAAACTATGTATTGATATTTCTTTTGTTCTGTTTCTTTTCTTCTCCTGTCTTCAACAAAGTGTAAAATCTGACTGGCTGGCTGGCGGCTAGCAGAGCGAACAGGGAACAACCAAATGTGCCTCAAGACGGCCCTACCCCTGGACTATGCAACTTGACAGTTTTTGCCTTCTGGACTCGGGAGTTGAGAAAACCTTGTCATCCACATTTTAACTGCAGCCATATAGATACGATGCTAAACACTTGGCAGTGATAGAAGGCGACCTGCTTTCTCTTACTCTACTACCACTGTAGGAAATTTCATGGAACGCTTCCCTACTCGAAGCTGAATTGAGCCCAACAAATTGGAAGGCAACTCTTTGGGGATCCGTTGAGCAAACCTAACAAGTTCCAATCAGTCAAGCCAGCAACAGAGAAGTATGGCCACGCGACCGGGAGGATGTCTCTTCCAGTTAGGGTGAGTTGCCTAAAAATTCTCTCCAACGCGTCAATTTTCTTTGAGATCTTCCTCGTGTGTGTGGTGGTAAAATATATACATTATAGATATGCTGTTCTTACCATTGCAGAGCAGTTTAGAAAGGCCTGTTGCTTGTTAATGTATTTTTGGAATAGAGATGATAGCTGCAGGTTTTACATTGACACTGACATTACATCATTTAGACAGTGTGTTAAATTTGTTTGTGTAGAAACCCTTTACTCCTGGATATGGATAATATTTTAGTTTCTCAGAACGATTTGGTTGAGATGGAAATTAGTCCTGTGTATACCATGATGGTAGATATATGTGTACATGTATGTAGTTGTTGAAGGTTTTATGGTGTACTGTAATGTGGAATGTGAAATGATTTTCATGAAACTGCCTGGAGCTCATATGCATTTTCTCCTGTGACATGTGTTAGATATAAGAACTTAATTATTGCACATTGATTTCCAAGCCCTCAGTGCTCATCATTATGTACATACGGTCTTGGGTTTTAGGCCATGGTTAAAAAATCTTTGGTGAGAGTAACCTGTCCCTATCAGAAAAGATGGGGTGAGTGTGTTTTTTTCTTTTTTTTTCTTTTTTTTTGGGGTTTTTTTTTTTTTTTTTTGCCTGGTTGAGTATTTTGAAAAACTAACATTTCAGTGGAAAACAAAACAAAACATTTTCCTCAACAGCCCTGTGAAAGGAACTTTAGAGTACAGTAAACCCCTTTTCAGAGGAGGTGAGGGAGGCAGGGGGTGTGTTGGGCATGTGGTCAGTTGGGTATCTGCTGCAAAATATATTTTGAATGATGGCCTTACCATGTACACATGCGTATGTACAAGTCCAGGATACTAGTATTAAACTTGTACACACATACCTATATGTATGGCTCAACCATTATCATGTATGTATAGGTTATTAGGAAATGATGAATCAAAAATGGAAATATAGTGAATTGTGTGGCTGCTGTTTAACCCTGGAAGGTTCAGTAGGGAATTTTTTTTCTTGCTAATATATAAAAGATAGAAATTAACTTTGCAAGAAAAGTTAAATATGAAAAAAGATAGAAAGAAAAAACAAAGTTTTCTTAAAACCCAAATAAAAACTTTGGAAACATTGCTTTTTTTACAGGGAGTCTTTTTGACCCTGTTGTTAGGTGTGATCTCCTTACTGTTGAGAAATACAAGTAGATAAAGATTATAATGCGATCATTAAGCTGTACGCATTGATCACTGGAAAGCAAATTTCTGACCAAATTACATTGTTGGCCTCTTTGTACCACACACTAATTGAAGATAAATATTTTGTAGACTAGCGGCCCTGTTGATTTCATTTAGCAGGACATGTTCAGCATTTATTGTGAGTTATTCAACATTGAGGCCATCATTTAAAAAGATGCTTGTTTGGCATAATCTGATCAACCCGTCAGAGAAGGGCTGTAATTTTTTATTGGAATTCTTTTTTTATGTTATTTTTCTGTCAGCATTAATTTCTTTAAAATCTCTATTCTTTTCATTTGCCACAATAAAAAAAGAACAAGAATTTCCAACCGACTATTTTTTTTCTGATAATAGGGTTAGATGCATTCAACAAAGATTTTGTAAAGAAGGCCTGAGTAAGTCTTGCAATATTTATATTACCCAAGAGCCAGGAATCCTTACCTACTGTATGAAACAGATCAACTGAATGAAATAGAAATACATGTATTATCTTGCTGTCTGCCAACAACTTGAAGATGATCGTGGGTTTATGCTGGACTCTGCCGGGTTTCCACCCACCATAATGCTGGCCACCATTGTATAAGTGAAATATTCTTGAGTACGGCGTAAAACACCAGTCCAATAAATGAATCATTGTAAATGCGTATGAATATATGATTAGTGCTTGTCATTGTTGATTAGCTACTGACTTCATGTGTTAATTCAATTCTAAGGGTCTTTATTATGTTTGGTTAATGCAATTGTCAGCCATACATTTTCATGTAACCAGTGTACCTTAAAGGAACTAAAATTTCGTCCATGACAAAGTTGCTCATTTTTCATGATTCTAAGAGTTCGATAGACCTGAGAAAGATATTTATGAGGTGTGTTTTTGAAAGTATGATGATATCCTAGGGGAAAAATGTCAGTTTTAGCATCCGTCATAATACTTTATGATATTAATTGGCTTCTGAAAGATGCAATTTTCAGGTGAAAATTTAGGTTATTAAGGGTAACAACAAAGCAAACTAAATACCAGCCTTAGATTGGGTATTTTTTGGGATCATTGCCAGCCATCAGCTCAGCTGTTCTTGGTGGCCAGTAATCTAGGGACAGGACAAGGTTGTAGGACTGAAGTGGAATGAATTGATGCTGATCGGTTAATTGTGAAGATAACTTTTCCTGGATTAAATCTTCAAGCAATGGTCACGCTTGAATAAATATGTCACATGCCTGAAATTTAGTTCAACCTTGGCATAGCCTCAACTTATTTGTCTTTCACACCAGCCAATCAGAAACAGTTCTGTATCCTTTAAGGTGGTTGTACATTTACATAAAGATCAGTTGCTTCCCAACAACAACAACCACCACATGGTCATAGTATATACATTGAGGTTGCTGTGCAGTTCGCTAGTTTCTTGCCGTATGTCGTTGGTTTACTCGAAGCACTCGGATTTTCTAGACCAGTAAAACCGACTCTCATCGTATGTATGTAGAAATGTTTTCGACTGTTTTATTGGATTAGAGAATCGGTCAAATCAATCTAAGGTAGAGTCTCAAAAACTTCAGCATGTATGTAGCTCAGGTGATGTATACATGTAAATGAGGGGGATGCTCCAACGTTGATTACAAGTAAATAACAGTATTCATGGTACTCTTTGTTGTGTATTAGAAGCCATGTTAAAGTGGCATCTCAAAAGACACGTCATGTATTGACCTGTATAAGGGCAGTCATAATAAAGATGTTGTGTTTGCCCTAGAAATTCGCTCATGAAATTGCATTTCTCAGGTAAGACAAACGCGGGGAATGAAACTTGCATTTTTTCAGGAGGATATCATCCTGAAAGGGGAAAACCAACAATTTTTAACTGGGTTTCAGTTGTTTCTAAGTCCTTTTTCATAAACGTAAGGCCTGCACATACTTAAGTAAGTTTTCATATGAGTGATTAATTAACTAATTTATGAAACAGAAGGGGCGCATGTGGTAAATGTGGGCAGTGTAACAACAGCTTAATAGTAATGTCAGCAGGGCTGTCTGGCGATGAGGCCGAGGTGTGCTAAAGCTATATTTGCCACATGTACGCGTATCCCTTATATCAAAAATATCAAAAGTTTTTTCTCAACACTGAAGTCCATCATACATGCATGGTTCATTGTTGTTTATAAAGTTGCAAATTAAATTTACACATGCTCGCAAATACCTGTATGTACAGTGTGTACAGCCTATACAATGTACTGCTTTGATAGCTGACAGTTCGGCTGGCAGAAGACCTATAGGGTTTTGTTACACATAGGGCCTACTAGGAGCAAGCACAGGTGTTTCTACATAAATTGGGTTTAAATGTACGAACTCCTGTGTATATAGATATAGGCCTACCAGTAATTTTAATAAACGTTACATCAATGGCCTACGTGGGCAACTTGTCCGTGGGCGTGCTGAAGCAAATCACATGGTGTCCGACAGTCGTACCCGACCCGACCCGACCCCGGGTAAAGTGTGCCCAAAGATGGTAAAGTCATACGAAGTAATAGTTTAAATCAACTGCAGTATTGTAGAAGTTACTTTTTTAAAATCCTGCTGAAGAAATTTTGAAGTACATGTACATGTCCTACAATTCCTCCGTCTAGGTTTCGGGTGAAGCAAAGCTGTATGGCCTCCCTCATATATACCATCACTTCTCAGTCTTCTGCTACATTTATTTACTACCCTTAATATGTTCACAAATTGTCACATTAAAAGACATTTTTTTTCGCTTCACTTTAGTAAAACCAACTCCATAGAGTAAAACATTGTTGTGAAAGGATTTGTCATGCTCTTTTCTGCTTATAGCTGGTATATGTGATGATTCGTTTGTGGATGTACCTCATGAAAAATGAGGAGTAGTCGGGCGAGGTTGTCTTGAAAATGAAGGTTGCAATTAAACGGCGACATATTCAGCTTGGAGGGTCATTTCCCCCAGGCTCTGCTCAGTTTCCTCCGACCATAGTGTTGGCTGCCATCTTATTTAAGTGAAATGTTCTTGAGTACAGTGTGAAACACCAAAACCTGCAGGAAAAACGCGTGACCATTCGCAGGTTGCTGGTAGACCTTCCCACATGGGTTTGAACTCACAGCTGTTGTATTGGTGAGAGGCACGTGGGCAGCTGGGAATGTGCTGTACAAGTGTTGTAAACCCCTTGGCGATGGAGGCTCCCTGTATGTAGACATACAAGTATGTGCGTACATGTACATGTGACAGTCGAGGCAAACCCTATGTACTGCCTTCGAGGTAAAAGCCTAGACACTAATAGGATAGCGCCTTCCAGTGTCGGTAATGGCTTGACAAGCTGTCAGAGTCAATTTTATCAGCTCCAGGTAATAAAATCACACGTGAAATATCACTTCTGCTGTATCCTAACCTTGTTGTCCACCTTGTCTCTTGCAGCAATCTTTCACAGTCATCTCACACTTGCGCTAATGGCGGTCGAGTCATGCACAGGACTTAGTGCACGTACTCAGTAACTAGCTCTCGTATCTTGAGATACAGGAGTAGGTCATGGTTGCATGGTTCACATGCTTGTCTTTCAGTCAATCAAAAACACAAACTGTTGGTTCAGTCTCGATCTAGGTCTCGAATTTGGTGTCCTTTCTTCAAATTGCAAGTGAATAATTGAAAACCTGAATTTTAGACGAATTTTGTTTACATGAATTAAATGGAGTTTTTGGTACATTGGGGATAAAAAATACTGAGTTTTCTGATCTGGTCATATTGAGTTCTGAAAAGAGATTGGCTGGAAACCTGGGGATGTTTTATGTGGTCTTGCAGGAAGGTCGTTGTATTGCTAATCTTACACCAATATGTTGAATGAGTATTGAACTTGCTGTGCAGGTGGTAAATGTCATTGAACACTGTTCTTTCATTCAGAACTTCTGGGGAGTCACTTGAGGCAATGGCAAACCACAAATAACAGGCTGCAAATGGCAGTGTTTGAATATAGCTTGACATATTAAAAATAGATTACATGTAAAGGACATCTTAATAAGGACACTGCAAAATGTACATGCATACATGTATATATTGTTTATCTATTATTTTAATTGCTGTTTCAAGAATTTTTCAGTGGATTGTGATGCCTGTCATATTTAAAGGTGGCAAAATAGGCAGTAAGCATGTACGTAATAAGAACACCCCCATTTATTAGGAGACGACTGTGGCTGAGTCGTTGAGGTGTTGGCATTTCTAACACAAGGCCGAACGAGAGCTATATTCTGCCCTGTTGCTGTGCACGTAATTTTCTAGATTCACTTGACTTTATTGCTGTGGGGGAATGGGTGGCAATTATTGGTGGGCAGTTTTTATGCGAACACACTGCAATGCATTATATAGTTGTGACAGTTTCCCAATTCTCAGACCGGAAGTCGTTGGCCAAAGTACAACCAAAAACAAATGGTCCTAAAGATGATGCAAGGATTTACTCTTTCTGGTGTCTAGTTTTGCTACATGTTCTTTATCGAAAATATTGTAGTTAGGAGGTGTGAAGTAACAATTCAGTGAAATCAATTTAACATTTTTAAAAGTGTCCCTTTTTTCTCCTCCGCGTGCTTTTGTGAGGGTCATTCGGGTTACAGTGCCAGACCTGTCAGTTTGTGAAAGGTAAATGATTCAGAGGACAAATCTTTATCGGTATATGTAAATAAAGAAAAATTTAAGTGTCTTAGAGTCATTTTCATGTTAATAACGCAGTGTTAGAGGTGTGGTCACTTTCGTTTTGTGCGGGCCCCACGCTTGCTTGATACTCGGCCCACATCTTGGGATTCATTCTTCATCGAAGCCCGCTTGTGTATCTATCTGTCTCATAGATGCCATACTCAGTAGATATTGCTTCACTCGCTGAATATAGAAGATCAATAGCTGTTGAACAGTAGTGAATTTGGATCGAAACTTATTGCTGTTTTGCCGAATACCCAGACCCGATCTAAGTACGACAGACTGGAGCTAAGACCGGCCTTTTCTTGACGAGCATTACCGAGTGATTACAGCGACTTAAATCATTTTTCAAGGAATTAAAACGAAGATGTCATATTCTAGAATGATACAGAACCATACCCATGTGTACTTGCCATAAGCAATACAGATGTAAAAGTCAGTTTAGGTTTAAATTTGCTTTAAACGTGTCAGAAGTCACAAGTCAAAAGTTGGTAATAACGAAAATTGGACACTGTATAATGTATCACATCTCGTAGTCGAAATTACTTCAACACTGTGTAGGGCATGCCAAGAGAAAATTGATAAAGCTCACCATAGCTTATTACATGATAACCATGGAACCAGTTTTGTGTTTCTTGTTTGTCGTGTTGGTTCCCATGAACGTGAAACAGAGAACTGAAGAGTTGTTGTCGCTTAGGCCAGTACGAGTGAAATCCCCATCCTGCAGGCAACAATTCCAGCGTCTATCACTAATTAGTATTTCCTTTCCTCATAAAGCAATTCTCTAACCTCCTAGCTTACACAACGAACAGTTGATGGATAAAAGTGTGAAATTATGATAATTATATGATATTTACTTATAATAGTGTCTTGATCATAAACAAAGGCCAGGCGACAGGATTATCTACATGCAAGAAGCCTGAGCACTGATCCTAGAATACATTTCAGTGCCGTTAGGATCTGTGTGTAGTTTTATTTTATTTTTATTTTTTGTTTTCATTTCGTGGACTAGCGTGAAGTTAGCTAGAGACCATTGGCTTTTTACCAGTAGGACTCATGTCACTTACAAGTGAGTTTGTGAGTAGTTGTCTCACCAAATTTGGATCATGTTTGTTTTACAGAATGAACCATTATTACTCTAAGACCTCTAAAATAACAGTGTAAAGGTACACAACATAATGCAGACATGTACATGTACTGTATATCACTTAAAGTTGAGCATTTTCCAAGCAATACCTAGTGCTTGATCATGATTTATCCATCCACCTTATGCGCTTTTGTGAAGTTTGATTAATTTCTCATATGATAAAACGATATAAAGTGTTGACATCAAAAGTATCATTTTAAAAGCATCAAAACATATACTGCATGTGCTTCTGAAATTGCATATTTACAGACGTAGTAATATACTTTAAGTAAAATATAGTATTCAACAAAGTACATGTATAAGGTGTATATTCAACATACACTGTAATTCAACGAACCGGTTGCCATTGTTATGGCCGCTGTGGTAGGAGTTAAATATTTTAACCAGCCAAATGAATAAATAAGCAGTATTCCAAAAATTTCAGTCATTGTTATCATGCAGAACCATGGCATATTTTCCACACAGGTGTGCATGTGGTGAAAAACAAAAAATTACAAATTACAAACGTCTGGCTGATTTGTTTTTTTCGTGGCTCCTTATACTGATCTGCCAATGGTGATGTCTTCAGATGCATGTAATTGTAGTAAATAATATAATTATGGTCAATTATGGTCATAGTTGTATGTGTTCTGTGTTTTCCATTTGTACTGTGTAGACTTCTGAGCATTTGCAAGCCACATGCACTTATACCTGTACATTTAGCTAAGAACTGTAAAATGTGAACACATTATGGTGTTGCAACTGGTCCTGAAGAGATGTAACATATCTTGCTATTGACGCCATAACGAACCATTACTTCACCCTTAGAGCCAAGAAATTCTTCTTCAAAGGGATAGAAACCACATTCATTAGGCTAGAGCTGGAATTAAATCGCCGCTGCTGTTGTTAGTTATGGCAGTTGTAACCAGGCTTCCGAACGCTGTAAAGGAGCCTTCCGAACCCTGTAACACAATTGTAAGAATCGTCTCAGAGGAAGACAATAGCCGATTCACAAATGATCCGGCTGCGACGGCGCTCCCCGCTCTTCTTCCATGCCTCGGCTATTTAGTTAAGGTATTGATTAAGGTAAGCTGCAGCTCGTTTGCGCCGTATCTCCGCCGGGTTTTACGACCTCGGTGCTGACTGCTGCGGGGCGCTGTCGCTGCGCAAGCCCATGTCAAGTGGCGCTACAGTTTTGTCGAGGGAGGGATCTCGGCAATTACAGACTAATTCCAGTTTATTCTACTTGATCAGTATTAACCTTAGTGAGGAGGCCAGCCTAACCATGCGATACTCTTATACAGGAGATGTTCTGTTGAAAGATTTACATGGTCATACTGTAAACCGGTTTCTTGGTTGTTTTTTCTTTCTTTTTCTTCTGTTCCTTTCGTTTTTTGTTTTGCACTTGTACTTTGCAGTCTGTGATCTGAGGCTCTTGCTTTCAGAGTCAGTATATATATACCCCCCCCCATGTATAGCCTCCCATGTCAGAGGACATGGTTTCAAATCCACCTCTGATCAAAATCACGTCTCAAAATGTGAAAAAAACAATTGTTAAAATAATGAAAGGCTATGGATTTTCTAGTTGCTACCCACATGCTGCTGGCTCTTTGTGGGGTAAAATCAAGTCCAATTTTAACCTTGTTGGATTTTTCCATGGCTTTGGAATGGAAAGTATTAAAATGATATTTCAACCTCAGTCAAGGTTTTATTCTAACTGTTTATGTAATTGCGTAAATAGTAGCAGCTTATGGCCCCTAAAGCACTGTGGGTGAAGCAGTATGCCGTAAAAACAAGTTAGTGATGTAAATAGCTATTTATTAGATGTCGCTGTTATATAATCATCCGCAAAATGCTGTTGTATTGAGATATAATAAATATTAAAGAATGACCTAACACTGTGCAACGGAACTAGGGTCTTCATAGATGGTAAATGTCAATAAACAATGACATGAAAATTATGCAATGGGACTAGACCCATATAATAATTATTAATAGACAGTCTGATGAAAATAATGTAAAAGGCACTAGATCTGTCTCTGGGATACTCAGTCCACTAGCAGAATTCTGGTTCAGGAATGCATACAACGTAAAAGCTTACAGGGATGGAGAGTCATTGTCCGGTAATGTAGGAACATAGTTCAAGAACTGTTGGTGGCATTATAGATCCAGAATATTGTTGATGTAGATTATTGATGTGGAAGAGTTTTAGAACTGTGTTGAGGAAATATCCTAGAATATTGTTGCATCTGAGTGAGAATGTTTTTGCCTCACAGTTCAGAACATTGTGAGAGTGGAAATCAAGAACATTATTATGGAACACTTCTTGAACATTGTTAAGGAACAACTCTAGAACATTGTTCAGGCATAATGGATTTGGAACATTGTTGACCAACAGTTTGGAACATTGTTCAGAATTAGTCCAACGCCATTGTAAAGGCATATATGTAGATTTGGACTGTAATTGAAGCACAGTTCAGAAACATTGTTGAGGAAAACTTGTAGAACATTGTATATTTTTGGCCAAGATCTGTAATGCTATTGAGAGGAAAAGAAAATCATAGATACTGACATTATTTTATATCATCAGCTATCAGAGTGTAGTTGTATAGATAAGCAAGCGTGTCAGTGTTAAAGATTGATACTAAATGTACAATGGCTATCATTTTTGGCTAAGATCTGCAATGCTCTTGAGAGGAAAAAAACCCCATAGATACTGGAATTATTTTATATCATCAGCTATCAGAGTGTAGTTGTATAGATAAGCAAGCGTGTCAGTGTTAAAGATTGATACTAAATGTACAATGGCTATCATTTTTGGCTAAGATCTGCAATGCTCTTGAGAGGAAAAAAACCCCATAGATACTGACATTATTTTATATCATCAGCTATCAGAGTGTAATTGTATAGATAAGCAGGCGTGTCAGTGTTAAAGATTGATACTAAATGTACAATGGCTATCATTTTTGGCTAAGATCTGCAATGCTCTTGAGAGGAAAAATAACCCATAGATACTGACATTATTTTATATCATCAGCTATCAGAGTGTAGTTGTATAGATAAGCAAGCGTGTCAGTGTTAAGGATTGATACTAAATGTACAGTGGCTGTCATTTTTGGCTAAGATCTGCTATGCTCTTGAGAGGAAAAAAAAACCCATAGATACTGAAATTATTTTATATCATCAGTTGTCAGAGTGTTGTTGTATAGTTAAGCAAGCTTGTCAGTGCTAAGGATTGATACTAAATGTACAATGGCTATCATTTTCCATGACTGTACTTCTAAATCTGACAAGACATACAGTAATGCACAAAACCAAACAGTGATAGGGAAACTCGTTGAAAAAGGAATGGGTACTGACATAATTTAGGGAAAATGTCTGGACCATCTGAGAGGGGTCGCAGGAAAAAAGTGATACGGTGAAGATGCTCCTCTATTTTCGATATGATGCCACCGTTGGCCGTGTGCCAGAACGGCAAAGTTTTAAGGTGTGATCCAGTAGGTAATAGTGGCTGATCAGAACATGAAATCTATTGGCTATTCAGAGATGCTGTTGTTGAGTGTGACACTCGGTGCATTCATTGACACCCGGTCGGCGACTGTCTGAGAAAAAGAAAGAAATGAGCCCGTTTTTGTTCTGCATGACTCACCTAGAATTCCTTTGGTGATCAGGCCATGTCAGTTTTGAGTTACGTTTTTTTTGTTGTTATTTTTGGGGGGGGGGGGGCAGGTGGCAAGACTAATAATATCTTGTTTACATCAGCACTGAGAGGTGTATGCGCATACAGTGCGATACATATATGCAGAATTGTCCCGATTAGGTGCATATTAATAAAGTTGTTTGCATTCAAACTTGATACTAATAATATGTTAGGCCATGCTTAAAGATCTATTCGTTGGCTTAAGCGGACCAGGCTGTGAGAAAAAATAGGGAATTCTTTTTTTCATTCTGACTCTTGAGAAATGTAATGATTTTAGAGAAATTAATATGGAGGGGAAAAATATAAAATAAACTTTCATCAAAATACCACTAAAATCCTTCTGGTACGGGCCGTTTTTGGATGGTCAGTTGAAATATGCATAATGAACATATTTTTAAGGATGGCTTTTTTATGAATGCTGGCCTAGTATTTGAGCTGCATCATCCTGCAGAACAATTTGGGCATTAGAACCAACAGTTGCCCAATTTAGGGTCATGTGGTTTAATTTTGGGTTTTTCAATTGAAATTTAATTACCTTACCCTATTATTAACATGTGCAAGGCAGAATTTATTTATTCAGTCATTGTTTAATGCCACACTTTAGGAATTTTTCGTTTATATGTAAAACGACCAACCTGTGGCAAGCTTCTGACAAACTTTCCCACGGCTGATGCACAGGTATGCACACCATACTGATAGGAGACAAGCGGTCTTCAATGAACTTTTAATGGTCTGCATAAATTCTCATGTGTCATTGACCGATTGTTGCCACAAGGGTCCAATGAACAGTGAGAGTGGTGACCTGCAAGTCAGGAGGTAGTATAAGTACTTGTATATCTGTATTGTTGAACGAGAGGTCCTTACGTATTAAACTGAATGGTAGACCAGTAGTGTTGCAGATGGAATCCACTGCTGACTTGTGTCTTCGATTCAACAGGTTTGTTGGGGACATGTACATCAGAGCCGGCGAAGAATGCTGGTTAAATTCTGCACACACTGCATGACCAACTCATTCAGAACCTGATGTCTTTGTGAAAAATTTACCTGGTGAAGAATTCTGGTTAAATTCTCCAGAAACTGCCTGACTCAACCAGACCCGATGAAAAATTTACCTGGTGAAGAATTCTGGCTAAATTCTCCAGAAACTGCCTGACTCAACCCGACCCGATGAAAAATTTACCTGGCGAAGAATTCTGGTTAAATTCTCCAGAAACTGCCTGACTCAACCAGACCCGATGAAAAATTTACCTGGTGAAGAATTCTGGTTAAAATCTCCAGAAACTGCCTGACTCAACCAGACCCGATGAAAAATTTACCTGGTGAAGAATTCTGGTTAAATTCTCCAGAAACTGCCTGACTCAACCAGACCTGATGAAAAATTTACCTGGTGAAGAATTCTGGTTAAATTCTCCAGAAACTGCCTGACTCAACCAGACCCGATGAAAAATTTACCTGGTGAAGAATTCTGGTTAAATTCTCCAGAAACTGTCTGACTCAACCAGACCCGATGAAAAATTTACCTGGTGAAGAATTCTGGTTAAAATCTCCAGGCACAGCAGGACTCAACAGGTCTCAAAGAGACCTCCAGCTTCTTGTTGAAAAATTGTGGAGCACATGTATTAATATTGAACACCATTCAGTTTGAACCTGGTTTCACAACCTTCCTGGTGGTTAATTAAGAGTGTCCTGTCTGCAGTAAAACATAACCGAAGATTGGTTTGGCCTTGACACAGAGTCAGACGAACATTTCTGTTGCCACGGAGCACGCGTCTTTGGGGAATCTTGGGTATGCGTCCACGCACATGTCCGTAAGCTGAAAGCTCGACGAGCTGTAATAAATCTGGTCGCATTTCCTCTGCACCCGTGATGCGCTTGATGCGTGCCAGCTGTCGCTGTCTTTAACCAGCCATAAAATCTCGTCGTTCTTGGGCTAAGCGTTTCTGACGCTGTTCTGTATTCAATAAAAGCGCCGCGGAAGAGATAGTTATGTAGAGGCATTTAGGCATTCCATACATCATTCTGTCATATTTCAGTTCAATAAACGCCGTGATTGATTGAATTTTATTGCGCCACATTTGAGCGCACAGCGACGTGTTCCATAGAAACCATCAATGCTGGCAATAGACTGATGGTTCCTGAAGTGCGCCTACATGTGTTATAGTGGTTATAACTTAGACGTTCTTATGACGGTTTCAAGAGACAGTCAAATACTTGTTTATTCAACTCCAAAATGAGTTAATTACACTCCTGTTCTTTAGAAGAGGCTGGCACTTGAAGGATTGTGGACGAAGTACCACTGTATTCCTGCTTTATGTAATCATGCCTTTTTAGAATTGTGGGTACTGGTAAACTGTATTATAAAACCAGCTGTAGACGGAAAAGATTTCCGACTTTGGCGAGTGCTGGATTCAAAGATAAAGATGAGTTAATTGAGCCAGTTGTAAGTGAGAATGTACCCTATATGATTCCGAGATATTTTATATTGCTTTTGGAAAGGTGTGTTGAGATTTCTGTGGTAGTTAGGATGATATCCTGCTGGAAAAATGTAAGTTTCAACTCTGATAATAACATTCTATGACGTTGCCTTGCCTTAAAAAGTACTCTTTCTAGTCGACATTTGAGATAATTTAGGGTATTCATTTTCGTTATTTCATACTTGAATGGCAAAAACAGTAGATATTAGTGTGGCAAGGTCTGTTTATCGTGCTTTGGTTTCTGTGAAAGAACTGCTCCAATTACAGTTGTATTGTTGGAGTTTGTGAAAATGTTTTAATTTAGTTGAATCTGAGACTATATTTTTTCTACCAGACCAGTCTCTACACTAGTTCTGCATTTGTAATGAATTTCACGATTTTCACTGGGCATTGGTGTCTGTACGTATCCTCGAGAGATACATGCAGTACATGATTTTGATGACATTTTGTGCGCAAGTGCATTTTGTGCAGCTTAAAATCAACTTCAAAAACCAGATAGATGTGTGCAGAAGTTTTGTGAGCTAATTCATTTTGTGGCCCTCGGGTGAAGTTTAAAAACTGGCATTCTCCATACGTGAATTCTGCATTTCTAGCTTAAGGTCCCTGAATTACTTGTGCATATTTTTCCTTCGTACTGAAACTTAACTTCAAATATTAATCGATTTGTCATACATGAAATTACTCTATTTTCCAAATCCATTGTTTTTAAAGGTCAGCTTTTTTTCTTGCTACTGTAGTAAAATACACATGTGAGTCTAATGCATGTATATCAACAGTGGCAAAGGGTGTTTGAGGTCTGCTGCAGGGTCATGACCCAGGCGCCTCTCACCAATGCGATCACTTTCAGTTCAAGCCCAGCTCAGGCTGGCTTCCCCTCCTGTCGTAAACTTGGAAGGTCCGTCAGCAACCTCAGGATGGGCTTGGGTTTCCCCCAGGTTCTACCCGGTTTCCTCCCACCGTAGTGCTGGCTGCCATTTTATAAGTGAAGTGTAAAATGTAAATATTCTTGAGTATGGAATGAAACACCAATCAGATAAATGAATAAATAAATTAATTCTCACAGTTTGATAAACAGCCGTGTACAATTTGCTGTATAGAAAATGAATTTCAAGTGACAGTATTGTCTATTAACACTTTCTGGATGCAACACTAGAATCCCTGTCATATCTAGTAAACTTGTGAAAAGCAAGAACACTGTTACTTGTAGAAATTTTCCCAGGCTAATATTTGAAAATTGCCAAGTACACATGCAAGTATTCATCAGGGGTTTTTCCAGCTAATTTCTTTTTAGAGACTCAGTTTAAACAAACTGGAGAACTCAATATTTTTTTCATAACCAGTGTATCAAAAACTCAATTAAGTTCATAAATAACTCAATACAAAATGTGCCTAAAACTGAATTTTCCGATATCTCTCTTGGTGGTTACCACGACGAGAAAGTGGCTAGAAAAAACGCTCTAATAAATGAAATAAATGAAAACAGTTACATATTTGCTTAGTTAACTATACCTTGCTGAATAGTTTTAGCCAAGCAATGCCACGGTTACCTGACGTCAGTGAACCACTTCGAGTCGACATTGCCCAGGCTGGCGACATGACTCAAGAACAGTTCCGTCAGAAAGACCCCTCCTAGATCGGGTAAATAATTGATATCTTTGCTGCCCAATTTTATTCTTACGAGCAGCATGTGTATTGACTCGTCAGACGCCATTGTTTGTGTTAATGCCAAATTGACACTTTCCCATGTATCTTACATGTGTCTGTGAAATTTGCAGTGTAATTTTTGAAAACAGTTTAAATTGTCTTGAGTGCCTCAATTTTTATGTGAATTTAACAGTGCAATTTTCACTGTGATAAAAATTAGACAAATGCATCATATATATTGTTGTATATTGAATGGTGAGACAAAGCTGACTGACTCATTTGTGTGTTACATGACAGAGGAGGCCAGTGGTGAGACAAAGCTGACTGACTCATTTGTGTGTTACATGGCAGGGGAGGCCAATTGTGAGACAAAGCTGACTGACTCATTTGTGTGTTACATGGCAGGGGAGGCCAATGGTGAGACAAAGCTGACTGACTCATTTGTGTGTTACATGGCAGGGGAGGCCAGTGGTGAGACAAAGCTGACTGACTCATTTGTGTGTTACATGGCAGGGGAGGCCAATGGTGAGACAAAGCTGACTGACTCATTTGTGTGTTACATGGCAGGGGAGGCCAATTTCACAACACAAATTCTGACTTCATTCATAACTTAAAGCATTGATACAGATACACTGTATAATGTACAATTTTTTGCCTCATGGGGTTGAAGTATTGATACATGTATATCCACAAAATACTTGAATTTGGCAGATGGTCCCAATTTTAATTCATAAGGTCTGAAATTAAGCGTATGAAATGAAATGAGCTAAAGTTTCATCCCATACCAGGTTGCCCACATTACCAGATTCGGACAGTTGTAATGTTCCAAGAAAGGGTCTTTTTGTAGGTTCGGTTTGAAGATATGTTGATATTCTACCGGAAAGTGTATAAGTTTCTACACCACAAATAAAATTTTAAAGCATCTACTCACCTCATAGAATGCAATCATTAAGCGAAATTTTAAGCCATTTACTGTACATTTCCATATAGTTATACGTATGTTAAAGCTAGACTGGCATGAAGAGCCACAAGTCACGACTGCACATCCATCACCTACGGGTGCGCAGGTGCCCTGCCAAATCACGATCAGGTAATTAATGACATTAGTCCGAGTTGCTTGGAGCACTGTGGCTTCTCTTGTTTCCCATGGTGATGACCCCTGCTTCTAGCAGATCAGATTTTGGGGTCAGTGCTTCATTGCTTCAGTGGAACTCAACTGTGCCGAGAATCAATACCCAGGACTATAATGGAGAACTATTCCCCTCTGGCCTTGAGCTGGACAAAATATCTAAGAAACTGCCGGTGCGTTTCACAGGCCTGTCAGGGGAAGAGCTCTTCGGGCTGAAATCAACCAATGTGCTATTGTTTCTCGGAACAGTTTTAGCGGGGTCGTTGTACCACCATACCCCCCACATTCCACCTCACCCCACCTTAAAACCATTGTTTAATTTCCTCGTGGGTTTAAGATATGGTTTTTCTACATGTAATGAGTGCTTGTATGTGGTATTCAGGCTGTTCATCTCATCTCGTTCATAACAGCCTTAAGCATGTTTGTGCTCCGGCCAGATTTGCAGATTCTCACAGTCCATGGAAACAATTCAGTTAAATAACGGCTGTGTTTATGCAAGCATGTATATGAATGTACATGTAGAAACTTGCACGGTTTTGTTACCAAGATATCCTGTTCTTTGGATTCAAAAGTCAGTGACTTTCTTCTAATAAAAGTACATGGAGGGACTTCATATTCAAGGAAGTGATGTTATGTGCTACTAAACCTATTGCAGCATGTTTCTATGATGATTTGAGATACAGTGTTTTATGCAACATTGTCACAAACTTCTGTACACAGTTTTCTTGGAGAATTGGTCTATAGTTAGCCTTGACAGGTCTAGTTAATCTATACAGACCAAGTTAAAATAAAAGACGTTTATAGTGTTCAAAATGTAAACAAATGCTGAAATATTAGCTTGTAACATGCAGTGAGAGAAACACACTGTATTTTAATTTAGTGGAGGCTATGTAATGATGTGTAACATCAATAATCCAGTGGGATTTTTATCATTGCTGAAGTAATGAAATGTCATGAGTAGTTCGTGTGTAGTACGTACAGATGACAGTTTTCCATGGATTCACACCATTAGTCAGGGCAGTGATTAGTGCAGGTGTGTGATTTCTGCAGGTGATAATGTCATAATAAGTGTAAATCCGAAACAAGGCTTAATTAGCGGCTTAGACAAGTGCGAAGGGGCGCTCACGCACCATCAGGCCGCATGGAGCCGACTTCAGTGATGTTCTGTCTTAAGTCTTGGACACATCAAAGTGACTTGTCAAAATATTCTGTGTAGGTATCAAGACTTTTTGCTACTACAAGGACAATATCCCCAAGCAGGAAATCTGAAATTCTTAAAATCTTAATATGTTTTCCAAGACCTGTGATATGAAGGAGTGACAAACTAGGCCAGTAATAAAACTTTCTAAACCTTCTTGACATCTGGGCTATGGAATATTTCCTTATAATGTGTGATTTTTATGTTATGATCTTAAAACTTTCTAGAAATGGTTAAAACTTTCTCCTATGTTTAACATGGGGGCTTTGTGTAAGACAGCATGAAACCAATCACTGCAATTTACTGCAATTCCCTTGCAACAAAGTGTCTGTTCTGTCTCTTTGTTATGGCCTGTGAGCAAAACATTAAAGCTGCATTCTATACAAGCTGGTCTTTGGTACTGGGCCCCTTGTATATATTACTTAAGAGTCTTAAATTCAGGTTCAGCAAACTTTATCATTTTGTTTTCTATTGTTTATTACCTGGATGCCACCACTGAATGTAATATTCTCCATCAAGGCTGTTGGATAACAGCTTTAATTTAGTTTGAAATGGTCATGTCGCATGGCGATAATCCATTTTTGTTGCATGAAGAGGTCCGATGGGAAGGCATGAAAACTAATGATGGCATTGACATGTTTTGACACTCCGGTCAATGACTAGATTTATTCCCAAGTAGGGCTGGAGAGGATGCCAGCATGAGCTGGGCTTGAACTCACAACGACCGCGTTTGTGGGAGGCTTGTAGGTCATTACGCTGTGCTGGCGCGCTGAAGCACCTCAGTGACTAGAAGTACAGTTACAGGTTCCAATACACGTATATGTATTGTAGGGCTAAAAGAGTAATGCAAGTGTCAGAACATCTGTCTAAATGACAGTGATAAAGGTTGAGACTTGCTCTCCCAAGAGGGCTTTTGTCCATTTTCAAAGGATAATGGGGAGGCAAAAAAACGTGTTCTGTCCTTTATACCTTGACCTTGCGTTACACGATCTAGTGATACAGCATCACGACCGTTGCAGACGTGTAGCCACAAGTGAGGATGCAGTACTCTGCATGTAGTAATCACAAACTGTACACGTCAGAACGCACCATTACCACATGTGATAATATCCCTGTCCTTTTTGTATGGTTTTTATATACTTCCTTCATATGTATATGTATTGTATATAAAGAAAGTTTTAAATTTGTTAGTTATGTTTGTGTACATACATTGACATAAAAGAAAAACAAATGACCAGTGATCAGGCCAGTGCTGACTGAAAAAAAATATATATTAATGTGAAACATGTACTGCAAACGTAAAAAAAATTATCATTGTAGAAATTTGATTCTAGGGTTGGTGTGGAAACAGAAAATATGACAAGAACATAAAGTAACAGTATTCTCAGTTCTCAAGGCAAAATACTGTATTTTATGTCAGAGGTAGTTTGAACTGTAAAAATGGTATCATTGAAGGTTTTAAGGTTATCTGCTAGAACTTAATCAAACTTCACAGAAAACTCTTTAATTGGTGCTTTAGGGTGGATGAATCAATCAGAATAAAGCAAAAGGTGTGACTTGCAGAAAGCCAAATGAAATCTTGCGGTGAGACGCAGAAGCAGGTATCAGCCATTATGGTTTTCATGTCACTTTAACAGGGTGCTTCATAATCAGTTTTGTAACTGAGCATGCTGCCATGTCAACCCTAAAAGCTTCTTAGGAAAAAAATACTATGTAGCCATACATTATACTTCCATTAGGAATTCAAGAACTCATTGATTTATTTATTTATTTGATGGGGGTTTTTATGCCATACTCAAGAATATTTCATTTATACGACGACATCCGGTGTTATGGTGGGGGAAAACAGAACAGAGACCGTGGAAAACCCACGGCCATCCGCAGGTTGCTGACAAACCGTCTCATGTATGGCCGGAAAGGAAGCCAGCAAATGAACTCTTTGTAATGCCAAAATTATACTGGACTTCTATGCACAATTTCATTAAAATCAGAAATTGAGTCCCATGGTCGAAGTGGTTTAAGCACACTAAAGGACTGCGCAATGACCCAGGAGCTCCATTACCCTTGCGGTCGCCACCAGTAAAATCCATGGGGCCGACAGTGAGAGTGAGGTGCAGGTGTGTTTGTCTGTGATGTAGCAGATGGTTTACATGTAGCTAAATGGTGTCAGGTGACGGTGGACAGACCTGACCAGTCCCCTTAGCAGAAGTGAGCCCTTGTTAGCTAGGTTTCCTGGGCACTGTTGTGCAACAAAGCAGGAATCTGCTAATGAAATCAATGCCATTAATATATATGCGAAAATGAACTGACTGATTTGGGTTTGGGGATGGAGGCGAGAGGGGTTGGGGTGAACTCCAGGTTCAGTCGTGGCTTTTGAGCCGGAAGGTTTGTCAAGAGCTACCTGGCATAACAAGTATGTTCCAAATCTGTCAAAAAACATTTCAGAATATGGCATTAAATACTAATCATATGAAATTACGATAATGGAACATTGGCTACTTCCCTTGATCTGTATACCAGTGTGTACATTATTAACCATGGCAAACAAATGTGCCTTTGATGTATCAGTGTTTTAGATTGTGTTTTTTATTGTATGTTTCAGGTATTATTTCTACTCCAAGACACGGGTGGGATATTATATGCACCGTCGGGATCTGGCCAAAGCCAGGCGAAAGTTTGAAGATGGCCACTCCAAGACAGAACCAACAAAATTTAATGGTATGTTATCTATTGATTTATTCATTTATCTATTAATTCATGTCTGTCAGTGAGACATACAAGAGCAACAGGTCTTATTATTGATCATAGTGAGCTGAGCCACCTACAATCCCCCCCCTCCAATAAAGTGGGCTTACAGCATGTTTGGGGGCAAATTCAATGTTATGAGATACTCCTTTTGGCGCTGAACCTTCCAGACAAGCTTGAAAACAACGGAGCTCTCCGAATCAAGCAAAATGAACACTACATGCACATCTATAATATAAGGAGGTTACATTGATAACAGCTTCTATTTATTCATAAAGTGACTTCTCGACATAAATACCAATACCGTTTTCAGGTGTAATGGACGGTATTACTGTCGATACCGAAATGTTGCTTCAAAATAAATAGAAGTTATTATCCATATAACGGGGCCTCGGTAGCTCACTTAGCCTCCCACCAATGCGGTCCCGGTGAGTTCAAGTCCAACTCATGCTGGCTTCCTCTGTGGCCGTACGTGGAAAGTTCTGCCAGCAGCCCGTGAATGGTCGTGGGTTTACCCTGGGCTCTGCCCAGTTTCCTCCCACCATAATGCTGGTTGTACAAGTGAAATATTCATGAGTACGGCGTAAAACATCAAATAAATAAATAAATATCCATATAACCCCACCTTGATCATGTCAGATTTACATTATCACTGGGGAACTTGTAAAACTCCTTCCAGTCTCAAAAATTAAATGCCCCCTTTTGTTTTTTCCTGGAATACGCCGCACTTTTCGGTGCATGCATGCTTAGAAACACATAGGTTAAGTACACAAGAATTGCAGCGTCACTCCAGGAAATGGCGCGTACCTGTGCGACCCTTTTGTCTAGCTCGTCAGAGTGTCCAGGATTAGCACACGTACATTTTATTTTGGAAGTGTGAGGGTGTGAGGGTGTGAGGTTGAGTGGGACAGCTCTCCGGTGTCAGTGAGATAGTCTTAAGTGTGGTGTTTAGCTGATAAGTCCACGAATATGATGAAGTAATCTCTGATTGGTCAGTCCATCATAAGCTTAAAAGCATGGACGCCTTCAAATCCCCAGCCGGCAGCAAAATGCTCCACACTTCTAACGAAGATAATTCAGCAACGAACTTACACAAATTCAAGCAGGTCTTTGCATTCATGGAAAAATTTTATGATCTTCTTAATGAGCAGTGCCACAGTCAAGAGCTGTGTTTTACTTTAAATGTGTTTGCATTGCTTAGCCATGCTTTCAGAAAGGTCGTTTCTTTGTGACAGTGATTCTGTTTGTATATGTTTCTAGGTCTGCAGATTTTGCCGATCGCAATACTGGAAGACAACTACTCCTACCTGGTGATGGACACAATAAATAAAACAGCCGTGTGTGTGGACCCGGCAGATGCTCAGGCTGTTCAGGTGAGGGGTTGGATAGCGAGAGGCAGTGATTGAAACATGATTGAAATGTCAAAAGTTGATTGTAGCACAATGTCTGGAGTGTTATAGTTATACGTTTCTCTTGTAACTGTTTTTAAAGTGACGTCATGATGATGACCCAGGAAAGAAGCATTTGACGTCATTAAAATGACGTCAAGGTCCTACCGCCGGGTGTTTGAGGGGCCCTTATTGATTCTAAACGGGTATATGGCCACATTGGTAGGGTCAAAAGTTGAGGCTGGAGATTAACATGTGCCGATAGTGGAGGGCTAATAATAGAAAAACAAAAGAGTATTGCAATTGGTTTTATCTTCATGGTCAGAATAACTTCTTGCATGGTGTAGTTTCAGTTTCTGGCTCAAGCTTGTGTATTGGATTTTGGTATTGTGACAAGACTTACGCCAGACTCCTCTGTATGATTAAGGCTTCTCTACTGGACTTCTGTGTGTTGGATTAAAGCCCCTAACTGAGGCTTCTGTTTGTCACTGAACCTTCTTTTCTGGATTGAGGCTTTAGTGTGAATTAGGTGCCTTTTACATTTTATAGAATTCTTTGTGTTATTATTATTATAAAGACGTCTTAAGTGGATGCACATTACACTTTTCTCTTTGATTTAGACATCTGAACTGGACTAGACCTCTGCATCGGATTTGGACTTTTTTTTAACTGGATTTGGGCTTTTTACTGGTTTTGGACTGATATATTGGATTTATACTTTTTTACCGGATTTGGCGTTTTTACTGGTTTTGGACTGATATATTGGATTTATACTTTTTTACTAGATTTGATCTTTTTACTGGTTTTGGACTGATATATTGGATTTATACTTTTTTACTAGATTTGATCTTTTTACTGGTTTTGGACGGATATATTGGATTTACATGTAGACTTCTTTGCTGGATTTGGATGTTTTTTACTAGATTCAGAATGATGTATTAGATTTAGACTGCTTTTACAGGGTTTGGACTGGTATATTGGACTTATGCTTCTGTTACTGGATTCAGTTTTCTCCGTTCATTATGGAACATAAACATGATAGAGAAGACATTTGATGGCAGTTGCTACCTGCTGACTTATATACATTGCTGTCAGTCTGCATTTCTGTCAGATTGTGAGCACCATTGCAGATATGACCGCGTATACATGTAGCAACTTCTGAGTAAAGGTTAATTCTGACAGTCTACATAGCGATGACCGATTTGTCATAGCATCTCTGTGGCCACACAGTTATTTTCCCATTTACTTACGTTTTGACATTTGGCCTTACAGTGCTGTCCCTAAATCTGCAAGCCTCAAACCCTCCTGGACTGGTAGTCCTTGACCCCAGTCTAACGCCTGTCCAGGAGTTGACCAATAACATTTTTGACGTAGTTGGCAGACGGCTGACAGAGGTAAAACTCACCCAGTCAGAGGTTGGTGAACCCTGATTTATCACTACTTCTGCTTAGTGTGCATCCATCACCATTTTGTGCGAAACACACACAAATTTATGCCAGGAATGAAACTTCGAAGCCTTCCGTACAAAATAACGCCACCCAACAAGCATAAAACTAAAAAAGGGCAGCCCAGAGGAGCAGAAGAAAATATATGTAAAAATAGGAAGGAACTACAATCCTCATTCCTGACCGGGAAGCATTAATTATGGAGAGTAACCTGATACGTATATGTGCCTAATTCTTGTCAGAGAGCAGGCAACACAGTTTCAGTCCTGCAGTGAGTCACACAGAAGTGGCAATGGCGTTTCGGTGAAGGGACACTACTTGTATAAACGTGTTAGCAGGGGACTGGTCAGCTGTAGGGGAAGAACGTCAGGATGGGACTGACGTGTAAGTAAATTCAAAGGGATGGATATATTGGATTTATACTTTTTTACTGGATTTGGCCTTTTTACTGGTTTTGGACTTTTTACTAGTTTTGGACTGATATATTGGATTTATACTTTTTTACTAGATTTGATCTTTTTATTGGTTTTGAATGGATATATTGGATTTATACTTTTTTACTGGATTTGGACTTTTACTGGTTTTGAACTGATATATTGGATTTACATGTGGACTTCTTTGCTGGATTTGGATGTTTTTTGGTACTGATATATTGGATTTATACTTTTTTACTAGATTTGATCTTTTTACTGGTTTTGAATGGATATATTGGATTTATACTTGGCTGTTATAAACTTTAAGAAAGCAAGCAAACATGAGAAAAATAACAAATCAGTGGACATGTAAAAGAATCTTGGGTGAGGAAGTCTCACCATGTATTTGTATGTACATGTAGGTACAGTGTAGAAGAACACACAATTTAATTTGGTTGAAAGTTGTCTGGGAGATTGAAGGCATAGTTTTTCTCGTCTCAAAGAGTATGGTTGAAACGACATAACTGTAAAATACTGTTACGTGGGGTAAAGCCATCTTAATAGTCATTTAATGAAAGAGAATGAACTGTTATTCTCCAGTCCATCAACAAACCGAGCTGTCATTTGAAAGAAATGACAGGTAGGAACCGATGCCTGTACATGGCTGATGACGCCAATGGAGGCCAGGACATAAAGGACAGCTTGACTGCTCAGACCTGTTAAACCTTATTGGTTTACAATTGCTTATGGTTTCTGCGGTAACATGGTTTTTACAATAATGTCATTTTCTTGGCGGAGGTGAGGGGGGCTCTATATGTATGTGTATACATAGCCTTCAAATAGGTGCAGGACATTTTTTTTAAAACACCCGTTTGGATAGAATGGTATGACCATGTTGATCATACCAGACAAGGGTCTCTTGGGTTATGCCACTTTCACGAAAGGGGTGTTTTCAAAAATTTCAGGCCGCCATTTGCAGGCTTGCAACATCAAGCTTCATCAGAGCACACGGCCACGGTGAGGACGCAGCTGTGGTCTCTGCTCCCTCTTATTATCGTCGACTTCAGGTTTTGGAAAGAAAACCTTGTCAGCCGTTGATTTACAACTGCCCTGGTGACAGGGCCCGCATGTAACATTACCTTTATGGCTTTACTATCCAAGGATAGAATCCCAGCTCTCCACCTGAGCAGGTGGACATAATTTTGCCAAGGTTATACACAGAAATGTTCACCTCCACATGTGAGGCCATCCTTAAAAAATATGTTTGTTGGGCATAACCAGAATGACCGTTTATAAAAGGGCCTACTCAGAAGTTTTTATTTGCAATTTGATGAGTTTTTTTTAATACTAATTTTTGGAAAATCCTTATCTATTTGAAGAGCCAAAATTAAGAAAAGAATTCCTTTCGGAGTGACCCTTTTTTTCTCATAGGATCAGGGTACACCCAAACATGTTTCTTAAATATGGCCTAGTAGTTGTGATCATATCTTCATCCCACCCATTTATGTACTATTAGGTTGTGTAAGAAATGTCGTATGTACATGTCTCTAATCTGGTGACACATAAATTTGTGCCACCCACTACTTGTATAATTAACTGGCAAAGGAAAACTTTAAGGTCAGTGGGGTCGGGCAGAGGAAGGATGTGTTAGTGTGGCTCTGTGAAAGGTGTGGTTTGTGGCCTAGTGTGTTTTCTGGCAAGTTATGCTCCCTCGAAAGATGCAGTTCTTGGCCAGGTGTGGTTCTTGGCAAGGTGTGGTTCCTGGCAAGGTCTGGTTTGTGGCAAGATATGGTTATTGACAAGAAGTGATTCCTTGCAAGGTGTGATTCTGGGACAGATGTTGTTTCTGGCAAGGTTGTATTCCTGGTAAGGTGTTATTCTTGTACAGGTGTGGTTTGTAGCAAGATGTGGTTAGTGGAGAGGTATGGTTCCTGGCAAGGTGTGATTCATTGTAAGGCACGGTTTGTGGCAAGGTGTGATTCCTGGCAAGCTGTGGATAGTGGCTAGGTTTTATTCCTCATAAGGTGTTAAAAAGCTTTCTGAACTGTCAGTCAAGAGCACGCCTTTAACCAATCATAATCATCGAAGGTCAACCGAATGTCCCACAAAATGGCTACAAATGTTCAGTGTTTCTGTGACGTCATGAGGTCAATAGGTGCTTTCACTGGGAATGGACTGAAGCGTAACTTTGTCACGAGAAAGGATGGTGGGACATAACTTGCGGTGGATCTGTCCATTCTTGGACAGGTGTGGTTTGTAGCAAAATGTGTTTCATGGCAAGGTGTAAATCCTGGCAAGATGTGATTCCTGGCAAGGTATGGTTTGTGGCAAAGTGTGATTCCTGGCAAGGTATGGTTTGTGGCAAAGTGTGATTCCTGGCAAGATATGGTTTGTGGCAAAGTGTGATTCCTGGCAAGGTATGGTTTGTGGCAAAGTGTGATTCCTGGCAAGGTATGGTTTGTGGCAAAGTGTGATTCCTGGCAAGCTGTGATTCTGAGTCAGATGTGGTTTATGGCTATTTGAGGTTCCTGACTGGGATGTTTCTTAAATAGCATGTTGTGGATTGTGGTAACGTACAGTTCCTGGCAAGTTATGGTGGTTTCCTGCAGGCCGTGCTTGGTTTCCTCCACACAGCAGCATGAGTGCACTTACATGTATATAACCAGTGGAATTTCACATACTGTGATTTGATTTCCATGTTTCACATTTTATCCTTTACTCGTACTCTTGCACAAGGCATAAGTGTCCTCTACCAAAACTTGTGCTGTGTTAAAAGTTCAGTCATCTATACAGTAGTGCTGGATGTGGCTGGGAGTCAGCCTGGGTCATGGTATTTGAGACAAGGTTGTAAAATGCTAATGGAATTTTTGAGAGGTACACTTGCTTATATCACCTGCTTTGGCTATAGCAATTTTCTGATTCTAAATTTCATTCATATTGCATATAAGCAACATGCAAGCTATGTGTTTGAAGTCAAATATTTCTGCGTGTTCCTTTTTTTTTTGTGCATTTTTGATAAACTTTTGATAAATTTACTAACTTGTGATATATAAAAAAATAAAGTTTTAAAACATAAACATGATGAAAGGCAGCCGCCATTGTTTAAAACCAGTCATCTGCATGACTTGCAGAGAAAGCAGTATGCTCTGCCTCTGGATTTTGGGCGGGGGGGGGGGGATTTCCTTATCAATATAGGGGGCCTGTTACATGGACATGGTGGAGATTGACATGACACAGTGAATACGTGTAGGTAATACTTTCCTCTTTCACCAGTGTTGTGAGAAAAGGGAAAAAAAAAAAGGATTTACTTTGCTAAGTTTAGATAATTATTATCTTTACAATTCCTTTCGAGTGGAAAGCAATGATGGATTGAGTACTATGTTATGAATTGATTAAAAACAATTATTCTGTTTGTAGGCAGCCATAGAAGCTCATTCTGTTACCCCAGTGGCGATATTGACCACCCATAAGCATTGGTAAGCAAATTATTCTCATATTTCATAATTAGTGTCCTGCTCGAATTGGGCTGGAGTTGGGTGGTCAGTTGAAAGGACTGGCTTCTGAACACCCCTATTTCACATGAATAGGTCTGACCTACCCACTTAGCAACCACCTTGGAGGTTGTGGAGAGTGGAAAAGGGGATGGGGTAAAAGGGAGGTATAGATACCAGTGGCGGGGAAAGTCAATTACAAAGCGGTAGGAAGGCTGGAAAATGGGAGTCCCCCTGGGTTTGGAATGAATGGAGAGTTTATTGGATTCATTGCCATGGAAATGGTGGGTGCGGGAAGGCGGAATAAGTCGCTTTTGTAGGTGATACCTGGTTGTCACTAACATGGTGACCTGCCAGAACATGGCCAGAAATTTATTAATTATTGTTGTAGACGATAGCAAATGCCATAAATATGAAAGGCCTGAAATTTTGGGACCAATTGGCTGAGGTATTGATTTTGTCAGATTCTGAGAGTCGTATTTCGTTTTCTACAGAAAGATGTTTTATTGAAAGATTTGTTTCGAAGGTAGGTGGTATTCATCCCACTGGAAAAATGTGAGTTTCATCAATAAAAGTAATGTCTCGTGACCTTTATTTGTCTCATTTTTTTTCCCAGGCAAATGTTTTGGGTATGTGGTACATATGCATGATATAGATTTTAGAGAAACGATATTGGATAGCTGTTATCTGTCAAGTGTATCTTTTTTTATTATGGACGTCCGTTTTAACATAATTAGTGTATTTTTTATAAACTGCTCTGTGTGATATGTTTTGGTTTTGTATAAAGCTTTAAAATGTGAAAACAAAATGCAGTAAGTTCAGAACAGGACCATTAAAAAATGTCGTTTCACAAATGGAAAATATCCTGTCAATTTACATAGTATATACTTAATTGCTTTTGTATTTTGATGAGTTTATAATAAGCCTTCATCCTGCTTTGAATTGTAACAACCTAGTCTTTATGGGGAATTTTCACACCTTGCAGATTTAAATTATTGATGTACTGTACATAAAATGCATTCAAAGCGTTCCTTACTTTTTCATGAGAAAATATTGAATGAATTGTGTTAAATTTACAGTATCATATATGTCATGCTGGCTTCCTCTCCGGCCGGAAGTGGGAAGGTCTGCCAGCAACCTGTGAATGGTCGTGGGTTTCCTCCGTGCTCTGTCCGGTTTTCTCCCACAATAACGCTGGCCGCTGTCGTATAAGTGAAATATTCTTGAGTACGGCGTAAAACACCAATCAAATAAATAAATAAATAGTATCATATATGTATGTGAAATAAAATTTGTTGTACAGTACACAGCTGTACAATTCGGACTCATACACATATATTAAGATTACATGCTTTAGAATTTAAATTCTTCTGAACTTGTCGATCTGTGTGAATATTAATCCTGTTATATGTGCAGTTTTTTAGCGTTGCATTTTTTAGAAACCTTTGCACCAAAGCAACACAAGACTATGAATGAGCTTGTTGGCAGCCTACTCTAGCTATTGGGAAAAGAAATGGATACCTTTTAAAAAAAAAAGCATAATGTAGATGTTAAAACTATAAATAAGCAGAGGAAAATTCAGGTAATGCAAAAGACCCAAATTCAAAGAGTAAATAAAAAATGTCTGTGGGGGGAGAATATTAATGTAAAATTCCCCCCCCCCCCCCCAATTTACAATTTGATTTAAATGCTTCATTTCTGATGCTGGTGTTTATATTTAGAACAACTAACAGGTGATAAGTTATTAGTTAAATATGTCTCACAGTTTGACCTTCTTGTGCTGCGAACTTACATTAACTTATTGATGTCAAATGTTAATTGCTTTGTGGTATCGGTCCTGGGTCTTACGGTTTTTTTTGGACATTCAGACAGCTGAGTGTGGTTTGGAATTGTTCATAAATGTCCTGCTGATTTGTTTTGTGCTTAAATTTATCCCATAGTGTCTTGAGTATAGAGCCAGTGACATTACTCCTGGTGAGTCAGTCTGTTTGGAACTGTCTGGTCATATGTGCCTTTGGCATTCATTGGTTCGCCTTTGTAGGTTAATAAACACATGTAGGTGAACAGTTAATTAAATAAGACTGCAAATAGTTAATGCTGTATGGTACTTGACCCAAAAGTGCGTCCCTGACTTCTTGTGGGATTCTTAGTTCTATAAATCTTAGAAAGGGGTTTTGAGTTTTATTTGGAAGGTACGTGTACATGACTGACGATATCCTGCTGGAAAGAAGTTATTTTCGGAACCCAAAGTAATATTTATGACCTTGTTTTTAAAAAAAAAATCCAAATTCTGAGTTAATTACCTTATGAGGAAGTAATATAGAGCTGATTGGTAGATGTCATTGAGAAAGTGAATTTAAGTAACAGTATTATCGTTATTAGAGATTACACTTCCTGGACATAACGATAATACTGTTACTTAAATTCACTTTCTAAATGACATCTACCAATCTGATATATTCAGCTAAGAGAGCGGTGTCATTTCTGACCATGAGAGGGGTAATGCATGTTTGCTGTAAAGTCTACCGGTCAGCTACCTTCTATTTTCGTAGAAGGCTGGCTGGTCGAGTGGTCTAGATGGTTGACATGTATTGGTGGCGATTTGGTGCCTGACTCTGAGGTCATTGGTTCGAAACCCGGAGAGGTCTCAGCCAATTTTCAGCACTAGAACCTGTGCTATATCCAGAAAGTGTAATCTTTAATAACTTAATATAGGGCAGTTTGAAAGTTCTGATGTTTAAGATATGCACTTATTAAGTACTTTACAGTGTTAAAACTTTTTTTGACGGATATTTAAATGCAATTGCCTTGAAGCATGAAGCCTGAAAAATTAAGTTATAAAACTTAACATATATGCATTCAAATTACATTTAGATCTACCGATCTTCCAGACAGATATTTGATCAGAGTAAAATTTGAAGATTTGATGAATGAATGAATGAATGATTGTAGCTTTACGCCACATCAGCAGTGTCTTAGCCATATTGTGGCGAGAACCTGTTTAAACTAGGAAACAGTGTCAAAAATGATAGTATGAATTTTAACAAATGTACAAGTGCTCGACTCTCATATATACATGTATATATCTTTTTGAAGAATTTTTGTTTTTGAGTCTTAAATATGTCTGTGTCTGACCTGAACATTTTGCGAAAGGCTGCGGTAACATAGTTTGCCTTTTTCTCAGAGTTATTTGACCGTGGAAAGATTTTTTTTTTTCTTTTTTTTCTTTTTGTTTTCGGTGAAGGGAGGGAGTGAGATGATGTTGATAACCTATTCATGAAAAAATGTGAGTTTCAGGGGTGAAAGTGATGTTTAATGACCTAACTTGATCGTTTTGCTTGTGAAAGTGCGCATTTGCATGTAGTTTTCAATGCGTATACATACATGGCTAGTTATGAAGGTTAATACTGCATCTACATGCAAGTCACTTTCAGGTATACAGATTTTTTGGATGGATATTTGATTGTAGTAGTCTTAAACATTTAAACTGAATTTATGAAGTTTTAACTGATATATGCGTATGGCTTACAGTTATACAGGTCTAATGTATACAAAATTATAAGTTGAAATGTACCCAATATGTTTTGAAGGATTCTTATGTCCTTGATTTACTCAGCAGGGCAATTGAGCTAAACTTAAACGCTACATACTTGGCCTCTTTCATTCATATGTGATGTCAGAAAAATTGACAAAATAGGAAAAAAAGAACAGAGAGAACTAAATTTAGAGGATGTGGGAAGTTCTGTCTCAATCAATCTGGCGATTATTACGACAAGAGACATGGATTGGTCCTCTGGTGGCCATGTGAAATAAGGGAGAGTAATCATCCTCTATTATTGCTGAACATCGACCCATGTAGTTCTCTCTGCTGAGCCTTGTTTACCAAAAAAAAGTTATCGATTTGTGTTAAAATTTATTAGACACTAGGATAAATAATGTGGTGGGTTGGCAGGTTCTGTGACAGACACCTCCATCAAAGGCGACAAAACTACGTTGAAGATAAACAGAG
The DNA here is from genome assembly GCA_016165875.1 of Acanthopleura granulata. Classification (NCBI taxonomy): domain Eukaryota; kingdom Metazoa; phylum Mollusca; class Polyplacophora; order Chitonida; family Chitonidae; genus Acanthopleura; species Acanthopleura granulata. The sequence continues at coordinate 6,963,072 of JABBOT010000014.1, forward strand.
CAGACGGCACACTTCATCGCTGGTGAGCTCAACATGGAAATAAATGAGCTAAAGAATAGCCGAGTTGGCCTCGGTTAACAGCTATCCTGTATCTACTGTATTAATGCTGAAACGAAATACATGTGTGTATATATATATATATATAGACAGGGGAAAAAAATATGAAAAACAAATCAGAAGTTTTTTTCCCCCCCTCTTCAGACAGGTTCTTTTAATTATCCCTTCCCCAGTTGTGTCAGAGGTTAAGGATTTAGTTCCACCTTTTTGTGTCAGCTCATGCATATTCATGAATATTTGATCACTTTTCTCACCCAGACTGGAGGAGCTTCTCTCTCCCTGAATAATTCAATTTAGGACGCCTTTTTATCGACAGGTCAAACACTGTAATGTGTTTTCTACAACTTTTATAACAGCATTAGAGGACGACTCATGCAGCATTAAATTCTGAAATCTGAAAATAAATTTGGACCTAGATTCTACATGTACAGTGTATATTAGAAGGTACATGTTTACCTGCGTATTTCTACCTACCCATACGTCTGTCCATCCATCTGTTTGCCAGTACATCTGTTTGTCCATCTGTCTGCCCATACAAATATCCGTTCATACATTTATCCATTTGTCCATAAATTGTTGCAACCCATCCTTCTGTCACTCTGTCCAACTATTTGTTGCAATCCATCCTTCTTTCCCTTTGTCCTGTTGTCCATCCTTTTGTTGCAACCCATCGGTCTGTCCATCTAACCCTCCATCTGTCCATTCGTTGCAACCCAGCCTTCCATCCCTCTGTTCATCTGTCTGTCTGTCCGTTCATTTGTGGGTTTGTTTATAGCATTTGTCAACAACAGCAACTGAACAGAACCCGCTCCCCTGCCTCATGTGTTGGCTGTGTGTGTGTTTCCAGGGACCACAGTGGTGGGAACAGTGATCTGAAGCATGTCTACCGAGAGATGAGGGTGTACGGGGGCGCCATGGACAACATTCCCGCTGTCACACAGTGAGTACACCCCGGTCTGCCCAATCCTCTAATCTCATTGTCTGTGAGTGGTGTTCTTTTTCTAGCCCGCCATTGTGAATTGAGCTGAGGTATAGTGAACAGTGGATACATGTATATCAAAGCTTTTTTTTTTGTTAAGTTCAGCTATTCTGTCACCACATGAGTCAGATGCCCAATCAACCTAGGCTACAGTTTAAATGGAAACACTGATCGCCGAGCTGCCGGGTTTCCCACAACTCTTATTTGGAAACAATAAAATTTTTCTGTCCCTTGGAGGAAGTTTTACTTTCTTGGCCCAATATACATCCTTTATTTTTTGGGCAAATTTATCCTATTTGTCCACAAAGATTTGTTTGCTTTTTTCTCATCCTAATGTCTGTCTCTTTTCTGTTATTGTCTTACCAGAAAACCACAAGAAAAACACATTATAATCAGTCAGCAAAAGAGTTTTTTATTCATTTTGAATACATGTTTAAGTATTAACAATTTAACAAATTAAACTGGCTGTTAAAGAACTACTTCATTTGCAAAATCTTATGGTTAAGAATAAAGTTTAAATAATCAGGGAGCAATGTAATGTGGATTATTTTCCCAAATAATAAGCAGTCATCTCCTGCACTCATGTATAACTGTACCTCTTTTGGAAGTTTTTTTTTTGAGTTTCATACAGAAATAAACTTTTCTGTTCCTTTCGCTTTACCTGATTTTGTAATCAGACAAGAACACATGGCATCATTGACTGTGGACATATATCCTCAAGAAATTGGGGACATTTTAGCAAAATTGGCTAACATGACATTGTACATGTATAATGTCACATCTGGAATATGGTTACATGATCCAAATATTACGTGTCAAGCTTAATTTTTTGTTTTCTCCCACTTCTGACATCAAATCTTATGTATATTCGACTCTTTAGTCCGGTTGCTGATGGAGATGTCCTACAATTTGGTGCTATGAAGTTTGAGGTAAACTTTACACCCGGTCACACGGTTGGTCATGTGATCTTCCGTCTTGATGGTTCTCCGTTTGGAGCCCCAGATTCGCTTTTCTCAGGAGATCATCTGTTTCTCTGTGGTTGTGGTGAGTCAAGTTAATATCATGTTAGTTACATGAAGGATAAATGTGATAAGGTGGTTGTAGCAAAGTATGACAGTGTCTTTGTCAGGTCATCCTTTCTATACGCAAGTCGATAACGATGGGTCGTATTTAATGTCTGCTATGATTTCCTTCCGCCTTTCAGTCAGCTTTTTAGGGGGTGGGGGAAGGGGGCATTAAGACTTTATCAATGCAGCTGCTTCACTTTCTAAACTAGACAGAGGTCTGTTGAAAATTTATCCGAAAGGCAAAGACTTTATAGTTGTTCCCCTTTTTGTGATTATTGCTGTTCATCTGCTTAGCACAATATCTACTGTAACTACAGAATCCTTTCACTTGTAACCTTTAAATTTAAGGGGCCTCTGTGTCTACATTTGGCGCAGAATATATCCACATGGGCATAGCGTAAGGTTCCAAAATTATTAAGTGATAAAATAATGCTATTGTGCTGAACAAAAGAAGTGCAACTTTAACATGTTTAAGCTGTGTATAACCATGTGTTGTTGCTGTTGTTGTTGTGCACAGGACGGATGTTTGAGGGTGCTCCTGGGGTGATGTTGAGGTCGCTAGATCACCTGACACAGCTCAAAGACGACACGCTCGTTTGGCCAGGTGAGCAGTTATACTTGGCTATAGGATATCCTACCTGTAATCAACCTCACACAGTGAAACCAACATCATGAGACTGTATAGAAGGATTTCATCCACACATTATTGTCTAAGTTTTTGTCATATGATTTGATCATTATTTAAGTTATTCAAAGGGTATCTTAATGTGTAACTTTTCCTGCCTAATGTAATTTGGATCTAACCTCTGTTGTGTGGTATTAGTGTTGAACTCCTGTACCGCAAGAAAGAATTCATCTTTGAACCAAGCTGTCATTGGATGGGAAGAGTTACCCCATTTGGTACACATGTACATACATACACTCAGGAAAAGCTAACAGATGCAGAATGTTTGTTTTGAGGATAAACTGTAAATTGTAATCGAAAAGAAGGTGAACAAATATTGAAATATCCTGCTTTTGTATGTGAAACGAAATTGAGTAAATATTCACAAGTGTAACGGCTCTGCATGTTTTATGGATGTGTCAATGTTTGGCCACCTGTTGACAACCTTTACTTTAGGTCATGAGTATGCGATGGATAACCTGGAATTTGCCACAGACCTAGAACAAAACAACCAGTCAGCTCAGGTGAGTAAGGCTAAAATGTCCAGAAGGATTCTTAACATTGTTTATTAACTGTCGTCTGTCAAGAAACACGTTTCCTAACTGCTGTTCATAATGGTTCCTGTGTTGAATCGAAATTTCGTTCACTGCTTCCTTGTGAAAAGTTTCAGATCAGGGGTTACAAATTCCTGCTGTTTTCTCCATTGTCATGTAAATTATTTACATTTTTATCCTTTTTTGGGGACCTTATTACAAGTGTTGGTTATTCTGAATTAAATACTTGGTATAATACATATGGCTTCATCAAGACGATTTACAGATCAAGTTTTTAGTTAGCTGTGTCCATTATCAATAAACTTAGAGTTGGGCCTCTGCGGCAGAGGGGGTTAGCGTGCTAGTGCAGCGTAATGACTCAGGTGTTTCTCTCCAATCCAATTGCTGTGAGCTGAAGCCTAAGCTCACACTGGCTTCCTCTCTGGGCGTACTTGGGAAGTTCCGCCAGTTGCACGTTCCCCAAGTCTCTACCCGGTTTCCTCCCAACATAATGCTGGTCGCTGTTGTATTAGTGAAATAATCTTGAGTACGGCATAAAACACCAGTCAGATATTAAATAAATTAAAAAAAATTTATGGTGGTTGTGGATTTTTCATGAATTTCGATATACATGTATCTCTGATGGTGATTTCAAAGCAGTAGGAAACATACATTTTGATAGCAATACATATACTTCCAGCAGGCTCATTTACAAAGTTATATTATTTATCAAATCATTACACCAAAAGAAGTAACTAATAATTCAGTGTAGGTAAATCGAATGTCTTTCTGCTTTACTGTTTCTACTGAGCAAATATTTTCCTGAATTGTAGAATGTGGTATGGGAGAGAACTCTGTGAAAGCTTTCCTGATAATGCATGTTGTTTGTGACTAACCAGATTCCGTCAAGTGAAGAAATAAAAAAATGGAAGTTGTGCTCCACTGAATAAACATTTCAAGTTGAAATAGTTGGCAGTATGTGTTATAAAATAAACCAGCAATTTGAATAAGAAGAAATGGAAATCAAAAATCAATAGAAGGAAGAATGTTGAGCATTTTGAAAACAGCTACACAGCCTTTGCTTTATGTCGTGTTCTAAACTGTCAAGTTTTTGAACAGATTTATTTAAATGTTACAGAAAATGAAATCTTTTAATTTCAGCAAAAACTGGCTTGGGTTCGAGAGCAAAGAAAGGACCGATTGTGCACGGTGAGTGGAAATTTTCTGAAATTTACAACTTCAGAGGTTAAATGCAAAGATTTCTGTCATGCTGTTGTGGAAATTAAAATGAAGAAGAAAAAAAATTATTACAAATTTTGCAAAAATATGATGGATGTATTTCTAAAAGTGCCTGGCGTTAAGCCATAATCATTCATCGACTTATTCAGAAGCTTGAGAATGAGTTGAACACTGATCAGTTCAATAAATGTCCATTTGGTGATGCCTTTAATAGACAGGAAATTATTTTGCATTTAGTTCAATTTATTTCTTTAATTTTTTTTTCAGTCCCCATCAACCATGGGAGAAGAGAAACAGTATAACCCTTTCTTGAGAACAGGCGAAGACTCAGTCTTGCAGTCCCTGGGGTTAGAATTGAGCAAAGATGGTGAAACAAGCAAAGATGCCGTGAGAGCTCAAGCCTTAGCAGAAGTTCGTGAAAGGAAAGACCATTTCAAATACAAGCTATAGGCACTGAAACATGGCTCGTTTTATTTCCGACATCAAACTGATCTGATTTTTTATAACGGTTGTTAACTCTTTGATATTGGATATTATTACTTTCTTTGAAGTGTGAGGAAGGAATATCTTTGATATATACTCAACTCCATTGGTCATATTTTCCAAACTATATCTTACCAAGTGGCCCTTGATGCTAAACTTCTGTGTTGTCTAGTTCTCTGTATTGTACTGTTGATATTATTAGAATTTACAGTTGCCTATGGATTTTGGAGTTGGATTCATCAAGCATTTCCACTCTTCTTGTGAAATGCACCACCACAGACAGGAGAGTCGGATCAAGTAAAGGGAGATAATCATTCATATGGAATGGGTAATTTAATGTGTGTTGAATGGTATTTAAGCCTGTGTTTTAAACCGTGAATTCAAAACCATGAATCTGCTTTGAATTTTTAAACATCGGCATTTGGCTGATTCAGAAATCATCTGGAGTGTGTCCGTGTGGTGTTTTGTTTTTGTGGGTCTTTATAGGAATAGTTGAAGTTTACCATGAGAATAAATGTAATATTTGCTTAACTGCAAAACACAATCTGCATTGTTGTGTAATTTATACTGTGATGTTTCAGTTGGAAAAATACTCAGAAGCAGATTGATACAGTAAATCACTTGTAATTTCATGGAATTATTCACCTTGCTGAAATTAATTCATGTACAAGTTGTGTGTTTATTTAATGCAGGCATTTAAAATTTCACATTTACTGTATCATGGTTAATGAAAATTCTATGAAATTATAGGTGTTTGACTGCATAATTTGAATACTTAAGCAAGAATAAAAGTACAAAAAATTGAAATGGCCAGTTTTACATTGAGCAGTTACATACATGTATTTGTCTTGTGCTCTGAAATCTTTCTGGCTCAGCTTACTGCCTTAGGTCCACATACTGTATACTGGGAGAGGAAAAATATAAATTTGCAGATGTTTTTATATGGAGAATAAATATGGTGAAACCTCCCCTCTCTACTTGCACTTTGTCTCATGACTAACCAAGTCTATCTGTATGTCAGCAGCCAATGAGAGCATGTTTCATATCTGCTGTTGCTCAACTCTTTCAAAAGGAAAGCTGGCAATCTTATGTCTGCCATTAAAAAACCCATTTAATAATTTCATGTACTTAATAAAGCCAAAGGCAACATTCCCTAATGATTGATATTGATCCAAGGAGGAGCGGCCCAAATGAGCCTGCTTCCATTCAATCTTTTTTTTTTTTTTTTCAAAGATTTTGATTGATAGAATTTTTATATCAATGAATTTTATGTAAAGGTTTTTATAACAGCAGGTGAAAACCATTTAGAATACAATTTGCTAGGTGTGATCATGTTTCTTTGATGAGGTTTTATTGAATTTCACGTTACATGTATGTTTTACATGATTAAATCTTCAAGGTCGTTTGAAATTGTTTTCTATTGAAACCTAACATTTCAAGGGGGGCGACTCAGTGAACAAGTTGTATTTGACTTAGCATTTTAGTAAACGTACTGTACAGGTATCTTATTGTATTAGTGAATATGTATAAAAGATTGTAACTGGATTGTAACATTTTTAATCTGCATGCATATGTTGTTGTCGCAAAGGAGGAGACTTGGCAAGAATGCATTCATCTAAGCAGTACACATCCTTCCTTTAAATTCTTTGTGTTTATTTCTTGCCTTGTGGAGGGCCTACATTTTTAATTTTTTTAGAGGGCAATTTACTATATATACATATTGCTTTATTAATTTCATGTTTTATGAACGTGTTTTTATTCATTTTAATCACATCATGTTCATCATAGCCGGAAACTTGAAAGCCTAGGAGTTCGTATCAGAACTTGTGATCTCCCCTGAATAATGAGCCATTTCATCCCTTTACCCGCCCTCAGACTCGGGCGCCCTGCTTTGATCACGCGACCAACTTGCGTAGACTGCTCGCAGTGCCCTTTACCCACAATAAATATTGCAGCAGTCCTAGTTGAAAAGGTGATGGTAGCATTTTTGTTTCTAGATATAGTTGTTTTTTTATTTCTGTTTTTATTTTTTTTATTTTGTGCATGTTTTTCCTTGACAGTGGTTTACATCACATTTACACAGTGAGAAAGAACTCTCCTTCATGTGAGGCGCCATGGTTACCAAAGACTTAAATAGGGTTTTCTTTTTTGTTTCCAAACTGGAACACAAATAGTGTTTGTAGTGGTAAAATGTGAAAAATTCTTGCCTGTAATTTGTTAGTGTGAACACCTGTGTAAATGCTCAAATGACATCAGCTACATTCATTCATGATGGGTGGTATGAGCTCTAATGTGGCAAGGAAATTCCTGCGTCGCTTCATGTCTTCCATCATGCACACACTATTTATGAGACCTAAACTTTTATTTTCATGTTTTATGAAACCACTGTGTATAAATTCCACTATGATTCAAGCTGCGCCTCAACACCTTTTGTAACATGGTTACTTGGTTAGGGTTGTAACATGGTTATATGGTTGCTTTGAGATGGTTGCTTTACGAATATGTTATACTGTCAAATGGCATATTGCGTATGTGTAAGACTGAAACTATAGTTGTTTTTTTATTGATAATATTTTACTGTCATTTCTTTTCTAACCGATAATGTAGCAAATTTTTACAATTGAAGTAGTAGTATACAGAAAACTTTCAAGATCTTTGGTCACTGGAACATTATCGATCAAAATTTGATACAATATTGGTTGGTTTTTCTGGTATTGGTACTTTATTAGTGCATTATCAGTCACAATGACTTTCTAGATTGAGGGTCCAGACGAGCATCCTGACAAGCACTTACTATGCAGTCAATAAAAAAACAACTATAGTTCCAGCTGGAAAAGTTTTAACATTATCTGTCATTTTTACAACAGTATCTGTTGTTCTAATGTTATTCACCAATAAGTGGTACAGTATTGCTTGGTTACTTACAGTAATGGAATATACTAGAACTATGGCCAGAACTCTGAACCTTAAGTTGGGTGTCAATGTTTTCACCAAGTCAGTTACAGTGCTTTGTGGAATGAGGGCCTATGAAGGTAAATACACCTGTAGTTGTGCAACAACGTTGTATCTTACAGGAGAACACCTGTACGTACACATACAGTTTTGCAACAATGTTGAATCTTACAGGTGAACACCTGTACGTACACATACAGTTGTGCAACAGCGTGTCATACAGGTGATACAGTTGTTCAACAAAGCTGTATCATACAGGTGAGCACCTGTACGTACCCATTCAGTTGTACAGGTGAGCAAATGTTGCTGTTGTAATGTTGTTATTTTGTGTGGTTGTACAAACTGTACAAGCCAAAGATATATTATACATGTACCTGTATGTTTCCCCAATGCTGTGACATCCTGGCCACATACTGGTCTCTCTACTGGACGTGTATGTTTTGTTGAAGACACTCCTAGAAAGTCAGCAGTCATGCTGGCCACTTATAGGGAGGTTTGAACTGCATCTTGTGTGTGGCTTCTGAAAGACAGGTTGATACATAGAGCTGTTGGGTGAGTGAATAGCTGAGGTGGGTGTGGGTGAGTGGGTGAGGCAGCTGAGTAATGGGGGAGTAGGAGAGGCTGTTGGTTGATGGGTCAATAGGTGAGATAGCTTGTTGATGGGTGAATAGCTGAGGCAGCTGGTTGATGGGTTAAGAGGTGAGGCAGCTGGTTGATGGGTCAATAGGTGAGACAACTGGTTGATAGCTGAATAGCTGAGGCAGCTGGTTGATTTTTGAATAGGTGAGGCACCTGGTTGATGGTTGAATAGCTGAAGCAATCGGTTGATGAGTGACTAGGTAAAGCAGCTGGTTGATGTGTGAATACTTGGGACAGCTGGTTGATGGGTGAACAGGTGAGGTTGCTGGTTGATGAGTGAATACTCGGGACAGCTGGTTGATGGGTGGACAGGTGAGGCTGCTGGTTGATGGGAGAATAGCTGAGGCAGCTGGTTGATGGGAGAATAGGTGAGGCATCTGGTTGATGGTTGAATAAATGAGGCAATCGGTAGATGAGTGACTAGGTGAAGCAGCTGGTTGATGTGTGAATACTTGGGACAGCTGGTTGATGGGTGAACAGGTGAGGTTGCTGGTTGATGGGAGAACAGGTGAGACAGCTGGTTGATTGGTGAATGGCGGAAACTGCTGCTTGATGGGTGAATAGGTGAGGCTGCTGGTTGAGGGGTGTTGGATGAGTGAATAGCTGTTGGTGAATGGGTAAGGTTGAGGGTGAATAGGTGAGGCAGCTGAGTGATGGGTCGGGAGGTGAGGCAACTGGTTGACGTATGAATTGGTGAGGCAGCTGGTTGACGGGTGAATAGGTGGGACAGCTGGATAATTGGTGAAGAGATGAGGCTGTTGGTTGATGGGTGAAAAGGTGAGACAGCTGGTTGATGAGGGAATAGGTGAGGCTGCCGGTTGATAGGTGAACAGGTGAGGCTGCTGGTTGATGGGAGAACAGGTGAGACAACCGGTTGATGGATGAACAGATGAAGCTGCTAGTTGATAGGGGAAATAGGTGAGACAACTGGTTGAGAGGTGAACAGGTGAGGTTTGCTGGTTGATGGGTGAAAAGGTGGGGCTGTTGGTAGATGGATGAATAGGTGAAGCACCTGATTGATAATTGAATAGATGAGGCAGCTGGTTCATGGTTGAATAGATGAGGCAGCTGGTTAATAAGTGATTAGGTGAGGCAGTTGATTGATGGTTGAATAGGTGAGGCTGCTGGTTGATGGGAGAATAAGTGAGACGGTTGTTGAGTGAACAGGTGAGGCCGCTGTTTGATGGGTGAAAAGATGAGGCGGTTGAAGGGTAAACGGGTGAAGCTGGTGGATCTGTGAATACGTGAGACAAGTGGTTGATGAGTGAATATATGAGGAAGATGGTTGATAAGTGAATAGCTGAGGCAGCTGGTTGATGAGTGAATAGGTAAGACAACTGGTTAAAGGGTGAACAGGTGACGTTGCTGGTTGATGTGTGAAAAGGTGAGGTTGATGGTTGAGCGGGTGAAGCTGCTGGTTGATGGGTGAATAAGCGAGGTTGATGGGAGAAAAATATTTTAGACAGCTGGTTGATGGGAGAACAAATGAGACAGCTGGTTGAAAGTGGAATAGGTGAGGCAGATGGTTGATGCATGAATAGGTGAAGCAGCTGACTAATGGTTGGATGGATGAGGCAGCTAGTTGATGGTTGAATAGATGAGGCAGGTACTTGATGGTTGAATAGATGAGGCAGCTAGTTGATGGTTGGATGAATGAGGCTGGGCGATGGATGATTAGGTAAGACAGCTGCTTGATGGTTGGATAGATGAGGCAGCTGGTTGATAGGTGAATAGCTGAGGCAGATGGTTGATGGGTGGTTAGGTGAGGTTGATGGGTGAATTGGTGAACAGGTGAGGCGGGTCGTTCACAAGGGAATGGTTGAGAATGCTGGTTGATGGTTGAGTGAGTAAAGCAGCTGGCTGATGGGTGAATGGGTGAGACTGCTAGATTATGGATGAATAGCTGGTTGTTGGGTGAAAAGGTAATTCTGTTAGTTGATGGGTGATATAGAGTATTCAGCTAGTAGATGATTGAATAGTTGAGATATCTGATAAATTGAGATATCTGATAAATTGAGAGCTGTTTCTGCTTGATGGTGCATTGTTGAATGAATGAAAGATGACTTTGTTGGGTTACAATATATATGTATATATATATTGACACAAATGGTACAATTTAATTGCACATAAATGCCGAGCTGTTTTGAATTATCAGAATTGTGTAATATTCTATTGAAGACTCATTTTGAAGACGCCTTTTGAGAAATTCACAGCGTGAGCTGATACAGTTGTGTACTGATGTGTGAGAAATTCAGAGCGTGAGCTGATACATTTGTGTACTGATGTATGATAAATTCACAGCGTGAGCTGATACATTTGTGTACTGATGTACGAGAAATTCACAGCGTGAGCTGATATATTTGTGTGCTGATGTATGATAAATTCACAGGGTGAGCTGATACACTTGTGTACTGATATGAGAAATTCACAGCGTGAGCTGATACATTTCTTCCCTGATATATAATAAATTCACAGCGTGAGCTGATACATTTCTTTACTATGATAAATTCACAACGTGAGCTGATACATTTGTGTACTGATGTATGAGAAATCCACAGCGTGAGCTGATACATTTGTGTACTGATGTACGATAAATTCGTGAGCTGATATATTTGTGTGCTGATGTACGAGAAATTCACAGCGTGAGCTGATACATTTCTTTACTGGTATATGATAAATCCACAGCGTGAGCTGATACACATTTGTGCACTAATATATGAGAGGAAAGATCAATTTTCAAAATATCGGGCATTGCAACTATGTATTCTCACTGTCCTAACAAAATTATATACATTTTCCCGAACTTGCCTGCCTAATGGTTAAAAAAGTTTTCATTATTCAGCATTATTTTTGATTCTAGATACAACATTAGAATAGGTTTTGTTATCGTTGGTTAATAACATTCTAAATCAAAGCAACTGGAAAAATCCAGATTTAAAAAACTATCGGCACCTACCCCGCAAATACTGTGGGTGGTGTTTCAGTTCTGAATGAATGTAGCACTTCTCTGCCGTCATACTTCTAAGAATTTATAGACTTAAATTGTGGAAATGTTTAGCGGCCTTCATACATCGTCAGTGATGATGATCTTTTATGAAGGCCGATACACACCTGGACAATTTTGCCGCGTAGGAAGTAATAGTACTTTTCCCTCCGGCCACAAGTGAGTAGAACTCAACCCTTTGCGATCCGTCAGCATTATGTGGCGTCATATGAAAACAATTTGATTCGAGGCGATTTTGTGGCTGGCGGTTTTATTCGCTGTAACAGATTCGTCAAGGTGTGCGCGAGCCATTTAAACTTAAGCTCTGTTTACATGCGCCAATATCAATAACTCATGCTATGCGATTGAACTTATTTGTTGCTCGTTAAGGGAATTTAGGGCAACATTGTTGTGCATGGTCCTATAAGCAAGGCAACATTGTTGCGTATGCGCCATTCTAAAGGGCAACGTCGTTGTGCTTGGTCTTTTCAATAGGGCAACAGCGTTGTGTATGTTTTTTTTTTTTATTTTTTTTTTCAAAAGGGTAACGTTGTTGTATATGGTCTTTTCGAAAACGTGGCTCCCATATTAATACATGTATGTATATAATCCTAAATGCCTACAAAATGTTGTACAATCAAAGTTATTGTGAAAATTATTCCTGCTTACTGATTATTATCGCTGACATCTGCTGTACATGTGTAATCAGAATGTATTGTATAGAGTATTAGAAAAATTTGCTGGCATCCGTTGTACGATCAAAATGTATTGTATAGAGTGGTATTAAAAACGGTGATAAGATATGTTGTTCAATCAACAGTATGGTGTTAGCCAAACCACTGACACTTTGTACAGCCAATCTTTATCATTACATAGATTGTTAGCAAAACCATGGACCGAGAAGATGTGTTATTGAATCGACCTTATTGCATAATTAACAAATTCACTGACATGGTGTGTTGTACAGTAAACCTTGTGTGGTTGGTAATTGTTTGCATAAATCACCAACAAGATGTGTTATACAGTCGATTGTATGGTATCTGGTGGTAACCAACTCACTGACATGTTGTGCAGCAAACCTTCATTATTGCATCGAGTGTTTGCACAATCACTGACAAGCTGTGTTGTACAATCGACATTGTACTGTATCTGCTTTTTGGCAAAGGAATTGGCGTGTTGTACAATCAGCTTTATTACATAGAATAATAGGGGAGTCATTAACAAAGGGCTTTAAAATCAAGGCCTTTTGTAATATAGTGTTTGTAATCCATCGTATAAGTGAAACATTCTTGAGTCTGGCATGAAGCAACAGCCAAATAAATAAATAAATAAATAACTGTTGAGCACTGCCGGCGTTTCAACACTGTCAACATAGTGCGCCATGTTAGCCGATCGGACGCGGTGTCTCGTACGCCCGTCTTGCAATTCGCTTTTGACCAGTAATTTATAATATGTCTTTAAATCTGGTATCGTTCAGTCAATCAATCAATCAGTCATGTACCAGTACTGAGTTTTGGTCAACTATGCGTCTTGTATCTCTGCAGGATAATGCAAAGACTTAGTTATCATTGTTTATATATGTGTAAGAGCTTTTCGTGAACAGGGTTAGGAACAAACTTAATTGACTTTAGAAAATTAATGTTTTAACATAAAAGGTACTAAAACCAAAGTACAGTAACACCTGTAGCCTTTCTTTACCAGAATATATGTATACAGTAGTCATATATTTTGGTTGTCCTCTTTGTTTGGCCCTCTTCATTCAAGTGGCTGTGTTTGAACTACGTGTGTACCACCAAGCACCAGGAGTCCATCAGTGTCTCGTGGTATGCAAGGTTGCTACACCATAAGATGCCAATTTGCTAAGTTACGATCGGGTTTGCAATATCAAAAGATTCTTGTATACATTAAGAGAGACAGTTGGCACGTACGTGTTGTGATAACCTTACCTTTATATAGTGTACATATTTGTGAAGATGTGTTCTTGTATCATCTTTAGTATGCTCATAAATCAGTATTATGTATATATGCCTGTTTTAGTAGACTTATTTTTCGAAAGTACGTTTGTGCGAGAGACTTCGCGTCCGCTTGAAACAAACTGGAGGAAAACCAAGAATGACCATTTAAGACAGCAACATTGCAACAATCATCGTTTATCCGTATATTGTCGGCAGATGGACATCATAATGGCGTTATTAATTGTGTATAGGGGCGGTTGTGGCAAAGTTGTTCAGTGGTTCAAGCCCAATCTTGGCCAGGGAATCCCCCTCGCACCCCACACCCTGTCACTGTTTGGAAGGCCTTAGTGACAATAAGCTGTCAACAGCTCAGTCTAACTTTCCTTGAAAGTCATTTGTCCTCCACCAATATGGTGTGCATATCTGTATGGCACACATGGGAGGCGTTTGAGTAACTTGCCAAAGGTTGGTGGTTTACTGCGGGCATGCGCTCTGGTAACATCCACACACAAAGCTGACAGCCATGATATGAGTGGAAAATTCATGAGCATAGCGTTACACATAAAATAAACCAGATATCGATAATGTCTTAATCTACATCTGACACAAACATAATCGGTTTCGAAATGCAGTGAAAGTTGAATGAAATATGAATGTGCTTTCGTAGAGAGCTAAGGCGTCATACGGTTGACAGTAGACTGCACAGCTGGAGCTTAACCTAGAAATTCGTACAAAAATTTAAAAGGACCCGAAAGGTTCGTGATTCAGTCAGTGTTCTTGGCGTTACTTGGATTGGGATAATGCCATGGGCATTGTGGAATTTCAGCGTGGACATGTTCCACCGGCGTTATGGCCTTGTTGTGGATGTGTAGATGTATGGTTAGGGTTTTACGTCTTACTTAACAATTTTTCGGTCATATGACGCCTAGGAGTCCTTAGAATGTAGATATACCGTGGCAGGGCGAATCCACTGGAACATCATGCCGAAGACACCAGACATTATATACAACCCGGTAACATTATACTGACACCGGGCCGACCAGTCCTGTTTCCTGGCTCTAAACCACAGTGCTGAGTCCCAAGCGAAGCAGCAACAAGTACCATTTTTCAAAGCCTTTGGTATCACCCGTCCCGGAATTGATCCCGGATCTCCGGACCTCGAGGAGGACGCTCTAACCACCAGGCCACCAAGGAGGCTTAATTGTTGTCGATGTGTACAGAATTTACATCTAAATGTTGACACCATTCCGTCTTCCTTGGTGTCATGTATAGTTTTCACTTCTCGAGCAGACAAGACTTCCACGTTCGGCTTAGGCTTTAAGTCAGTTTCCTGACGAAGGGGCGGTGGTTTGTCATGGACACCTATGTTTCTTCCATCATAAACGTTACCGCTTGCGGAAAAGTGAAAATTCGTGAATTCTTCGGAGAAAATAATAAGAGAGAATAATTTGATTAACAAACCGCCACAGCTCTCAGTTCAGAGGTCACTTGATGGAATACTTTCCGTGACTTGTGGTAAGATCTTTACCGCAGGAATCTTCTTGGGTTGCCTGCACTGAGAAAACTGAAAAGTGGGTTAATGTGCTGCCTCACCCCGGAGGGCTTTAACAGATTAGATAACCACGCAAAGTTCTGCAACAAGTCGCCTTTATTGCCGAACCATGCTGAGGTAAATAACTGAAACACAATAAAACAGTGTCGGTAGAAACAATCAACAACTGAATTTAACATACACGTTCTAGGTTGAGAAAGTTCAAGCATAACGATAATGTAATGGTACAAATACACAACGTTATGTAATGCGTATTTACTACGTTTCATTGAGTGTCAATAAGTCCCGTGGAGTTCGCATGGAAATGCACACAATTCAACACAAGCGTTGTTGTTGTCTCTCAAACTGTCACCGCGCTCCTTAAACGCCTTATTTTCAAAACAAATTTAACACCGTATATGATCCCGTTTATATGTACATGCATATCTAACTGTAAATGTTACACTTACACTGTGGTTGTTTGGTTGTTGTCAGCTTTGAGCGCCATTTAGATAACAGGAACGAGAAATACGCCTCGACGATTTTCTGATATGTAATGTCACCAAAACTAACTCTGGCACAGGAGAGTTCTACATGTTCACAGTATAAGATAGGCGTGACAGTTAATGTGAAAGAGTTTCGTGTTTTCATGTATTAAGTGTGCCTAAACGTTTTTCAAAAATGTCAAATTTTTAGCCACTTTTTCGCCAATTGTTATGAGATGTTGTTTATCTTGGTGCTTTTTGCATGAGCGCAGATGATTTCTCCGAAATTGACACATTTCTAGAAAACTGAAACAGCAAGCCGGATCTTCTCCCACAGCAGCGGTAAGGCCCTTTTTCCTACGAAATGAGCGGCCATATATACGATAGGCTACAGCGAAGAGAGAAACTTTAGTGGTTTGACACCGATGTCCTGTAGACACTACATGAATGTATGGGGTTTGACACCACACTGTATACTTTAGTTATATGGTGCCGAGAAAATGTTCGAACTAAAATCAATAACCACGACAGATTATGTCAATTTGCGCGTGATTCAGACTGGATTGTTCTACAATTCAGCAATATGAATTCATACTCGTATTGTTCAAGACTTCGTAGTTTATTTTTCCAATGCTGTAGTAACGCTGTTAACACGTAATCCACACCCGCAAATTTAAGGTAACGGTTTCTGTTGTCGTTATTATTTTGTCAGAAACAAATGACATTTGGATATAAGCTGTAAGAAATTCTATTATTGGATATTAGGTTGTTGACCCTGATGTTGACAGGCATTGTTCTTGCTGGAAGTTTGCTTCTAATCGTTGATGTTGCTGGAAGCTTGTTTCTGGTCATTGTTGCCACGTGTATGTTTGTTTCTGGTCACTGTTTCTTCATGAAAGATTGTTTCTGGTCACGGCAGATTGTTTCTACATGGGAGTTTTTTCTGGTCATTGGTGTTGCTAGAAAATTGTTTCTGGCCATGGTTGCTACATTGAAGTTTGTTTCTGGCGTGGTTGCTGTTGACTGCAAGTTTGTTTCTGATCAAGGCATTTATGTTGTTGGAAGCTTGTTTCTGATCATTGTTGCTGCACAGAAGCTTGTTTCCAGGAAGTTATATTGCTAGGCATTTGCTTATAAGAATTGGTGTTTCCGGGCATTCTTATTTCCACGCATTGACGTTGCTGAACATTTATTTTGAGCCATTGATGTTTGCTGGACAATCGTTGTTGTTGGTAAACAGTTATGTCTACGCATTCATCTTCATGGATGGTCATGATACACATTGGTGCTGCTTCTTCCTCTGAATATAGGTTAAACTTCAATCCAAGCAAAACTTGAAAGTGCCGAATTTTAAGAAGTCCTAACGTATAGATTTGTACTTCGAGGTTTAATGAGCATTAGGTGGGCGTTTTATTCGTGTTTCCTGAACTACATCCCGACCTTAGTATAAAAGACTTTAAACCACAGCAGCGACGACTGTGTGATGGTGGGCCATTGGACACAGGGAACCGTTGAAGTACGATCTTGTCAATTCACATCAATACAACAAAATTGTTAGATGAAAGATATATATTTTATATTAGCATATTGTTCTCAAATCTCTGAAGATTACCAAGTATATACAAGCGGTTTTATCAAGGTAGTTTTGCCTTAACCAGGTGTGCAAAACAGTGGTTTCTTCTTGAAATTGATTGTTCTTTACTGTTGTATCATAAGCATCACAGGACAGAAAACATTCCAAGCGCATTTGAACCCCAGATTACTTCCCTGAAATCCACCCTACAGGATTTATCTGACATGCAGACTTGCTATGGACAGTGTTTTTAGTCTTTAATTCGAAACTGCGTATTCCTGAAAAGAAGTCCTCATGAAGGCATGTTGGTCGGAGCCATGAAACCACGCCCCATATTTGGCGTACATTGACTGACATGTCCGCAGACAATCATTCATTACGCTCCCATCACGGGGATTTTTCGTGATGGACTTATCCTACCCTGAAGATTTTTAATTGGTCGTTCTGACATCCAGTGAACATCATGCCGTCGCCACCATCCTCTTACTAACCCGACCACTCGTCCCTAACACACAGAGCGTGTGGAATGGCAGAATATGATGGCGTACTTTACGGGAATACACCGCATAGAACACATTCGCGATGATAATAAACCCGAACGATATGAGGACGAGGATTCCGAAGAGCTGTGGCTCTGGAGCAGCCACGACCATGGCGAACTTGAGAAGGTCCATCAACATGTTGATGGAGTTCTGGACACCGCTAAACGTTCCTCGCTCTCGTTCATCCACCGATTCTAGCACTTGCTGGGTGATTGTCAGGTCCGAGATCCATAATCCTGTACAACAACAAACAAGTGACAGGGACATTTCAATAGATCGACAAACCCTTAAAAGTAAGCATACAAAACACCTGGTTTTGAACCTTGCGATGATATAGATACGATATAACGGGACCAAGGTGTGGCATACATGTGTCAAGCTATAGGAAAGAAAAATGGATGGTCTAGATATTGAACACATAGTTAAGAGCTAGTATCTTTTTGGCTTCATTGAACGGTATTGAAAATTGGGTATGTACAATCTGTGTTTGCAAAGCATTATCTTGATTTATAAATTGCATATTTCTTTTTGTATGTAGCAAACTACCAGAGGGACGTGTATATAGTCCAAAATTCTTTTACGCATAATAAAACTGAAGACGTTGCACTTACCAAATCTGGCTGTAACGATGCCCGTCAATATCAAAGTGAGGGAGATGAAAGAGTTACCTCCCTCTGTTGGAGTGACAGCAGTGGAGTTGTCTCCGATTGCTGGAAACAAACCTGATGTGTTGGAGTAAACCGACAACTTGTCATCCCAGAAGCCATGTTCTGCTTCCTGAAGTCGATCGACCGAGAGCACTGAAAACAACTGTTTTGAGGACTCCCAAGTTTCATTGGCATTTCTACTTGTCGTCACTTCCGGTGAATAATCTCGAAGATAAAATGGATCAAATGGACTTCCGGGAGACCAAATCGAGGCTACGCACATGGTGAGGCACAGCGTTTCCATTGCCATGGAAATCAAACCGGTTCTGACCAGACCGAAACGGCTTTTCAAAAGCGGAAACGCGAAAGTTCCCAGGATTCCTACGATCGCGCCTGCGCCTATGATCAGCCCGAGGACTGACTCTGACATCCCCTGAGAGTACGAGTAACCTGAGAAAAGACGAGAACACAGCCAGCTCCATAAGGTGCCCGAAAAATAGTATGAAAATGGTAAATACATAACATATCAAACAACCAGACTCACACGACAAGAAGGTATCAGACCGAATGTGAATAATTGTTCATAAGTGTTTTTGTTTTGGGGGAGAACTGAAGGTTATCTAAAGCAGTGTTGTTATACTTGGCACATGTTGTAAAACTGTTGGTATATTAGGATCATTCGAGGTGTATAAAGCACCTTTCTTTTGAAAATATTTAAGAGAAATATGAGGACATCCTGAGAATGGCAGAAAACACACTTGTATGTAGACTAATACAAGTTGAAATTATCGTTACACGTATCCCATACAAAGTCCGCTGTTCGAACTTGTCTTCTCCCTCATTCTAAATCTGCCGTGTTCCCATTTACCACACCCACTCTTCTCTTCAGCAAGCCCACTCCACTGTCACACCTCTTACCTGTAGTTATATTGTCAAACCCGAGCACAGTCATGTACAGACAGGCCAGGGCTATTCCTGAGTACGCCACCTTATACCTCATGAATACCTTCCACCCCCGAACAAGGGTAATCAGGCTACTGAACATGGTATAACAACACCTCTGCAATGCACTCATAGCTCTGGGATTTTCAACCATTGTTATCTCATTGGATTTAGCCAGATCTGAGCAAAAAGATGAAACAAAACTTCTAGTTAATTCAGCTAGGCTAACGAGGAACTCATTCCTTTTTTCTTCCGTAAATCAACACGTTTTCTATGTTCTTTTTCGTCATCGGATTTCCTCGAGAGCTTAAAATGCAAGAAAATGGTGAAAGAATTGAGCTTTAACTGAGAGACAACTACAGAATCTGACATTCTTTGACATTCCTTTTTGGCATTTTTTCACTGAAAGAAAATGTAGCATAAAATGTTTGAAAGTCCCATTTCTTCTCAAGAAAATTGGATACATTTAATTGACCATCATATGCAGTTGTTTAATTTAGTTTTGCACAGATGAAGTGAAGTGTGTTTAATGGAAATGAGTTAAGACTGTCCACCTTAAAATATTCGGTTGATATTTATCTCACTCTGACCGTTTTGCTTGAACTTTATGGGAAATGGTAAATCTCCTTTATCGTCTTTATCGCCTTTATCGCCTTTAAACGTCTTCACAAAGAGGCGTTGAACAACAGGACTACACAACTTAGTACCGAATAACTTTATGTCGTTAAGTTTTCCCATTGCATATTCTTTTTCCTGTACTGTTTGCAACCAGAGTCTCAAATGAATAATATAAACTTTTGCTGCCATACTATACTTCACCTTTCTCCTCCAATCCGGAAGTGTACTTCTTCTTGGCGAGTGCTGGGACGGAATCGTACACCTTCTTGATGAGGATGTATTCCACGAAGACGGAAACGATATTCCAGGAAGCGATAAAGATGGCGCCCGAGACGATAGTGCCAAACCCAAGGACTTGACCTGTGGCGATCGGGGCGATGATATTCGTGGCCAGGTCAATCCTCCGCAAAATGGCCGTCATTTCTACAACAGACGAGCACAGTTTCAAAAGTAAATTGCCAAGAGGCCGGATTTCCACAGATACGTGTGAACATTTGCCAACTATCACACTGTCGTCGTTACTCTGGTTTTACTCTTTATGCCGTAGTCTTTTGTATTATGGTATCTAGAAAGGCCACAGCTTGCTTTGGTGTCAAAAACAACTTACTAACTACATGTCAACAGGGTGAGTCATATATATGAATTATCCGAATGTCAAATACCTTTGTGACATTGTAAACCTGGTAAGCAGATCAAATGATAATGTTCTTATTTCTGCTTTCGTTTGTACGAAAATACAAGTACATGTGTACATTTATTTACGTTTTCTTGGGGGGAGGGGAGGGGGAACAGGGCGGATTAACCGATGGCCAGAGCCAAATTGGTCATACTCACTATAGGCCTGTTCAATATTTCTAGAACTTGGGCCGGTATCGACAGTGAAAAATTGGTCGCAAAAAGTCTGGTAAAGCCAGTTATAGTTTTTGTCGGAAATTGTAGAGACACATTCCACCGTACTTACTTGTCAATCTCCCCGAGTCACGCCCACATATTTCGATTATCCAATCACGTTCGATAGAGATGGTGTTCCCGACACTGGCCAACCGAGCCAGCACAGCGAACAGGATGAGAAGCGCGTGGCAAAGTGTCGTCAACCAACCGTCCCAAATCTCCGCGATCTGGGACCGGAAAGTCAGCAACAGTATCACAACCAGAGCGCCGAGAATGACGCAAACATTCTGGGAAACGAGGGTCACTCGGGCAGCTGAGAAGCAAAAGTGAAAGTAACGTGTTAAGAAGATGTTGGCTATTTCTGAAAGTGTCGATGGAGATGAAGGGAGAGCACCCCATTTGATGTCCCCCAGTGGGGATTTAAAATCACTTCATAAAGTTGAGCATTTCTACATGATGCCATGCTAATGTGTAGAGCTGTAAGTGAAAACGTCTTGAACATGCATATCGTTAACAAAAATAAATAAATAAATACGTGACCGGACCTATTCTGTCTTAGGCTCTTACTTTAATCCACTTATCCTTCTATAAACTACTTACCCAGGTTGATTTACTTCTTGCGCATACCTTGTTATTTATACGCTTATTAAGGCAATGAAGCACGGTTCTAGCACTTACCATTCAGCCGTGCTGTGCGGTCCACCCAGTCTCCGATCAGACAGCCCAGTAGTAACACTGCCGCACCTTGGCAGAGGCCATAGACCGCTGTCAGCTGCAGAGAATCTGGCTCCAACTCGATCAGAAAGAGGCCGACACCAAACGACCACATCCGGTCTCCCTGAAACACAATGGTGAGACCCACAGGCTATTAAATTGACGATAAGTTAGTAGTGGTCACTGTACACAAGGGAAGTTAACTCATACTTTAGTTTTCACACGTTCTGCGACGACAAAACAGTATAAAACTTATAAGACTAAACTTTTGGAAACAAATATCAATGAAAAAAAAAGCACGACCGCAATATAAGAATTGACAATGTTTGAAATATCGTTGCACTATTGAAAAAATGACCAGTTACGAAGAAATGAATTCTGTATTCAAAAGTGATCAACGTTTATTTCAAAAGTAGGCCACGGAATTATTTAAAATAACTGGCCAAGATTTATTTGAAAAGTGGTTTTTGTTTCAAAATTTTCACTTCTCTTAACAATGGTTTCTACAGGCCGGTTGCCAGACGTAGGCTACATTTCTACCTACATTCTTTACAGCATCCTGATTTTATTTGCACAAAGGAGGATATTTTCTCATCACGGTGACATTATAAATACAATGGATGATACTGTCTCGTGACTCGTGACATCATGGATTAATTTGATTGATGTTCTACACCGTACTCAAGAATATTTCACTTATACGACGACGACCAGCGTTATGGTGGGTTGAAACAGACAGGAAGCCCACGACCACCCGCAGGTTGCTAGTTAACCGTACCACGTACGACCGGAGAGGAAGCCAACATGGGCTGGACTTGAACTTACAGCGATCTCACTGGTGAGAGACACCTGGACAATTACTCTGTACAAGCGCATTAACCCCTTCAGCCACGGGAACCCCATGTAGAATGGAAGATTACACTTTCTTACCATCGTAATTATATATTATCAATGGACGATAGGTTCTTACGATCGTGTCTTTCTCTCTACAACACATGATACCGTCTTACCTTTACTAGGCAGTACAATGGGCATCACTTGTTATCGCAATTAGGTCATCAGAGTGACTTTGTTGAAGACAGTGTTCACGTGGCCGTTTGCGCATGTGTGACGATCCCACGTGTAAAAGTCTGGTGGTAATCACACGTGATAGGTCGTCAGCACCCTGCCAAATGTTGGTGGTTTAACCCTCTCACTCTGGTTTCCTTTAGCCATATAAATGAAATATGGCGTTGGTGTTGATCGAATAAACAAATAAATAAATTCCTATCGTCGCACAATTCTCTCTGCACAAGTTCACTGTTTGGTTGTCGGCTACTGAAATGGACATTTTACTCACCCATGTCGAGAGGAAATGACTACAGTAAACAAAAATGCCTGTTCTCCTCCACCAGGACTTGGTGAATTCTGAAACTCAAGAGTGCAGAAAATTATAAGTGCTCTAGAACGCTTCACATACACGATGGTAAATGGTTTATGGGTTGAAAGAAAGAAGACAAAAAGCCTATGATCTCATTTGTTAAGGTTCGATGGGCTGCTGAGAGCAGTGCTTAGTTTCGTACCATACTAATGATACCGCTTAAGAAGGCCCACGGCATACCTGTTGCCGATGACTTGGGTGGGGCGGTAGGGTCTGGTAATGATCGTCCCTCCCGGGGCAACAAAGGCTCCGTCTCCGCGGCTGTTCCTGCCATGTTTCTTCTAAACTGTATTCGTGGTGCGTGGAACGAACGAACACATTTATACGGGCACCGATGTTTGCACCCATCACTAAGGCCTTCAACTTAAACAATTATGCTGAAACACGACAGTCCTCTCTCTTTCGGCATGAAAATCTTAAACTTGCGGGAACTGAATGCACAGCGAACACGTTCTGTTGTCAGGGGGCGCCATTTTAGATTGGCTAACTGCAGTAAAGGCCATCTATCTTACATTCAGATGGCCTCGAATTGCGAGCGTGAGGCTATATTGCACCGTGATTATTCAAGTACAGGAAGACGTATTTGGTATTCATGATTTAGTATCCGTGACGTCTGGCATGCATGCAACACGATTATCACGGGGATTTGATCGGTCAGTCTTTATGATTCCCGAATTTAACAGTTTATTATCACTGTATTTACGTCTACATTATAACGCCGAATAAGCTTACATGTACTACTGGAGAATCCTGCCAGTCTGCCATGTCGTGAATAAAACAGAGGTGCTACGTGTGACCATTTGCCATTTAATCACACACTGTCGTTCCTGCTCTGATTTTACTCTCTATGCTGTAATCTTTCATAACGTAAGCTCCAATCTTCCGTTCTCCCTTAACATGAGGTGGGGACGTTGGGGGAAGAGGGCGAGGGGTGGATGGGGGTGGGTGGGTGTTTGTGTTGTTTGTTATTGGATTTGTTTGTTTGTAAAACCAGAGCAGCGGTGGCAATGAATAGTAGCAGCTTATACGCCCTCTATAGCACCATTGCCGAAGGGGAATTAGGCAGGAAAAAGTATAGTTCATACATGTGATGTCACGATAATATTGCAATAACAGGGAAAAGCTTCCCTGGGGTCTGCTTTGAGTTGAATTCCCAGTGCATATGATGGCTAAGTTTGATCAGTTTGGTTGACAGAGGAGATAATCTCTTGTAAGATAAACTTTGAGATTTGCTCAAAGAAAATGTGAGTGGGTTCTTTTGAGTGAATGAAGCAGTCTGTATTATTTACCGTAAGAATTTATTTTCAAGGAGTGTTCTAGAGATTTAGATTTTGGTTCCTTGTGTGTTGATGACGAATGTCACATCATTGCTTTGTAAAGCAATGGCGTAAAGATAAATGAATGAATAAATGTTTCTGACTTAAAGCCACGTCGGCAATATATAAGCCATACCTTGGCAAAAATGATAAAAGAAGAAAATTGCACTGGTACATGAAGGTATGACTATGAAGTGTTTTTCTCTCATTCTGTATTGCATGACAGTCTTTGGCCATGGAGTCGTCTAATAAGGTCTCCAAGTAAAGGACTTAGCACCTGAATAATTCGTGATTTTGGAGGTTCGAATCCACCTCTCGTTATTTCCGTTGTAACTCTTTTTTTGTTTGAAATTTTTCGCTCCATTGTCCGGTTTCCTACTCACATATAGTCTCTTGCCCTTGCATGACAGCTGATATAGCCATCAAGTACAACACAAAACATCAATCAAATCAATAGTTTCGCAAGTTTGATCTGGTAGCTCATCAGAACAAAAGTTGTATAGAAATTTATTTATTTGTTTGGTGTTAAACGCTGTACCCAAGAAAATTTTATTTATATGTCTTCCTCCAGAATTACCTCGCCAAAAAGGATCATATTGACGTGTTAAATCTTTCACCTTAGACGGGTCCCTGCACCAGGCATGATATTTTCCAGACGTCTCTACTACTCACGGAACTTTGGTGGCATTTTAGGTTTCACAGCGTTCATCGAGGGCTTTTTGTGGTGTTCTGGAAAGTATGCTGAAGATATTTGCCTTCTGGCAATATGACACAGGCCTATACCTATTGCCTAGCAAGTTAAACTATCTATGGGAGGACTCTCCAGGCATTTTTTTTTATTACCACGAGTATATAGGAGAAATATTCTTGCGAACGGCGTCAAACAAAAATTAGTCAATCATATCAGGCAAAATGTGCTTACTGACGTATTAGGGAAATTCCTGCACGATGTAGGCCTATAATCAAATTACACGGTACCAACAATCTGTTGCGATGAGCTTGTAGCGCCAGAGGCCCTTGTCCAAAAGAGATCGCTTCTTCTTCCAAGGGGTGCAACTCCTGCTGAACAATAACACAGGCGTTCTTTACCGCTGACCAGGCAACTACACTAAACATTCAGGATGTATTTGGGCTGGAACATTAACAGAATAAATGGTTAAATCATTGTGTGTTCATGACAGGTGAAATTAAAACATGGGACCCCACAGAAATGATGAGGTAAGACTTTGCTAGGAAGGTTTTGTAAATTTTAAACTGAAGTCACAATTACAAACAAAAGACCTCTGGAATCATGGCGACGCATCGAGATCTGAGAATGATTAGAAAACACCACCAATATTACAAGTTTGGATATTTCAATGACATTTTAATCAGTGTGTCCGTGCAACTTTTTTGTATGTTTTTGTTCAAAGATATCTCATCGTAATAAATCTTTCTATATACAGTCATTAAAATGCACTACTTTGGGAAATGATAGCCTTACCATGTGCAAATACAAAGATAAATCTGCGTGTAAGGATTTTGTTGATGGGAACTGATTAAGTGACTATATTGACTGGGATTTATGCCTGCATCCATCAATATTTTTGGTGAAAACCGAATATAGGTCCCGGAGAAACCACAGCCTTTTAAGAGGTATCCGACAAACATCCTGTCACAAAGCCGCAGTAGAACCGTTCAGATTCGAATCGACAGGCCCATTGGTCAAGAAGCAAACGGTTACCACTCGAGCTATTGTTTGAAGGTCCTGTGCTCTATTTTGTCCGTGAAGGTTTGTACTGAATATTGTACCTGTTGTTTGGCGAGGCAATAGAATCTCTGAAGAATTTTACAGTCTTCAGGCAAGCCCATCGAGGTCAAATTTCTAAACTGTCCACAGACTCGACTGATCCAATATTTCAGGAGATCAGTTAGCTTTCAGACAAACAAGACATACGAGAGCTCAAGATGTACTAGGGAAGCTGCACTCATGCGTTATTGTTAGCCGGGCTTACCATTGTTCTTTTATGGTATTCAGGCGTAATACCTTGCTAATTTGCCCACAAAATGGCATCACAAAAGCAGGAATATAGGCTACAATAAACCACACAACTTTGGCCCGATTTTAGACTGGAAATGTTACCCATTATTTGTATATATTCTGCGATCACACTCGACATTTTGAAAGAATTTTTTTTAATATCATTATTATAACCAGCGTCGTCTTATCAAAATGAAATAATCTGGAGCATATGAAGGTTATAGTCCAGATAAATAAAAAATCATTGATACCACAGCATTCTTTCTGTGAATCTTGTTGAGTGTTTAATAAAAGAGTGCATTACTTTCACAATCTGAAACGTCATTGGAGAAATGGGTGGACATTGAGGTCGCACTGATTTCATATTTTGGCAGGTACAAATATCCTTATCTATCATTACAGCAACGACAACAGTTTGGCTCTGCCACTACTCGCTCTTCGCAAGAAGACTGGACCTGGGTATGGTTGAGCATACTGCTGTATCCATCGAGGATTCATCTCACTTAGACTGGAATTAGAACAATCCCCCTGTCACTGAATTTGTCACGGGTTGCTGTGAAGAAACCGGAGAGTCGGCAGTGATCGGTTATCCCGAAGCTATACGGAAGTACGTTCGTCACATGACGAGTTCTGATGATGGTCAGCTTCCTGTCAGATCCGGGAGTAGTACAGGAAATTCCCGTCTGGCCGCCACTATCGCGAGACGATACGTGACAGGACATGTATCAGCTGGACAGATCCGGACAAATTTGGACTAATCGTCTCAGAGTCTAAATATACAGCATCCATTATTCACCAGTGCAGGGATAACGTCCGGAATGAAGACCTCCAGGAATACAAGCAACTGCTGCTGGATTTACCCAATGCAGCCTACTTCACAACAATGTGACATCATCCTAATTATTAAAAATGAGATACAGTTATCCCTGGCTTAAATGCTCAGAATGTTAGGCATAATGTTATGTGTGATGTGAGAACAATCGGTGTCTAAATGTTCCCTGCAGCCCCTTTCCACCCACCACAGTGCTGCTATAATATTCTTGAGTACGGCGTAAAACACCAATCATGTTTGTTCCTTACATGTAGGCCTGGTATCATTGCCCAAGTGTGTGACGGAATATGTTGGAAACGCTGAGATGACATGCGCAGAACGTTCTCTTATATTTTGATCAACCAGTATTACTCGAACGAGACACATAGGTCGCCTGCGCACGTGGACAACGATGCATTGTTTGAAATGGAAATTGATGAACATGGTGGTAGGCGGAAGTTGGCTTCATGGACGAGCATATATATGGAAGTCCTTTGCTGCCATCGCTCCGTCCATCCTGTTCTTTAACAGGAGGAAGAGGTTCCATTTGGCCGTTAAATTTATCACATAACTTCAAGTGTGATGTAGTGGCATAAATCTATGACAGATTTTTCGTTTGTAACTAGTTACATAATACTTTCAGTACGTTCGATTGCTTGAAAGCGTGGGGACAATATTAATACGCGAAGAAGTTCGTGGAACTTCCATTTTTTAGTACAAAGTTATAGAACTCCCCATTAAATCACATCTTGTAGATTAAGTTCTGGCAACAAAAACATCCAATTCAATGTAGCCCATCATCAATACTTACAGCCACACCAACACTGTCAAACATAAAATAATTTCTCAGCCTCCCAAATTAACTATTTCTGCAAGCCCTGTACCTGGAGCCGGCTCTGATTTTTCATCTGAAATCGCTCCCGCTGCAACATCATCGCTCTGTTCTCATCCGTAAATGTCGATTTCACGGCTACCAGTTGTCACTAAATCATGATGCAAAAAAGTTTATGCTGATATGTATCGGAAATATCAAATGGACGGTTCCACATTCGTTCTTAGTGTCTTGGAGGAATGCCGCTGCATTTGGCCGTGAAGTTTATGGATCTTCTTTTTAAATATTACTTGTACAGGTATCTACAACTAAAGCAACAAACAGGCAATTTCCCTTAAAATGTATCGTTGGCGTCTTTAAGATATATGGGTGTAAGACTGGTACAAACTTACACCACTACAAGTTAAATGGGCGCATTTCTCAGTCTTTCTTTCCTCAGGCTGATAAGGCGACAACCTGACTCCACGATCTACATTTTATTTACAAAATGACATGTTCGTGTCATCAAAGCCAAGGTCAATGGGGCGATATATGGACGACAATGTTGCGTTGTCGAGTTATCGTGCACTCAGACAGTGCGACGGAATCAATAACCGTGGCAGGCTTCTATAAATATAAAATAATGCACCCGTGGATTTTCCGAATTTGGAGCATGATACGGACGAAGTTACTCTGATGACATGAACAACGTACGGCCCTCTGTTTTTCAGTGTTCTACATGATTCAGACGCTTCCACTAGGTCATTCCTGACTAAGACTGTATATATATATATTCTCTACCAACATTACCATCAGTATTGTCAGCTTCCTTGTACAGAAACGTCTAATCATTCACACGGTCATTTATAAGGAAACACCGGCAGACCAGCCTGTTGGAAGAGCTACACCAATACCCGGGCTGTAAGCATTGATCTCAAAGAGCACTAACAACTTGGCAGCCCTCTATGTGTGTGTGGAGAGAGCGGGAAGAGTTTCTCTCAAATGGTCGCACAGCCTAGACATGCGAAACCAATTATGTCCACTGATTGAGAAAAGTCAAGTATTTTGGAGTTATCTTTAGCTTTGAGCCATACATAGGGACTTCCGTCGTCCTGGTGGCTCATCTCTTGAAATCTCAGGAATATTTCACTTATACGACAGCGGTCAGCATTATGGTGGGAAGAAACTGGGAAGAATCCAGGGGAAACCCACGAGCAAAAGCAGGCTGCTGGCAGACCTTCCCACGTTCGGCCGGAAAGGAACTCACAGCGACTGACGGCTGGGCTTGAACTCACAGACACCGCATTGTTAGGAAGATCCTTGGTCATCACGCTACACTATCACATTAGCACTCGGCCGTGTATGCCGCTTCTCTTGAAATCGTTCGGATTATTATTTTTTTATTTTCCACTATAAGCTCCAGTATCTCAAAAACAGTCAAATAGAAAAACACAACTTGACAGTCAAGAAAATGTAATAGTTCAAAAACGTTTGACACTTTTGGATTTTTGACTGGGCACATCACAACCTTACAAATCTTCTTATCAAATAACTGTTGAATCGTTCGGGATGAAATTTGTTTCTGTTACTACATATGAAATACCTGGTTTAAACGTGCATGAAAACAGTGACTACAGTTTTGCTTGCGGAAGTGGCATAAACCATGCAAGAAGGTATTTCTTTTGGTTTTGTTACCTTCTATGAGCAAAACATCAAAGCTGCATTTTCTCCATTCTGGTCTTTCGTAGTAGACACATAGTATATGATACCTGGCAATCTCTGGTTCAAGTCCGGTTCATTCTGTTTCCACCATTTAACCTGTCACAGTCTTTTATTTTGGTGTATTTCGTTATACACCATCTGTTACTCTAGACGTTTGGCGATTGACTGAAAGCTAAGCATACAATCAGTCAGTACATTAATTTCTCACTAATTTCATTATAAAGTTATCATACATTCAATTACAACACTATACCTACAATTACTGCTATATAACTACACAACATGAGACTGAATAGCACTTATCTGGTAGTACATGACATTACATACTGCTGTTGTTGTTGTACACTTAACACAGTTTTCTACACTTTTCCCCAGCAGTTATCCATTCATGTTAACATAACACAGCACCAGTTCTTTATATGACGCCAAGAAACAGAATATGCAAAGAGAAAAGAAAAAGGGAAATCACAGTTTAATTTTTCAACTGTTTGATCATTGCATACTGTCCCCACCCCCAGGAATTGGGGCGGTTATGACAGACAGTGGTCAAGTGTAACATACTCAGTACTTGTAATTAACTGTCTCCTTCAAGGACCCATGGATCGTGACAACACGGAAGGCTTGGTTTTAACCTTAACCGTTCAAACAAGGTTTCGTTTGTCCTTAACCAACTGCACCTTTCCCAGAAAATGTTTGCCAGGTACTGCACCTGTCTCCTTTTTCTCCTTTAAGAATATTCCTGGTGATACTTTCTTCCGGTTGAAGGAGTAAAATGTGGTTGGGAGAGAGGGCTTGGAGATTCTCAGGCCGGTCAGGCAAGTTTGTTTTTGGTCTGTTGTTGAGAATAGCTTCCACCTCACACGTGGGAGTCTGTAGCGACTCGTCGACCAGTCTGATTCTTTGCTTTTTAAGCAGTGGGTGAAGGATCTTCCTTACCGAACGTATTTTTTACCTTGAAGTCAACATCGCACAAATGACAACATGGTTATATCATGAACCACGGCAACGCTACTGGACAACAACTTAATTTTTTTTTATTAAATTAGTAGGCTTGACATTAAACCTGGCTTACACTCTAAAACCATTGTTGCCTATTTACATATCCACAATGCCATGTGCATCGGTGGTACATTGTGCATGTTACTGTGGATGTGTTACACAAAGCAAACAGTTGCCGCACTGCTGTGGTGTGGATGTGTAGTTTTGCCACAATACTGTACACCTTTCACGCAGAATACTTTCAGAGAGTGCAAAATTATTTGGATCTCATGACGGCGTAATCACCTTGAGAAATATCCGTTTCCAGGAAATGCCTTCCCGCCCAAATTGAAGGAGAACAATGGCTAAGCCAGTTCAAGCCGCAGTGGCCATTGCTTAAGAAAAAGATTTCCCGCCATTCGACCATTATATGTAACGGTTTGGTTTCAGCCAGAAACCTCTGTGCAGAAAAACAAAAGCTTCCCCTAGAAGATTCAACAGGATGATTAAAAAACAAAAGACAAAAAAATGAACAAGACAAAAAAAGACAACTCTACAGATGTAAACACATTTCATGCTCAGTCCTATCAATCACCTGCTAGGAAATGATCAGTTAAAGGATAAAAGCAACACCTTCCCCCGTTATTACTTCATTCATCGTCAAAGTCATACATCACCTATTCTGTGTTCACCCTGTATAATCTTATCACATATGTCATCTATTTCCTGTCACATTACTATCTCATCGCTCTACTGCCGTTGAAGAGCTTGCAACTATTCCCCCAAGCCGTCAAGTTCAGCGCATCGTCAAGCTAAATCCAGCCAATGTTAAGAGAATGTAGCTAATCGCCTCTCTGAGAACCACAATGAATGGCCTGAATGTCGCTCAGCTCTCTCCCTTTTGTCTCAGGGGACACTGACATCCCATCTGTCATCTACCCATGTCCTCTCGCTACCATATGGCTGAGATACTGCCGATGTAGCGTTAAGCCATAATCATTCATACATTCATTCTCTGCTACTTTTGTTTTCATCCTAAACTCATGGGGCGCTAGGATATGACACTGCCTGACTTCAGGGTATAAGAAATGTTCAGCAGTTTAATTTATAACCAAAAAATATACCAGTAGTATACACAATAGGGGTTGTGGCACACTTCCCACCAGGGCCCCCCCCCCCCCCACTCACCACCTGGAGGGCTCCCAATCCAAGCTCAAGCCATATGGTGTTCGCTTACACAACTTTTTGTCAGTTATTTATGTTCACAAACGGGCGTTCACATTCAGAGATAATTGACATAGGCCGACCGTGACTCTGATAGAGACCAGGCTTGCAGCTAGAAACACTCGCAATGGCCATTTTTTATGCACGCAAACACAGGCGCTTATAGATTAAGAGCCATGTGCAGTAAATATAACCCAGAGTTCGCATGAGTCCGGGTTCACAAGCTGATAGCATACATGAACCAACGATGTAAAAATAAGTCGCGTGGGAATGCCTTAACCTACATAGCTGGCGAGACCAGCCGCTTTATATTGACACAGAAAGTTATTTCCTGTGTCGCATAATAGGTGGTGTACACCTGACTGAATTCGGTATGTGTTATTTCACAGCGATAATCGTCCCGCCGGCTAGAGCGGGAGAAGTTTCCTTAAGTGTGACAGGTTTTGTGTGGCGTGACAAGTTTTGTGTAGCGGGACAAGTTTTGTTAGGCGCGGCAAAGCACACAAAATTCAAACCCTAGAACTCACTCGCTCGGGTCCGTGTAAGGTTTGAATTTTGTTTACTTCAATGAATCAGCCTTCTTATTCTAGGACTGGGCTATCAGACTCAGTCAGATCATTTATTTTATCTCTGAGTCTAGTGATTTCGTATATGTGGTCTTTTATAGCGTAGTAAAGTTTGTGTAGAATACATACAGTTACATCCCACTTGAACACAACTGAGGTCACAATGAGTATATTGGATAAGGGGGGTGGACACATCTTATAGCCGATTTGAGAGCAATACTACAAGTATATCGAACTCCGGTATCCCACCTCTCTGTCGAGAAGTTCAATTGGCAGTTTTTTTATGAAAGATGCACGAGTTTCGTTCCGCCCCTGCTGTACTAACTCGTCCTTCGTTTTCTTATCTAACGAAATCGAGCTATGTGATGTACCCACTCGAATCTATTGTTTCATTTCTCGGCATTTTTCGAGTATTAACAGAAACAAAGTATCCGAAAACTTACCGTCAATCAGCGCTGTAGAGACGTGGTCTGAAAATGATTTAAACTTACTCTCAGCCAGTAAGCGAATTTCATTATGTTTCTTACGTTTGACGGACAGCGGCCGCCTTAGGAACTTACCCACCCCACTTAGAAACGGCAGGCTAAGGCCGGGACTACCATGCTTATAGCTATAGGCGCCTCAATTATTGTGGACATTTGTGACGCCCAGATCCATACTGGCCGTGAGGAGCGCGGTATCAATACCACCAACGGCTTTGACTCTCCTGTGGTATTTTTGTTTAGAGCGGCTAAGACGTCTCTCTTACATTCCAACTACTTTTTCAGACTGCTAATATGTTGTAATCTTTACTCGGTGGTGAGGTGGGCGGGTAGATGGATTTAACGCTGGATACATTTGCGCCATTTTTATGTATCAAAATCCGATATGGGTTTTAAACTTAACCATAACTGTTTCAACAGAACGCCACGATCTAAATTTATGTGCTTAAACCGTACCGCTTCCGGTGGAATGGCTACAACATTTTTTAACGTTGTCTCAATCCTATTAGCTCTCAGAAGTATTTTTACGACGATAGTTACGCTTTTACCGATATGCTCTTTCAGCCACCCGATCTTCAGGCCAGGAAGGATGTGGAAGGGCTTGTCTGGATTATGACCCAATATAATATCCAGAATGATTATGGTACCCGGGGGAACAAGTGAGAAATTGTGTGTTGATATCGAGGTAAGATGTTGTATCTGGACCTCCTCCGATCAAATTCCCCACATCCAGCAGTATCCTCACATGAATTTCATCTCCCATGGTCGTGTACGAGAAGCAAGCCGTACCGCCATTAAAAACCCTTGGAACCACACCACCCCTTGTTGTTTGCACCTGGACCGCGGTCACAGCCAGATCAATGTCCCATTTGGGATCATCCGATTATACCCTGTTCTCAGGATCATCAGATAGAACCAGGGTGAGTTTTTGGAGCGCATTTGAGGCTTCGATATCGACATCGGCGAGCTCATTCAACTTCGGTGGTTCCTCCGATTTTCTCAACGGCACCTTTTTTCGTGTATAAACACTCCCTGCCCCTCACCGGAGTTGGATGGCGTAAATCCGTCCATCCACCCCCTGCCGTTCGAAACCCTCGAGATCTGCCAGATCCGATAAGGCTAGGATAATCCAACTAGATCCCACTGGGTCCATCACACCGGCGAATGTGTGAAGTTACCATTAAGTATGCTATATCTATCTATAGGTTGGCGGTAAATGTTTAATAGCTTTACAGTAACCCCGACACAAGGCCAGCCGACATTTTTCTGTACTGTGGATTGGCGAATGCCACCGTCCTTCCGGAGTTTATACCTTCGTGGTATACCGTGACTGCCCTTTGAAGAGTAGGGCCACTCGCATTACCGGTAGACACTGGAACGATGTTTTCGGACGTGCTCACCTCGTCTAGGTGGACAAATATTTCTGTGTGAGGCGTCAGTTTGGGTAGTTTGTCCTCATCATTTATCCCATTCCATCTTTCTTCTGCGTTTGAGAATCCCAGGATGTCAGCTAGACGTAACAGAGTGATAACATTCAGTCTTTTTAGCGAGTCCCAACCGCACACCACCAGTAGCTCCCTTCAATTCTAGTTTAGAACCCAAAGGTCTTAACACTTCTTTGTTATGAGTACAAACGCTAAACACAAAAGGTACGTCGAAGCCAATATTAGCCTGTGGGTCATATAAAGTCATACCGAGTAGGACGTCCTCGTGGACTGACCAGACGTCTTGGGAGGATGACACCACACCCCTGTTGAACATCGCTAACTGTGACAAACATATTCAGCAATGTGTTTGATAATGCGTTTTCTTTCAATAGTAAGCTAACCCATTACCATGTCGGTTGAGTATATTCGAGTAAAGGGATTGAAGAGCCGAGTGAAATCGTAGTCATAGATCCCAGCCTGAACAACTCACGAGTTGCTTTCGACGTAATTTCCAAAAGGTGCTTGAACGCTACACCTTACCGAAAATCAACAGCGACACATTGGTTGAGATATGGTACACGCAACCGATGGCATGGTGGCAGAACAAGCTAAATTTCGCCGTATGGTGCGCCACGACCGGTTGCGTGGGGTGTCAAAGGGAAATCCCCGCAGAGCAAGCAACTTTGTGTTCCTCCTCCACGTGTACTATCTAGTGCGCCGTATTCTGAAAGAGATTAAGGCACCACTTCCACAAGACGATGTATGGTGTGCGATCGACAACCCCTACGACGGGAGGGCATACGAACGAATTTGCGCCGAGTGGAAAGAAGTGGAAAAGACGGATTTGACGTGGCTTATTTTTAAGTCAAGAGGTCAAATCGCATTACGACTACTACCCTATCCGCATGTCATTCCAACGAACACCGGACAAATTTCACATCGATTTCATCTCACAAGGCAGCGAGGCAAATCATTCATGGGCCACCTTCATCCTCGACAAATCTGAAGGGTTTACCCACAAAGGCATGGAACGAGTGAACGACACCATTCGGACTTTGTTTGGGCAATCCTCGAAGCACAGGCACAGCCCCGCCACAGTATTTTAGATACGGAATGCACGGTATTTGACCCGCAGAAGCAATTCGTAGCAAATTTGAAGACGACATAGGAAGACCTGTTGACCTTTCCGTGGCTATAGAGGGGTACTAGAACGTCCTGAATTATGCATTTTGCGTGGGTCTATACATGGCGCCAAGAAATATGGACCTGCGAATCAGAAAAATCAGAGGCTATAACAACGAGATCGTCATAGCCACAACAGACCAGAAATTCGGGGTCAACAGAAGCGTAAACTTGCCTTCGGCAGTTCATGTGCAGGCAGCTGCCGAGACTGGGGAGACAAGCATCGTTAAGCCACAACCAGCTGCATTACCAGCACCGAGATCCGTCCCGGCAGCGCCGACCTCTGTTTCACCGAGGTCACCGAAAGACCACAATGAAGAAAAGGTGGTGTTAGTAATACTTAGCGTCGCCATCGGGCTTGCACTAATCTGGTCACGCTAGATGTGAACGAACGGCCGCGCAAATGATTCGATCTGTAGCGAAAGCCTGGACCCAAGTATTCTCTGCAACCCAGTTCACGGCCTTGCCCAAAGCGCCGCGGAGCCAAGAGACGATGCTCCCTATAATACCTGGGAGAGCCGCAGCGGCTTTACCGCCGAGCTTAGCAAGAAGCCTGCCCAGGGCCCACAGGTGCTTTTATATCCACTCCTTCAGACCGCTCTTGTCGGTTGGCTCAGGAGGTGGTGGTGGAGGCACCGGCGCTGGAGAGCCGCCGGTTAACGCAAACACCAACGCCCATATCGCCATTCCGATAGCAGTGAATATCGACTCGATTGGGATGCCTTGATCGCGGCAGAGGGCGCGTACGCATTCGGCAAGAGTTGTGTCCTCGTGAAGGATGCCGTTGTTGGTATCCCGGATGCGGTTGATCTGAGAGAGCTCAAGTCTGGTGGCCGAAGCGGGCTCAAGGCGGGACGCCATCTCATCCTGAAGGCCACGTCACCTTTGAGCAATCCGGCGCATGGAGAACTCATTGGGAGCCTCATCCAGTTTCCGCTTTTGCAGAGAGATGTCTTCATCTAGGTCCGCCCGTGGTGGAGACTGCGAGTGGCGTTCCTGTCCGAGATTTGATAATCGTGAGATCGGTATGTGCTTTCAACCGCAAACGCCTGCCGACGAGCTCAAACTTACTTGGGTCTCGCTGAGTTGAGGGGTGAGGCCCCTCATCGCCAGAGCGCTGTAGTAGCCATCTACCGCTGACTGGAGGAGCTCCTATTATAGCGATACATTAGTCCCAGTGGCCCCGATGTCAATGCCAGCATCATCTATGGGAACGGTCTCTTCATGGTTTTCAACATAGTCATGGTCAACATAGTCATTTTGGGTTATCAAAATTAAAAATCTGCCATGTTGGCTATTAAACATTGAAGGCCCAAGGTTCAATAAGCATGATTTCAAACGTATACGGACCCAAGTTCAATCCTTACCGCCGCCTGAAAACCCCTTTTGTGTTTAAGGGTGTGGGCCATTTGGTCGTCATCACAAATAACCCAAGTAGGATTGACCAGAATCAAAGTCTTCAGGTTGCGTTCCACAATCTTGGTGTCCACGACGTCATTGTCCCGGGGACCGCGAGACTTGCTTTCACAATCTCCCTGGCCTCGGGCTACGAAGAGCGAACCGTACTCCAGAACTTCGGCCGTGCTGTGGTAAATAATACCACGCTCAGGATCAGCGGCAATAAGGTGATGTCGCTCGATGACAGCAACGTCTACCACTGCTACATGGACCTCTGGAAGAGGTGAGAGAATGTATCAGGGCATCGACACTTCCGCCGGCCAAAGTGTTACCAAAATCCGCCTTGGTGTAGTGGAAGGCGCATCCGATGCCGCTATTGGAGCCGCCCATGGCAACCGATACTATAGTGGTTAAGAAGCGCGTCCTACCAATCTGCACCGTGAAAGCTTTGCTGCGCTGGAAGTGAGGGGGGGGGTCAGGCCAATCAGTACCTTGGGAAGGCATTGACAGTGGACTAAATTGACTCTTTGGACGAGGACGAGGTCGAAAAGCTCGCTTTGAGGCAAGTCTAGGCGCGGCCATGACGAAAACGATAGGGCAAGCTGCATTACAAGTGTTCTCAGGAGTTGTCAGCATGTTTCTTCCAGTCCCATCCGAGAAACGACCGGCGCTTGAGGGCGACCTAGAAGCCGACCCCTTTGTTGGGCATGCGATTAGTAGCGCTTCCTGTGTGTTCTGTCATCGCTACGGCATGTTTCTAGCGCCGCTAACCGCTGCTCTTACCACAGCCAGGCACTGCCAATTTGGACAATAGTGCCCTGGGACAATGAACGATGGAGAAGAACCCGACCAAGCGAAACCGCCGGAGGAGACACCTCCGGTGGAGCGAGTGACACACCATAAGAAAATGAAAGACCCGAAGAACGTGGCGGCCGGGCCTCCCGGGGCCGCCGCCAGAAAGGTCAAACGGGAACGACTGCTTGAACAGCTTCGGGCAATCAGTGAATCACAACGCCATACTGTTTCTGTTGTTGCTGCTACAGGAGGACAGCAGGAGGCCTTGATGCCAGCAGAACGGAGAGAGCCTGTTTCAGAGAGTGTTGCAAAGGAGGCGAACTGGACTCCAGATATCATTGGGGTAGCTGGCCTTCCGGTTGTATATTATATATTTACTCATCATAAGCTGCCGTCTATTCCTGTTGCTCCACAACTACAGAAAACAGCACAAGCCACCTCTAAGCCCGCCTTTGCTCACAATTGCAGATTCCCACCGATCCTCTCCATATGGAATAACAACATAACAACTGCAACTACCGATGGTAAGATGCTCGTAAACGCGCTGTATCACAGCGCGGTCGTCTCTGGCTTAGCTGTGGGATACTCCAGATTTTGTAAGATGGTCATTGGAGGTGGCCGTCCTAAGCTAGACTTCACCCCCCGTGACATTGGGATGGTGGTCGTGGACGTGGCCCTCGGGATTGCGACCAAGGACATGCTAATTAAACAGGGGATCATTCAAGCAGATATTATGAAGTAACAATTGCCTCGATTGCTATGACGGTTGGAGGCGCTCTCGTAAATGCACTTGCTTTCTCAGGTAGTAACTTTTGCTTCGGAGCTCTTCGAAGCTCCGGGTTCAATGCAGAGCGTAGACGCCACGATAAAGCTATAGAACAGCCCCAGGCGGCGGAGGCGGTGTGGCCCCTAAAAGAACACAGCGTCTGGTCGTCTAATGACGAACATCGTCGACAGGGCCACGCAGAGCGCACATTTCGCGATGTCCACGCTGCAATGCGCGAGTACGCTCAGGTCACGGGGAAAACTCTTAGTCCCACAGGGCCCGGACCTGTCCCAGGCGATTTCTATCCACGGTCCGAGGGCCACAAAGAACGCTAGATAGCCTTCGTCCTCCTTGGGATGGGAGTGACTGGGCTGGTCGCCTAGAAACTCACCGAGTAATCCAAAAAGACTGTGCTGGACCCTAGTAAGAGCTCCTCGCCGCAATGGCAGGCACGACACGAGTAGTGAGGCTCCACTTTTCTTTCCATACAATTTGTAGATATCGCTGGGGTATATCACCCTGCGCGGTGATAGGTTTATCCGAAGAGCTATACTCCGCGCTGCTAGAGTTCACTACTATACCTTTGTCGGCGAGATTCCTGGTCATATGGCCCATGTAGCCCATAAAAGTTGCTCGTTCTCTGGCGGGAGGACGAAAAAACCACGATGCATTTCGCGGCATGGCTTGTTTCGGTTCCCAATCATTTCTGGGATAGGGCCAGGCAGCTGCCTGAGGGGGTGCCTTCCGACTGTTGGAGACTGATCAGCCATCCGGAGAACCTTGCTTATGGTGCCTGCCACTGTGGCCGACCATTTGTCTATTCGGCTATGGAATACATACTATACGATAACCCCAAGGGCTACTAGGCATAACATGAGTAATGAAACGCGAGTTATTTTTCCATACCATTTGTATATATCGCTTGGATATTACACGATGATGGGGTTGCCCGAAGAGTTATACTCCGCTGCCCTAGAGGCTGACTACACGGCCGCTGCAACAAAATTTCTTTTCCTATAACCCATGTACTGATTGATAGTGCACAAATATCGCTCTATCTCTGGCGGCACCGTTATGCTAGTAAAACACCGCTATGCGTATTGCAGCAAAGATGCTGGAGGGCTCGACCAAACTTCGGGCGACGACCGGGCAGCTGCGTGAACCCGTGGCTGTCGGGTGTTGGAAACTTATCAGGCTGCTGGAATATCTTGCTTATGGTGTCTATCATCATGGCCGACCACTTGTCTATTTGTCTATCTAAGATATACTACAGCCCCAAGGTCTACTGGAGAGGCATTGCGGCCATCAAGAAACTCCCTTCTGCTGCGAAGGTCTCTGAGGGCACACCTCGCGATTGGTTCAAGAAGCAGGCCGTCTGGCAGATTTTTCTACCAGCCCTGTGGCATATTCCAAGGCCAAAGTTTGATGTTGGAGTGTCAAATGAGGTCCACCAAGGTGACCTGCTTTTTGTGCCTTTTGCCACTGTCAAAAACAAGGTGGGCAAGCGCATCTACAAGTATGCCCTCACAGTGGTCGATATCGTCAGCCGATTCCAAGCAGCTGCCTTTGGGCAAAAAGAATCTGAAGAGGTTCTTGATGCCCTAGGCCGTATCTTTACGCGGGGGCCTCTTAGGTGGCTTAATCTGCTTGCAGGTCCCCCTTGGGCCTGAGTTCATGGGTACAGTGAGCCAGCTTCTGGCAAAACACAGTGTGACCACCAGGTGCGGACGAGTGGACGTGCATCGGGACCAAGGCGTCGTGGAGCGCTTCAACCGGACCTCGGTCGAGCGACCATTACGCCCAAGAGATGCGTTTACCTTCTTCTGAGTGGGTGAAGCGGTTACCCGCAGTCTTGGCGGCTTTGAACGGATAAGTTACCCGATTCACCGGAAAGAAACGTTCTGAGGCTCTCAAGGCAAAAACGATCACACAAAACTCTCCTCCATTATTCCAGGCCGTACTGTTGATCTTCACGAACAGAAACTCCCTTCTGGGGTTGGTGTTCGCCCTATGTGGCAGCCCGGCGAGCTGGAGGCGACTGATCCAGTGTGACCCTTCGACGTGTATCAGACTCGGGCGCTCGATAACTAAACCCGATGAGCCTGTGTTGATGTATCATCGGATGGACCGCAGCGGGGATTTGTCCGCGAGGAATTTCTCGCGGTGCCACCTGACACTCAGCTTCCTCCTGATAGCGCCGCTAAGAGCTCAGCCTGCTGGGCCAGCCTGTCCCATTTTCAGCTATTCAGCGCTTGGAGACGAATGGTGAGAGCGATATCTTGTTCAAATGCTGCCTGTAGATGCGATCGCGCTCTAACCGCAGGACATGCATGCCATGGCGAAAGGTCTTCTTTTCGAAGAGAGCCTCTTTGTACTGCTCATGTCTTATATTCTTTTTCACAACATTCTTTTTTACACCTTTGGCCTTTTTGACGTTGTGGCCGCTGGTCTCAAGGATTCTATACATCTAAGGACGTATGCCAACATATTCGACGATCGGGCGCCCAGCACATTCATCCTTCATCTTATCTAAGAACATTTTGTTCGCCGCACAATGCAGTTGGTGATCCACTGGGTAGTCGGACGTGTCACAGAGATGTACATGCTTGGCCATATCCTTGTAGACATCCTCGGTCAGGATCTCGAGAAGAAGGCTGTCCTTGTAGAGGGGCTGGCAGTTATCTCCATACTGAGACTTCATCTGGGTGTAGTAGAAGTCGTACATAAGGTTCTTCGAGAGGTCGACGATTCTCATCCCCACATAGACGCCCCGTCTAAATGTCTACGAGGATGTCTACAAGGATATGGCCAAGCATGTACATTGAGGTCTACACTGCCCTTGTGAACCTGAATCGCTGAAAGGTCGTCGTCCAAGATGTTGGCTCTGGCGAAGGCTGTTCAGGCGCCTGAGTTTGTCTTCTTCGTTTGCTCGCACGAGTTTAACATCTACTTGCTTGCGGAGTTTTTCCATGGTCCCATGGACTTGTTCATGAGCTTGTAGAGGTCCTTCTCGAAATCACTCATAACCTTTTTCCGGAACTCGGTATTCATTCGGATATAGGGCTCCATCCAGGGGCTTTGCCGGAAGTGGAGAGTATCGAGATACCCCACTCTACCCCTTCTCGACGAAGAGATGCTGGTCGTAGCCTGTCAGCAGTTCAAAATCTGTGCCTGTTTTCTTGAGGAGGGCATCCCAGGAGAGACCATGGTTGGTGTAATAATGCGCAGGATGTAGACCATACTGCCTTCGACAGGTCTACCGAAACGTCTCGAAGACATCTGCCGCCAGGAGTACATGATTGAGATTGTAGAGGTCGTGGTAGTCCCCAAGGGTTTGGCAGCCGAAGGCGTTCCATACTTTTCATGCATAAGCATAATTATTGATCTGTTTGTCCTAAAGTTTGCTGTGCCTGGGCTCCTTTTTAGGAAGCTTCGGCTCATCAAAGCGTTGCCAGGAACCCATGTGCTCATATGGGTAAACATCCTTGTGCATGAGCAGCTCACGTCTCTGCTGGCTTGGTTCATACCACGCTGTGATTTGGAACACGTTGGATTCGTTAGCTCCTACAGGCTTTTCAAAAACTGGGCACTGTCGATTAAGCGGAGGTGCCCCAGGGAGAAGGAGATGTATTTCTCGGTGTTGTTGGGGATACAGGATACAGTAAACTCCACCTTCGAGATCGCCTGCATCAGAGGTGAGAGTCATAGCCCCGCAGGTTGTGGAAGACCACTGGGATGGTGGTGGTTTTGGGGCTTAGCCGTAGCTTCAGATTGGAGGCGTTGTGTAAGGCACCCCTTTATTTTCCGATGATATGGCAGTGGTCGCGGAGTCTCATTGCCCTGCCACTAAAAGCGGCTTTTCACAGACATGGCAGGTGATAGCAGCGTTGTAAGGCCACCAGTCCTCTCGGGTCATTGCTATGGCTTTCGGCTTCGCTAGCACCATCTTGATCTTGCGCTGCTATTCTTGGAGAGCTTGTAAGATGTGCTCTGTTGTGTTGAGCCCTCTGTATTTCACAAGAGGCTCGGGGTTCCCATCGCATCGCATCACGATGTAGCAGTAGCTGCAGGCCTCACGGTGCTGTGTTTTTTGGGTGTTGGTTTTTGTGGGATCCAGCCCGGCGGCCTCGATTTTGATGGTGAGAGCTTAGATTATGTAGGGGGTCGGGAACTGCTTGTGGTGGTTCTGGAAGGTGAGCTTGTTCTTACCTTATTCCGGCATCTCCACTCGCACCGCTATCTGGCCGATCCCGCGGCACTCCGGTTTGGGGACTTCCATCACGTCTTCTCTAGAATATTCCTAGAGGCAGCGCTCGCAGAAGTGCTTTCGGCTTTTATACTTAGATTGATCATAAAGTAGGTGGTTAAGATCCTTGACTCAGGTGTAATGGAATTTACCGGCCTTCTCGATCAACAGCATGTTGATCCGAGGCATGTAGCTGGGTTCATTGCTGAGCCGATGTACAATGGCGCCTTTGTCCCAGCCGAAGACGTTGATGGCTAGGTTGTTTCGTTTCGCATCCTTTGCGATCTGGGAGATGGGAGTTAGGGATTTGATCCCTTCAAAGTTTTAGCCACCCTCAGTTGGGTATTTGCCAGGCGTCTGTGGTTTTATGTCTGCAGGAAGTGCCCATCGGAGGCAGTGGCCATGTTTTTTTTTCACGTTTACGACTGCCTTCTTGTTCCTTTCAGCTATTGGTAGCGCTGTGTAAGATCCACCTCTCAGCGACTGTTATCGAGCGAAACATAGAGTTTCCACTCATGGACAACGCACCCTG
Source organism: Acanthopleura granulata (assembly GCA_016165875.1). Taxonomy (NCBI): domain Eukaryota; kingdom Metazoa; phylum Mollusca; class Polyplacophora; order Chitonida; family Chitonidae; genus Acanthopleura; species Acanthopleura granulata. Next base: position 7,006,262 of record JABBOT010000014.1, read on the forward strand.
ACCATCTCTGCGTCCACTTTTCAAGAGTCCCCAGGATGTGAGGGAAAGCCTTGCCTGGTGCCTAGCTGATCTCCTCATCATCATCAGGCCGGTTTTTTCCGAGCAGCAGCTTGAGGACGATTTGAAAATTTACAGTTCTGGGGGCTTAGAGTTCTTCTTCAAGCTTTTCATTGATCTGGGGGCGCGCCCCTTCGAGAAAAGCTCTAGGGTTTGCAACGTTTGGATGCCCGTCGGGCACAGCCATCTGCCAAATATGGAGATACCTTCGAATTGCCCGCGGGTTTTCCTGGAACGTGAGTTCATCTGCCTTGGTACCGTCAAACTGTTCTAGAAACTCTTTCTGAAGGCCCTCGGTGGTTTGGAAAGTTTTGGGGATTGGGTCAAATTCTTCCTCAATGGCCTTCCTCTTTCTACCCCTCTTCCTGCGTTGTCGAGGAAGAGGCCGATATTTCCCAGGCTGACAGGGCCTTAGCAGGCGATACTTGGCTGCCTGAGGAATGGGCTCCTACAGGATGTTTTGATCCATGTATTAATCCATAGCCGCCATAGCAGTTATAGATGGATATACGGTAAACACACGTTCCTCTAAATGGAAAATCGGTTCGCGGCGATCAGTCGAAAAGAGGATTGAGGGCTTACAGCCCTACAAACGCGGGCACCTTCTTTGTCCAAGCTGACCGCCGTTGGAGCTCGCTCATAAGAAGGGGGTGGAGACGCCTTGCCTTTGGCTCTATCAAAATATTTTTGAGCCCAGTCGGCCCGCAAAGCCCGCATAGGTGAGACTCTGATGGTCTCCCGACGTTACACCTTCGACGGGGCGTCTTGACGGGGGAGTTCCTCCACATGAGTGAAAGATGGTTCCTGCAGAAATCGCCAAGGCACCTTTTCCGCAGTGCTCTCGGGAGCCGACGAAAAGCCATTCACAATTACGATGTCCTTTCATGATCATTTGTATACTGTACCCACACTTCTCTGTAAGTTGAGCGTCGGTTTATGTGAGATTGAGCTGGATACTAGAAGCCATAGTTCGCGGCTACCGCGACTGAGTTTTCCATCCGGGTGCGGCTTCGCGCATAAGTCGGATCTGCGATGATCTCGAGGGCGATCACATCGTGATCGTGGATCCTCCTACGGAGCAGGTTTATTATTCTTTGATTGGGCTCTCGCATGGTGGTGGGTATGGTGTCACCGTGTTTTTTAAGCCTCATCTCATTCTCGAAGGCCGTCTCCAAGAGGTCATGGCGGTCGGTCCACGCGACCTCTGGTTACCGGGTATAGAGATTATCGTTGGGCCGCAAGGTGGCTTCGGGATAGAAGAGGTGCACCGTCGCAGCCGATGCCATCTTTTCTTTCCGCGTCGAGCTATGTTATGTTTCTGTTTGATCTCTAACAGAGGATAGGTCAGCATGTTATCGCCCGTTTGTGTACATAGATAATTGACAAAAAGTTGTTTACGAGAATACCATATGGATGAGCTTGGGTTGAGGGCCCTCCTGCGGGGTGGTGATATCCCTGGTGAGCAGTGTGCCAGAACCAGTATTCTTTATACTACTATACCATACAAAACAATGGGTTTATATAAGATTGCATTCGTTTAGGGTGTTTTTCCAGGTGGACTTACAATGGTGAAAGGAAAGACAACAGAAAGCAAATAAATGGCCGCCAAGATCAGTATTCTGGCACCAGGACACTGACGTCCGGTTTCCGGCTGTTCAGTTTTGAAATTATTAACCTTTCCGTCTTCGGACTGCCCTTAGGATGCCATATAAAGCAAGATAGCACGACGTATCGAGATCTAGCAGATATTTCAGAGGTTCAGTGAATAGAAATCAACCATCCTAGGCTTTTCAACCAAACATTCCTGCAAGAAACTGCCTTGTGTCGTGCAAAAACTGCAAGTGTATCGGTATGCTTTATGCTCACTTAAGAACTAAACCACTTAAAATATGCATCATGATTCAGATAACAAGACATCGTGCACACTACTTTGAATTGTTTTTGTGACCTTCAAGGACTACATTGCTAATGCAGTGTTGGCAACTAATTATAGATCAAAGAGGAGCTTGGCGCCGATTCCACAAAACCATTTCTGACTTGAGTCAAAAGTGAAACACACCTTCACAGTTCCTAGTTTTTGATATTAAAAGTTGAAATTTTGATGCATTTGTTTGCTGATGACAGGAATGACAGGGATTCTGCAAACGGCTTTGTAGAATCGGCCGGCAATTCTCATTCACCTCCTGGATATACCGACCCCAAATAAAATCTGGCTGCCGCCAGTTATGAATATAATTTCGGCAATTTTGAACACCACGTTTCGGGACTTTTTACCATGGCTTTCTTCATTTTTTTTATCTTTGGCCATTGTCATTTTGTTGAAAAGATGTTGAAGTATACTGACAGGTGAACATTATTGGGTATTGCTTACAACTGGAAACTGGGTAAGTAGTCCGGGTCTGTGTTGCCGAGTTGGCAATTCCCGGTCTCCTGTTTTGAAGTTTTAGCTGAAAATGTCATCGATCACGGTGCCTTAAGAGGTTTTACTACTAGTGTCTGATATGTAGACCAAGAACAGGTTAAGAGGGCTTGGGGTTTGACATTTTCTTTCCAAAAATAATAATAATAAATAATAATCCATCATAAGTAAGAAGGCAAGTGACTGGTACACTATAGGAGACCAGTTCTCTCCGACAAAAGGGTCCTGGTTCTTAACCTGCAGGCTATGCTATGAAAAGCTCCACCACCTAGTCAGGTTTCCACTAAATTCTGGGGGGGGGGATGCAGAGTTATTTTAAGACTATTATTTTCTTTCCCCCAAAAAGATGAGTAGTAATAATAATAATGAAAACAGCAACAGCAGCAACAACAATAACAACAATAATGATAATCATCATCATCATCATCATCATCATCATCATCATGACAATAATTTGGCTGAAACGATTATTATTAATATAGTAGAAAAGCAAGGTTTAACTTCATAATATATAAGTGGAAATGTACAATGACATTGCACAGATGACTTTGAGAGGTAAGCCCCGAATTAAGTAAACATTTCAATTCGCCCCAATCAGCTTAATCTCCAAGTGGCTCAGCCCAAAGGGATACAAATTTAAGTAATAATACAAGCAGTTATTGGTTGTAATCACTATTAGCGTCGACTGGATCACCTCGAGGACTGCTATTTCCTCTCAGGGGATAATTTTATAGATTGAATTCCCTTGCGCATTAATCTCCCGTCCAAATCGTGACCATTTGACCCTCCCATGTGGCGACTGTTTGGAGAACAGTTTCCACCAAATTCTAGTAGAACCCTATAGTTTTATGGAGCTGTGTTGAGGAGTAACTGCACTGTTATCTTTAATTACTGATCGATCGATTCTGTGACACGCATAATGATAGACATGTTCATTTATAGCCTACAGCAATTTCGATCATTGTCCTGACTCGGTCACTGGTCAGTTATCGAATATGGGGCTTGACATATTTTCGAGGCGATTCCAGTCTGTTTTGAAGGCTGTAGCGCGCGCGCACTATAAGTACACGTATTGTTCGTCCAGATAGAGTTTTTACTATCACCGAGGTAAATCTGCACTGTAACATACATTTGCCTCATTTCCTAAAAACTTTCCTTTTTGTTGTTTGTAGCAGATGTTCATAGCATTAAAATACACAAACAATCAGCAGCATAGACTCTCTATTTGTTAATTTGACGCTGCCGGAAGGTGAGAAGAGCATCAAAGAGCAAAATAACTGTGACGGTTAGTGGGGCGATTTTACCATAATTTTTTTTAACAGTTGGACGTTTTAACGGCAACTTCATTATTCCAAGCCATTAGCAAAGAAATCACGTGCGGACTCTCTATCAGACATTTGTGACGGTGTAACGTAGAATCTGGTACCAAAGTAAGGTATCACTGAGCTTTTGAGTATTTTCGACGCCATGGCAGGATAATATGATTATTCTCTCCTTCTTCCCATCGTCAGGAGAGTATAGAAATGTGGTCGAAACTTGAAGAGCCCCTCCCCCCTCCAAAAAAAATTAACGTACTAATAAAACGTATAACCTGGAGCCGCCCAAAAATTACACCAATCCAGCATTGGTAGATGACGTCTTATCTTCGGTGGTACACAAAAGAGGCTGCTCCATCAGTACAATACCATCTAGTGTCGCACACTAATGCCTATGTGCCTGAAACACGTCCTCCCAGGATGCATCGTATCTTAGGTTGGGCGATGGACCGGGCATCGCTAGGGTGCAGTGCACCAATTATGATCCTTACCCACAAACAGGACAAATAACCCCATCCATCAAAAGCACGGGAGTATGACACGGTCTACGGCATCGGAGAGCACCGTCTCAGGTTTGTTCCTGGCCGGTCTACAGCGTCCATTTGAGATACGTCTAGCTTCAGATTGGTCCTTTGACAGATTACACCTACCTGTGTGTTTAGTTGTTGGATTTCCACATTGGTTAGGCCAGAGGGAATATACATTAGATTGACTGATTATGGTTTAATGTCACGTCGAGGAATTAGACAAATGAAGACTTGTCTCATTATTATAGTACCTAAACGATGTCTGCAAGTTAGCACAGAAAGGTCATCGCACTGCATTGTTAAAATCAAAGAATTTTAAGGCTAAAGCATGACTGGTTGAATTTTAGTATCGGTTTAAAATAGCTACAACGATAACAAGTAAACATCAAGCTTATCGGCGTGTGACCAACGAGTTTTGACTTGTTTTCGGTTGTTTCTATATCCCTTTTCATAAGATTTTCTTACATATAAGACCCTCGCATATTAAAATCAGTTTTAATAGCAGCAATTTACTGACCTATTTAATAAACCAATTAGGTCTACTTCTGTGTTTACATTAAAAATGATCGGAATGGGCGTGGGTGTCAAGTTCATGAGATGAGATGTAGGAACGACTAACAGGCAATCAAAATTCGTTGGTATTGTCCTTTCATACACAGCCATAAGTCTGTGTGAGCCCTGCTGTTCAGATGGTGGGCCTTCCCGGCTTTCCTGTGTAAGGTATCCGAGTTCAATGGCTACACTGTACCTTTATTGGGTATTCATACGGGCAGCGTGACCCAAGTATCGGGAAGGTCCGGGAAAGGCATAATTTCAGAACAGAATTGTTACAAATATAGACTAGTGATTAGTTCAAGAAACTCCCAGAAATTTCCCGCGGTGATAAATTTGTCAATTAGAGACAATGTCATTGTAAACGGCTGCCTTGACATTTCCTAGGATGGTCGTTATATTAAGGTAATGATATTGCCTTGGGGCATGTTGTTAAGTATTGAAACAGGCAATACAACAGTCAAGATTTGAGTACGATTTTATTTTGGTAGTCATTTTCTTGGTATGAGTGAATGATTATGGTTTAACGCCACTTCGGCCATATTTCAGCCCTATCCTAACGATCATTTTCTTTGAAGGAATTCTCTCCATAGGGGCTTACCAGAAGCAAGGACCATGAAAGACCGACAGCACACAAAACCCGGAGATTGGTTCTTCGTTCCTGGTTATTGGATAGCGAAATTAAACGTTGCTCCTCAGAGGAATTTTGCCCCGATTCAGGACAGTTTCCGAGAAATTATAAGGAAAGCATGGAAATAGCCGAATGCCGGAATATCGCTTTGGTGGCTAACGTATATGGACAACAAAATGTGCGCAATATGCTGGAAAGACTGGAGATATATTAATGTAATCTACGCAAGAACATTAGTTTGAAGTTAGTCGAGCATTCATTATCTGAGGCGATGCATATGCATACCCTTTAATCAATATCAAACAAATAATCAATCAATCAATCAAACAATCAATCGAGACACTTGTGAATAGAATCAACCAGCCATCTAAAGGTGAGGGAAGTTAGTCAATCTAGTAAGCAATCAATTGTTCTGAAAACCAAACAAACCAAATCATTCGGCCAACCAAATTAATCAGTTTATAAACCAATTAAACAATCAAGCAAACCAAGTAATCGAACTAACCAACCAAGGCACCGGAGAATATAAGCAAAGACTAACTAAAGAAAGCAAGAAATCAATCCGGCTATCAAATAATTAAGCAATGATGAAAACCAGCCAATCAATCGACAAGCCAATGAAGACACATAAAAATAGTCAAAGTAGCAAGAAATCAATCAGTCTATCAAATAAGTAAGTAATCAAACAAGTCGACAAATAAAACCGACCAATGTACCTAAATATATAATCAATCTGTCAAACAAAGGGAGTAAGATATCAATCATTCTATCAAACAATTAAGCAACCAAGCAAACCAACCAATCAAACAAATTAACCAAGGCTCTCAAGAAAGAATATATTCAATCGGTCAACCAAAGGAAACAAGAAATCAATCCGTCTATCAAACAATTATTCAATGAAGCAAACCAGCCATCAATTAAGACACATAAATTAGTCAAAGCAGCAAGAAATCAGCCAATAAATCAATCAATCTATTGAACTAAGAAGGAATTTACAAAAAATACCCGAACACCCAAGGTATCAACCAAGAATATAATAAATAGGCCAGCGAAAGGAAGCAAGTAATCATCTGCCTATCACATGATAAAGCAACCCAGCAAAGGAAACAATTACACTATTAACTAAGGCATCTAGGAATGTAACCAATCTGCCAACTAGAGAAAGCAAGAAATTAACGAATCTATGAACAATTAAGCAATCCCCTGTAACCCTTCAATCAATTTACCAACCAATCGAGACACATAACAATAGCCACAACACCAAGCGATCAGTCACGTAATCAATCTATCAGGCTAAGAAAAGCACTTAACAAAAAAAACCAATCAACCATCGAGGACGCCTGTAATCAATCATTCAACCAAAGGAACAAGAAAACAATCAATCCAGCATACACCGACGCAAGCTGGTCCACACACTTTCAAGCAAGGGGTTGCAAGACAATAATGACTGAGTCGAGACTCGTAGATGTGACGTTGTTGAATATTCAACTCAGTTGCCAAATAACTGTCTGTGGCGGCCGTTGAATGTGAAAAACATTTCCAGCGTTCAAACGACCCTTAAAACGAACACATTTGAAGTTAAATTGTTGCGGTTTGTTTTTTAGAGTGGAACTTACGGGGAAGTTTATGTGACCACAATCGGTGACCAGCGCTGTTATATCCCCTTCACACACTGGTTAGGTTTGCGGCGAGTGCGCAGTTTCCTAAGCGAAGTTCTTTTGGGTAGGCAATTAAGGATTGATTTCCTGCAGGGACGAGAACCTTGCGCCATGAACGAGGTATAAATATCGCCTTGTAAAAATAGCTAGTGTTTTAAAGGAGTGCGTCGTGGCTCATTAACTGTGGGAAGCCAGGATATCGGAGAGGCCAGAGTAAACAGTAGGGGATGATTTACGTGTATAATACATCAATAAGGCGGCGTGAAAGAGCAGGGGGAACCTGTGGCGGGCTGTACGGCGATCTGTACCAGGCCGCTTGTCGGAGATCAGTGAGGCGTACAGGGCCGAGCCTGCACGGAGTACGCTAACGGTAACGCGAGTCTACACACTCACAGACGTGTAAGACCGGCGGATTCCTGGAGTGTGTTCAAAAGGACAAGAGACCGTCTTCTGTTCGGCATTCAAGGTCTTAATTGCTTGGCTGGCTTCCTTCACGTAGTTTGCGCTGAGACTGCGTGGGTGCAATTTAACCCGGATTGAAGTGGTTAGCGCAATAAGCAATCCACCAAGATGGCTTGATCTCTGGACATGACTACTTACTGGAACGTTCGGAATACGGGCTCCAAAAGATGACATTGTCGTCCCGTGCAGGTAACATACTATCATTGTTTTACTTTACAAAATGTAGCCAGAAGCATATCTCCCCTTTTACCCTTTTACCCTTTTACCACCACCAGCACTCCTCCTCAACGACCCTTATAGAAATCTGCGAGTTCTTGAATGCTTTGAACTTACATCGACAGTAACACGTAAGTCTGTCACTATCTTGGATGCCTTTGTTCGTGACTAAAAGTAATTTTGTTTTTACAGAATACAACACCAAATTTCGTTTCTCTTTTTTGACTGTTGCTTAACATCGCTTTCATCTGGCGTTTGAACCAAATACATACGTTCATAGTTTTGGGGTTGCTCCATTCTGAGTGCCCCCTCAAGGATCTATTCGTTAACACGAGTGCCAATTTTAAAACAATCTGTACCTTTATCCGATTAGAGATAGCAGTAGGATCTCCGCTTATTATGGGGTTTTCTCGGTGCTGTGAAATGAATGGCAATTAATGGCATGTTAAGGAAAAATGATTACAGAATTTTCGCTGTAGTGTTACCATCAGGTCAAGTTAGTAATGTCCCGGTAATTTTAATTTGACGTTCAAAAACGTTTCAATAATGTTATAATAACCTATTATCGGCAATATAAGGGGTAAAGGTATAAGCTTACAACCAAAAAGTTGTAATAATGCTACTGCAAATTTATACTCATAATGTTATAAATCTGAATCAGCATTGTTGTGGTTATATCGATATGGGCTTTTGTTTTAATGCTGTTTTAAGCTTACGTCAGAGGTGTGGTAATGTAGTTTACTTCAGCGAAGTGATAATGCCACCGGAAACTTACACCGTGAATGTGACGGCAATACAACTTTAAGCTTTCATGAACAATGTCAATGTAATGCCATGATTTCACAAATAATGCAACTGTAAACATTAATCAGTAGTGTTAAAGTATGCTGCTGTAAGTTCTCATCAACAATTTAAAAGTATTGCTACAGTGCACTGTCATCAATAATGTCAAGGTGATACTGCATTAACTTTGCACCATAAGCTGTTATGATACGCTTTTATAAATCTGTGTCGAGGTGCTGTTACAATACTACATCAACAATGTTACGGCAATGCTACTGTAAGCGTTCATCAACAGAGTCAAAGTAATGATACCGTGAGCTTTCATCAGCAGTGTTAAGACAAAATGTTACTATGTAAGTTTTAATCGACGATGGCAAGACAATGCTACTGTAAGCTTTCATCAGTAACCTCAAGGCAATGCTATCACAAGTATAAGCTTTTCGTCAGCAATGTAGTGGGACTGTGAATCTATTTAAGCCTCACCAACTTTCTGAAAGCATTTCTACTGTAGGCCTACACTGGTAATGTCTCGGCTGGCGGTTCACAACAATGCCTAAGTAATGCGATACCAATGTACTCCCACTGCTCACACGAGAGCTGGCAAGACATGAACGTAGCAGACAACTGACTATGCCATTCAGCTTGTCTGACAGTAATATCAATGTGCGTGTCATTAGACGTTTGTGTCACTGACACCAGTATTGTACCTTCTGTCACGCGACCAGCAGTGTCAGCGTTTGTGGCATTGTTACTGCCGAGGCGTGAACGCGCATTCACGTCAAGATAGCTCCCGTTCGGTGGAACGTCGCACTGAAATTCCCTCACACGTGGGAAGACGTTTTCCGTGCAAAATTGAAAGCACAGCCTCTGTTACCGTTTATGACTTCAGACAGATGACCATGAAATGGTTAACATGGAGTTCTGCTTCAGAAAGATGTCCGTGAAGCGGTTAACATGGAGTTCTGCTTCAAATATTTGCTTTAGCTGTTCACTTTGTATAGAGTTTTGTTTGTCTGTTCTGTTCTTTTCTGACCAGGTTTCAACAACAACATTATGCGGCAGACAGTTGCACGCTCCTTTATCTACTGTACGGTTCTTGTAATGTCGAAGTCGCGTAATCCCACAATCATGCATTAATTCATTCCACATTTCTCACAGTGCAGGCGTCAACGACTGCGCTTTAGGGGCACTCTTGCATATTCCACACAGTAGTTTCTGCAGAATGTCACATCATAAATAGCTCTACTAGTTTTCCAGGTAGGTTGTAGGCATTGGATGTAAGACGCCTGTTAAAGAGGGCTCTTCTGTGTCGAAACGATCCATTCTCTGGAATGTCACAGGTCAAATGGACACCCTGTGCTCGAGCATGCGTCACGTGGTTGTTGGGGAATTTTCCGAACGATCACACTATAAACATTAGTCACATAGAATTATGCCCCTGTTAAAATTCTCTACAAATTGACGTGTTGTGTTACAAAACTAGATGGGCAACTGAGCCTTGTTGATGAGTTTTTAATGGGTTCCAAATGTCCAGCCCTTACTTGAAGTAATCCAAACCTAAGTCGAGAATGATAAAACGATTTATAGGCAGTGTACTGTCCGACAGGCTATGTTCTCTCTTACATGTTTTTAAGTCGCAAGTGTTACTAATTACTCTTCTCAGTAACGAAGCCTAAAAACCACCAAGATCAAAAGGTTTCTTATGGAGGATAAGTACACGAGGGTAGCCTATCTAGCATGAAAACCTAATGTAAAATCTACAGGTCAAGCTGTACGGTATATATAAAATCTACGGGCCAAGCTGTACGGTATATGGGTGTATAGTGTTTTCAGTGGTTGTTCTCGCATAACCTCCCCAACCTTTTAAAACTGAGTTACAAATAACCACACCGATGGAATTGTTCTTACAGGGAAGGCTGGAGAAACCGCAGTCATATTTACCCAGGTACATAGTGTGTACTCAATTTTATTGTGTCTTCTGTTCCTAAAGTAGGAGAGTGTGATTTTATGCCGAGGAGCATAAATACTGATCCATGTTTCTACCTCTAGCTGTCATCAGGCAGTATTAGCCCGTACGTAGTGGGCCACTGTTTAAATGGATACCCAAATAAATACCCGAGCTACAGTGGGTCTCAGACATTCTAAAAGGTTATGATTTAAAAAACATTCAGCTTCTGAAAGTAAGTTTATGCTCACGTATTAGGGTTCAAAAGCATTACTTCTTCAAAATCTAATACCTGGTATGAGGTGTTGTGATCGGTAACAAGCCACGATATTGAGTAAATTTATTAATTTTTGTATTTATTTATTTATTTGATTGATTGATGCCTTACGCCGTAGTCAACAATATTTCATTTATATTTATATATTTGCTTGAGTGGTGCTTTACGCCGTAGTCAACGATAATTCACATATATATCATGAATCTCAGACCGGATATGAAACGTAAGGGCCGCCTGGTGTTAGCGTGGAAACGACGGAAAAGGAGTTCATGGCCACTAACAAGCGTCTGGGAAGAACGGAAACTTGTTTTAAGAGAATTTCTTTTCCTCAATCACTGAGACTTCTGTGCTTTTGAAGTCCCCAGGGTGAAAACCGTGATCTTCTGTGTCATGAAAACTTCACATTCCAAATAGCGGGTATTCCCATGTGAACGGGTGGGTGAATTATTTCCCCTCTCATTGTATATAGTAAAATAACGTCTAGCCAACCTTCAATGTGGGAGAAAATAAAGCCATTTCTCTGAAGACAGCCCACCCCAACAAGAAGGCAAACGATGATGAAGTAGAGATATTTGTCCTTATCTGGACTGTATATAGGCGTCAAATGTTAACAGACACAATTTTATGTCTATATAGATATATAGATTAAATGAGTATTCAAATTGTGCACCGTTATGGATCACATGTAGTTATTTAACATTTTTTTTGCACGTCTGTCCAACGTAGTGACCTTATTCAACCTCTAGTCGCGGGTTAAGCAGATGTCTGAGGCTACAATCTGCCTAGTCACTGTACTTCCGGGGCAATGCGTAGTTTTCGTAAGGAGAAGGGCGCCGGGATTGCAAGCCTCTTGCATTACCTGAAGGTTATTCGAGCGTATTTATACCTCTTACCAGTCATATAGTGAATCTGTTCAAAGCAACCCCCCAAAATATATATCTGCAAACTTTTGTGCGGTTCCCATGCCATACGACTGCTTGCAGCTTGGACTTTTCTCTACAACATACCAAACAATCACCCTAGCATGGACACCATTTTTGAGCTGTTACTGCTGGAGGTGAAATCATAGAATTTTATCTAATTGATAACCTCCAGGGAGCTGGGTAGTAACCCTGGCAAAAATTTTTCAGTTCTATCCAAAACGGACATAATTCTGATATATTTTAGCTTCCCTAATTCTTCTAATTTTTGGGACACCTGGTTTGCCCGTTTTAGGTAACATACGACTGATTGTGTCAGAGATAAAAAGACTCTTTCTTCTTCCATCCTCATAACATCTAATGACCAACATACCCAAATCCGAAATGTATAACGTATATAGCTATAGTTAAAAAAAAGCTATATTTTTTTTGTTTTAGTATTATCCAATCAGTGCATGCCCCAGTAGTCTCAGCTGCACCTACTGCGCATGTGAAGACTGGAGCTGAAGAATACTTTGGCATTTTACTCTCCAACCAGATAGGTGGTATTGCTCAAGAAACAAACAGGAAACCTGATAACATTTCTTGGCTCACTGAAAAACACAATCGCCTCATGCTACACTGCGATGTCTTTGGAGGGACTTTATTAATTATCAATGCTTGGAGCTCCCCGAAGGATAACACACTTAACAAAGTGTCCTTCAAACTACTGTAGCCTCATGAACTCTACTGGCTGTCACAGTCGTGAGTGTGAGGTAATGGTTAATATCAGTTTGTGTGATGTAATGATAAATACCATGTTGGGAGATATAATGCTGGATACAATGTTGTGTGATGTAATGCTGGATACAATGTTGTGTGATGTAACGCTGGATACAACGTTGTGTGATACAATGGTGAATACAATGTTGTGTGATGTAATGGTGAATATAATGCTGTGTAATGTAATGCTGGATACCATGTTGTCTGATGTAATGCTGGATACAATGTTGTGTGATACAATGGTGAATACAGTGTTGTGTGATGTAATGGTAAATACACTGTTGTGTGATGTAATGCTGGGTACAATGTTGTGTGATGTAATGCTGGATACAATGCTGTGTGATGTAATGCTGGATACAATGCTGTGTGATGTAATGGTGAATACAGCGTTTTGTGATGTAATGGTGAATACAATGTTATGTTATGTAATGGTGAATACAATGTTAATCAACAAACAAGTAATAAATTTCACTGTAGCTAAGACATACGCAAAGATGAAATAGTAGTCAGTGGCACAATTGCCATATATTACAAACCCTAAAATAACGTGAGATGACCGATTCACGTAATAGTTTGGTATAATATAAAAGAGACAAAGAAAAGCTGAAGTTTTCTACGTAGTGAAGTCGTCATGAGAAGGAATATGGTGAATGAGACAATGTTGCGGCATGTAAAGTACATGTAGACTTTCGGCCAAAAGCCCGAGGGGTTATGATTTGACCCTGCCTTGGCTTGACCCTGTACTTTACTATCAGCCACAGCCACTACTTAGTTAACTCTGGTCAAGTATACCTTTTCGCACGATGTGCATATCATTTGCAGACTTGATCCGAGTTAAGCAAAGAGTGGACGGTGGACGGTTCTGTGGCTGTTTGCGCAGTCTAACCCTGTCAACCACTTTTATCCTGCCAAGATGTGATGTGCATATTTGTAGGAAAGTTTTTCAGTATCTTATCAAAGGTCGCTGGTTTTCACCATGCACACTGATATCCATCATGATATGCAGAGTGCCGAAACATTCACAGGCCGATTCGACGGATAGGAAGGCAGAACGACAAGTACAGCTGAAATATACATGATGATCTTATAAAAATTACCCACCAATCTTCAAATTTGTCCCAAATAAAATTCAAAAATGTAGATATTCGATATTACTTCAAAATTACCAATCTTTCTCTTTTCAGAGGAAGCAAGAAGTCGGTCTGGGATTTTATGAGAGTCACCAGGGTTTCCTGGAACTTGGACGAAGTGTGAAGACTTAATTCCTGGATGATTTCCTTGTCTCTCGAAAGACTGAAAACGGAATATTATCTACCAACCAGATTACTTCCTCTTCGACAAAGTGGATTACTCGGAGTGCAGTTACCATGGAAGCGGAGGTGATCCAGATAATAGCGGTCGTTACAATGTTGGTTTCTTCTCAAATTGGTGAGTTGGCGCAAAGCGGCGAGAATATCGGATTATCATCCGCGATCGATGAAAGACATTGGTATTTACTTTTGCCCTCAGTATTTATTGCAAAAATGGTCGTGATATGTTGAAACATTTTCCACAGGAATTTATATGATATTCCTAATGTTAATTCTTATATGGCGTCTCATTACTTGAAGGAAAATAGCCAACCAAAAGACAGAACCGAGAAAATCATGGCAAACAATTATGGGAATTGGATAAGGCCTTCATAGGAAAATGGTTACCGTAAGACTTTTTCCCCGATACAAAAGTTGTAATGGTGAAAGAGCAGAACATAGGAAAGGAGGAGGAATATTTAAGAAGCGACGTTGCATAATGGTATCGCTATATCGTGCATAATGGTATCGCTATATCGTGCATAATGGTATCGCTATATCGTGCATAATGGTATCGCTATATCGTGTCGCAGCATCGAAGCATCTCCTATATCCGGTGTCTTAGAAGCTACCACTTCTTGTTCTTTTCTCCAGATATTTTATACTGAATTAATTGTAGCATAAATAAATAAATGGGCCATATTGATATTTTGAAGCACAATAACATCCCACAAACTTAAACTGAAATTTTCCTATCAACCTGACATATTCAGGCTGCCTCCACAGGGTATTACATAGCATCCTTTACCTCCAGGCTGTCACATCAAATTCAAATCATGTAAGACGCCGTTTGAGCTTTTCTTTCCTCAAAATGTCATTTGTGCTTAGAAATACTCATAAAAATCAATTCTTTCCTTCCGTGCACTCTAAATTGATGGGCTGATCGGCAGTCATAAAAGTCAGTCGAGAGTCATTACGGACAAATGATGTCTCAACAGCCTGTTCGCTTTTGTTTTTACTTAAATGTCATGCTTTTAGGCAGTAAAAGTTTTCCATTCACCCTGAAATCACGCGATAAGACGTTGACTAATGCGTGGTCCATAGAACCCTGTCAGAGATTATTCCATTTACAGGCGTAAACTGTTGCAGAAAAAACCAGGCAAATTATGGATTACTTATTTTGATAATATTAAGACATCACCTACCTCCCGACACAATACGATCTGATTGTGTGTGCGCGCGTGCGTGCGTGGGTGCCAAATTTTAAGTCACATGGCGGAGGAGGAGTCTATAGGAAGAGAATAAGAGGAGTGTGTATATACACTGTATATATACGAGTCCATGCCGCCAAATTGCGGCCGCCACTGGAACATCATGCCGAAGACACCGGACATGACGCCCCACATTATACTGACACCAGACTGACCAGCGCTGCTTCCTTGTTCTAAACTCTGTCAGCACCAAGCTAGGCAGCAACAAATGAGTTTTACCGGCTTTACGAAATAGAAGTTGAAATTATTTGACCTATTGAGAGCAAGGGAGATGATTAAGTTTGAGTGGGGAAACAGAGAATAGCAAAACATGTAAGGGCAAACCTCCGTAACCGTCATAACATTAGTAGTAAATTCTGTCAAAACTCCGTACAAGCGAAGCATTTTAAGAGAATAAACGTTGACGATGGAATGCAGAGCCCGTCTAGCCTCCCTCTTCGAGGAATCGATCTATGCCTCTCTCCCTGACCTTGGTGTTAACAAGGGTAACCCTAATAAACGGTCGAAGCCGGTCGGTTTCAGCTGAAGAATGATGTTTGTTCCAACAGATTACCATCCCAACACTCACTAATCAGCAATGTACAAAAAGAGACGGACGACGGCCAATCCAAGCAAGTTCTACTGAATGTTCTTTCGAGAATTCGTCTGTGGTGCAGGATTTGTCCACTCATTACACAGCTTTTTGTCTTCACTACGATTCTGTTCCGCTAAACGAATTAAGTGTACAAGAGACATCTACAATACAGTGACCACACATTTTGTACGCGTACGCCATCATTATAGGTCGTCTCTTTTAACATGTTTGGCTCAATACAAGCATACAAAACATGGTCAGATTTATGCTCGATTTCCTTCACGCATCAGCGTAACACCCGTTATGTATGTGAAATGCTTGCGCGCAACAAAGTACCAAATACATTGTTTGTACTTGAAGAAATCAGAGAGCTTCTTCGACCATAGACTCACCAAATCATTCAACAACTGTCACTATACATTACTTGTTGTTTTCCTGGCTCCGGTTTTACTGTCCATGCTGTGGTGCCTTTGTCGTGTTTTAATGTACGTATCTCCCATCAATGTGGTCGCTGTGAATTCAAGTCTGGCTCATGCCGGCTTCCTCTCTGGCCGTAATTGGACAGATCTGCCAGGAATCTGCGGGTGGTCGTGGGTTTCCCCGTCTCTGCCCGGTTTCCCCCACCATAATGCTGGCCTCCGACGTATAAGTGAAATATTCTTGAATACGGCGAAAAACATCTATCAAATAAATAAATAAATAGATAAATGTGTAAATAAATAAATAAGGAAAACCTCATTAAAGAAGAAATGGTTATACAGTTTTCAGCGGTGACATTGTCATCAAATTACAGTGTATCTAACTGTCAACCTGAGGCTTGTTCAGACACCAACCAATTGATTATTTACAAATGCATCTACAAACACACGTCCAAGACGCCCTTTCTCCCCTACTAAACACTGTAGACAATCCCAAAGTGTATATGACGTTGACAAATATCTGGCCTTTTCAGGTTCCACATATTCCTTCCGGGTTCGTCCAATACCAGCTTTATTTGAATAACAGTTTGTTTCCAATATAAAGCATTAAAGTAACTGGGCCGTTGTAAAGTGGAAGGCTTCAAAAACCATGTCACTTCCAGAAGTCTCAAATTAGTGGAATTTGAGTTTTTTGCTTCGAGTAAGTGCGGTTTGCCCACTGATTCGGTGACATTAACACAGTACTGGCTCATTCACATAAAAGGGTCGCTCTTACTGTGCGCTTGAGTCAAATTCAAACTGGTTAGGCTGTGGTTTTAGGTCAAGAGATTTCCCACATTCCTGACAGAACGCTGATTATAAAGGAATTCAAATGTGTTTCCCACTTTCCAACGAATGCCTGAATCTGATTCGGCTTCTCTCCGATCTTTTAGCCTATTTTTATTCACCCTGATTCTGTTGCATATTTTAGTGGCCAGAGATTCTCGTCCTACTCCAATGACAAAAACAATGACCATGACAATTTCGATGACGAAACTCCACTTTTGTAATTTATTAGACACCATTGGTCTCGAAATGCTGCGTAGTCGTCATGTTTCGGAAACAGTAACAAGAAAACGATGTAAACTGACCCAACTCATCCCCATCTTCATTACAACCTGTTCTTTCTTTGAAACTCATTCAAACTGAAAGTTGTAACTATTTAATTAACTAAGTTGAAAGTATTTAATTAATTACAAATTTGTGCTAATACTGACAGAAATGGACTGCAATTTTAAGGTTTAGTAGGCGTACTGTTTTCAACTGAACTCCATTACCGGGTATTATTTATATATTTATTTCATTGGTGTTTACGCCGTACTCAATTATGTTTCACTCATACGACGGCGGGCAGAGTTAGGTAGAAGGAAACCAGGCACAGCTCGGGAAAATCCACGACCATCCGCAGGTTGCTGGCAGACCTCCCAAGTGTTGGGTATTAGGACGTGTTGCTTCTTGGAATCATTTTTCAGGTTTCTTGTCTCCTGTCAAATCAATTTGACACCATCGCTGTTCCTCTGGCACTATCCATTAGCGGGGTGTCACGATTCACATGAACCGCGTTTCAGCCTTTAGCCACTATTGGGGTTTCCACCATGTCCAGCAAGTTTATGTCATTCGACGCATGATCATCTCCACCCAGGGCGATACAGTCAATGTATGTAGTGAAATACCCCTGCCATTCATTTAGTCCATCTAATATAAATTTTCATTGAATTCACCTCAGTGGCATTCTTGGGAAAGTCAAAAACGCGTCTTTGTTACAAAGCTCGTGTATTTTATATCTATTCCTTTTTGGCAGTTCTTAAGAAAATCATTGTTCATTTAAGGTATATCTTACCGAACTGTCATCAACCCTTATTTCTAGGCGCCAACTACACTGTTTACAGGATTGGAACATGACAGACTACAGCATAGCGAGTTAACACATTTCTTTCTTTCAACCACTGGTATTGCCCCCTCTTCCCCCAACATCCCCCCCCCAATAAAAACTTTTTCTCTTCTGTTGGTGCACTATTAGGTTTGGTCACACACTTCCTTGTTGGACCAGTTGGTTTCATTTCGCCTAGCTCCACAAAAGACCCAATTAACTCATCCAAAGAATTGTCATCAAAGATTCTAATCCACTCGGCTAGTCAATTGATGCCAACTGATAACGGCCAATTAGAACGGTTTGTTCCCTTTCATTGCGTCTCTTGGACTTGTCAGCGACATTTACTGGACAGTGGAGTCATAGTGGGTGACCCCAGTCGTTCGGACACGATCAACCAGGGTGTCCTCTCCAGCTATCAGGCCGGCCAGATAAGCAGCTTCTCAAGCAGTGTTTGGACAAAAACTTCTACTGCCAAGCTTTTAAATGGACTTCAGATTTGCAAGTGTTGTCAACGACAATTGTCATGGTCTTGGTAATGGCGGACAGAGATATATGTTGCTTGCTTCACGAAGCGAAATTTGCCTAAATTTATAATCCAAATTATACTCTTAAATCAAATGAATAAAAGAGACGCACTAACTTATCAACCTGTCTCTGATGATTGCAGACGGTGTGGCTGGGTTGAGATGCTGGCAGTG
This sequence comes from Acanthopleura granulata, assembly GCA_016165875.1. Classification (NCBI taxonomy): domain Eukaryota; kingdom Metazoa; phylum Mollusca; class Polyplacophora; order Chitonida; family Chitonidae; genus Acanthopleura; species Acanthopleura granulata. Next base: position 7,024,950 of record JABBOT010000014.1, read on the forward strand.
TATAGCTGACAACTGTGACATGAACCCCTCAGAAAACTACAAAGCCACACAGAAGGAATGTTTACCCGGAAGTTATTGTCAGGTGAGAATATTGGTTCACCGGTGGGTTAAACATTTTTGAAATTCCCCACATTTTCAAAGACGATGAACTATGGCTTTGGAAAGATCAATTTTGTAAACAAGAACGTCAAACTTTTACGATAAGATGTATCCATGAAAGTACACGGTCTACGGTTGATTTGCGATATTTGCCTTTGGATTTACCTTAATTGACATAAAATTTCGTCCATGACTAAGTCCTTCACTTGTCTTGATCCCGGGAGTGGTATTCATCGTAGAAACATGAAAGACTTTTTGGAAGATAGGATTATTTCCTACCGGAAAATTGTAAGTTTTCAAGCAGCAAATATAATATTTGCCTCAAAAAATGCACCTGTTTCGATGGGATTTTGGGTTATTTACAGGACAATCGCTAACCATATGCGCACAGCACTGACAACCAAGGATGTGGTTTCAGTAAATGCTTTTCCCATCAAATCTGTTTTTATAAAGTTCTCTCCCCGGCTGTAAAAAGCGAAAGTATGACAATTGTGTCAGAATGATTCATTGCATACCTCATTTGTTGATATATTGATGATAAATCCATGTTATAAATTGTACTGCGGATACGTCTTCACTGCCATATAGTCTAAACCTGCCTTGAACATTTTGAGTAAGTGATGTTTCTTGACAAATATGGAGTATTTTGGAATGTATTTAATGGTAACATAAAGAGATAAATGATTCTGCCTTCAAGAGACATCTTGTTTTGTTGAAAGGAATGGTAGGTGATTTATATTCTCAAATTTCATTTTTCTTTCATTTCATTCCAGAAAGTCATTTATTCCGATCGCTTTAACAACACCACGAATCCCATCTCGATCGTCAGGAGCTGTTCCGTTCGATGTACCGACAAAGACAACTCCCATAACTGCACGCTTTCAAAACGAGGCTGTGTCACGAGACATTGTTGCCAAGACTCCGATTTCTGCAATGGCGGACAGCAGCTTGACTTACAATGGCAGTTTTATGTGAAAACCGTTATGACTGTGTATTACTTGTGCAGGCATTTGCAAATTGGATGACACCGCCAACAATGGAAAACCTTGTGTGAAGTGCTTTCCCATGGAGATACAAAAAAGACACCATCTACATCGATTTTTATAAAGGGACTGTACGAAGGATTTTTCTATGCACACTGGTTCTACGACTCAATGTCAGCCGGATTTAAGGAAGCAAAGAAACTCGTACATATCTAGCTTTCTTCAAATCTGTGACTAGGAAAACCACTACTTGGTATACCGGTGGTAAAGCGTTCTGTGTTTCTTTAGTGCTGATCTGTGTTGAAGCGATCAGCAAAGCTCTAGATATGAAAAAAGTTCGGATAGTGAAGGAAACAGTATGCCTCTTTCATCAACACCCGGATGTCTCAATCAAACAACATCGTATTAAGATACCATGGTGTTATCCAACCACACACAATGTAAGAAGGCATTTTTTGCAGTAGAGTGTTAATTATTAACGGAACTTATCTGTGATATCTAAAGAGTGATTTTCATTACACACACATATATATGGATTTGTACAATGTTTCTTTGTTTGGGGTTTCATTTTGCTTTAGCTCTGACGTCCGTTATTTCAGAACGTTCTCCCCTTTTTACATATTTATGGACTGTTCCATGACCCGCTATATCCAAAACAAAAAAAAAAAAGAAAAAGAAAAGAAAACCATATACATTCGTCCGACCCTTCTAACCTCCGAATCGACCAGGCGATAAAGACCCAGTACTGTGCGCTTGAAAGTACTTGCTCTCTGTCTTCAGAATAATGGTAGGTAAATTCATGTTTAGTACTAATGTTCGAAAGTATATCTGTATCACGATTGCAGCTTTTTTGTGACAATAAATTCCATACCATAAAACCAGCTAAAATACACAGGCTGGACAGCTCAAGTTCAATCTATTTATGATCAAGTATGTATACATATATATACATATATATATAGAGTTTTTCACGATAATCAGGAAGGTCGCCATGCTAGTGTTATGGCGCCCGTAACGAGGTCAGGAGATCCGGGTAATTGTCTTGATGTAGTTTCTTGAAGTGTTATGTAGTTTCATTAAACTTAGTTACAACGTTGTCACCCAACAAGCCAGAAATGCTCAAGACGCTGGTAAATTTTACGCAGAAGAGATCTGCGTGGTGTCTTTTATACGATGATGCTACCAAATCTAAATTTATGTTTTTCACACTCTTTACAGAATCTGTAAGCCTTATGTCTGAAACCTTACACATCAATAAAAAAATATCTTTTCCGTTTCATATTCCTTTGTAATATCAGCCATATGCTTCATTTACTTATTTAAGTCAATGTAAGGGAGTCATTGCGTATGGTCACCGCCCGGATGGCGTAATTGCGAATGAGGTTTCTTCACAGAGAAGGGTCACTTCAAAGAATTTGTTTCTCCGGATAATTTAGTGTCTTTGCCAGGCCTCATCTTCGTAAAGCAGTTATCTTTTTCATGCACTTGCGTTCGCTTGCATATAACACTCGATGACTACGGCTTTTGGCGCGAAAGCCTACTTTTTGGACAATTTTTTTCAACATCAGTTCTTTTATCAGTGTCTATTTTTTTTTCCGAAATGTCCCTCCTATTACTTCAAGTACATATTTGTCAATTTATATAATAACCATAAAAACGCAAGAGAACACTGCCTCTTTAGAAAGACATTTGTTTTGGCAGCTAAAGAGTTGTTAAATGTTCAAATCTGCTGAATTGAAGATTCCCTGAAGCCGACAATTACAGAAAGCGATCAGTTCTTTTTACCGTTTTATGTCATCTTCTGGAAGCTTTAATAAGCCTTCAGGGATTTATTGGATATGATGACAGCAATTTCTTGCAAAACATTAAAGATATTCCCATAAGTCTTTGGACTGAAAAATACACAAAAAATACAAAAATCCTAATGTTATGTAATTTTGTTGCACATCAGAATCTGATAACATATCTGAGGCACATTTTTGTTGTCGTTATTCACGAATTAGAGCCAGTGTCTTAACAAGCGCTAAGTTACAATAACTACGAGATCCAGAAAAAGGGCGATGTCGTATTGCATTCCTCTCGTGAAGTTAGAAACTAGGATGTCAGAAAATTGGCTGCCTGACAGGCAGACGGACAGACAGAGAGGCAGAGCGACTGATACAGTTGCTTGTCGTAGGAAATATTCTAGCTACAACACCAGAACGGGCCAGTTTAGGTTCATTTGCAATTTAATATTTTAAGGGAAGAATTTAATTACGTGACATGGAGTCGGCATGTAGTCGCCTACCTTGTGTAATTCTGTCCTTTCGTTTTGTTTTACCTTATTATTATTGGATGATGTCCATATTATTTACTCAGACCTGTGGCACGTGTGAAAACAGAAACAGTTTCTATACTTGTACCTACGGCGGCGCGATGGTGCCAAGTCGGTTTCTGTTATGTGGCTGTGAGAAAGAACAAACTACACCGTTCTTATACACCACAGCGCAAAGAAGAAAACAACATCAAAAAAACATGTAAGTTGGGAAGTTGTTTTGGTAGTGACCTCTAGGGAGAGTCCTCCATTCATGTGAGCACACATATCGATTTTGATATCCTTTCGTGTTGCTTATTGCTCATCTGTCATCCCTGACGTATGGTTTTGATCCGTGGATAGCGCGGTGATAACTTATATGATGGGAAGAGAGAAATCGGCACGAAATGAGGGAGTTTCTGGCTGACGTTTATTGTGTGAGTCATGCTTCCTGCTGCATTGCCCGTCACCTCATATGTCTCTATAAAAGCTGTAATTTGCGTAATAATATTTGAGAATCAAAATAACTGGCCATTTTAAATTGTTTGCAAGAATGCCGATTTCTTATTTATTCATTGTGGTTGAAGGGGAATGTCAAGAATTTTTCACTTTGACAGGAACAGTCATTTAAAAATTTGAATTAAAAATCTGATATGGATTTTTCTGCCTTGACATGTTGAGGTATTTGAAGAAAATCGATGATTGCTTTTCTGTCGTTTTTTTTTTTACGATGATTTTCAAAAAGAGATGGTGTAAATGATCTGTTTTTGGGGGTTTATCGAATTTAGAAGATGTATATTATATACAAAGATAAATCTCAACATGAGGCTCTTGGAAATAATCTCTGACTGATTGCCCGCGTCTTGAACAGAAACTTCGGCAAGTCCATTTAACGTTGAAGTGATTAACTGTGTGCCACATAGACTGAACTGTGAATCTGATTTTGACAAAAGGAAGACTGTGAGACAGCAAGACTGCGAATCAACGAGGTGGCGAGACAGGAACACAACCAGACCGCGACACAACTAGAATGCGACACAGCAAGAGAGCAAGACAACGATACAGCAAGGTAGCGAGTCAGACAGAGTTTAGGGAGTCAGCGAGTTTGACAGCCACGCAGTGACACACCGATACATGGACTCAGCAAACAGTCTATCAGTCTAAGAAACCCAGTGCCGGCGGCAACTTATTATTCCATGTATCTATATCTCGAGCGCCTAATCGATAGGGAGAACAAAGAGGTGCTTGACTTCATTGCATTAGAAAAGCCGCTTTCGAATATTGGCAAAGAGCTGCGTTTGAAGTTTCCCTTGTAGTGTCTTCGCAATGTGTTTTGTCAGTGGAAGTTCTTCTAAGCTGGGACCTGCCAGCCTGAAATCGGTATTATATTTGGTAGCAAATAGAACAATTCATTGCCTACCTCAGTGCAGAAATTAATGAATGAATGAATGATTATGACTTTACGCCACATCGGCAATTTTTCAGCCATATCGTGGCGAGAACATGTTTTAAACTAGGAATCGATATATGGTTTTCAAGAAGAAAACGTGAACATGCAAAAAAATGAGAAAGACAGACATGACTGAAACCAGGTAAAACAACTAAACCTCGGTTAAAACTTGAAAACCACAACAAATTTTAAAATTCTAACATGTATGTATAAAACCAGAAATATGTATACATAATGTAAAAGGAATAATATCTTATGATATAATGCTATATATATTTAAGTAATCAATGACTACATGACCAGCAACTCTGTCAAATGAGTCAAAAATACAGTTGACTGTGTACAATCTTTGCTGAATATGAGCAAAGTCTACCGAGTCAACCCAGGATATGTTTGACGCGATACTGGGCATCACATCCAACACACTTAGGAGTATTGCTCCCATCCAGGATAAAACTGTGTGATAGAAGAGAATGTCCAATACTGCATTTTGTTAAAACTACTTGGTCTTTAAGAATTATAGCCTATGACAGGGTGAATGGCATGCAGTTTGTTATGGACCTGCAGGTCCCATTCATCCTGCCAAACTCGACGAATATATTTAAGAACATTGGATTTAAAATCAGTACAAGGAATTTTAGTCTTAGATATGGGTTTACTGGGGGCAGCTTTCGCCTCCCTGTTTACGACTGTGTTTCCATTGATACCAATATGACTTATTATCCAACAGAATATAATATCTTTACCTCTTTTAATTTGTTTTCTATGTATGGCTAATATCTCAAGGATCAACGGATTTTTAAATTTATTATTCCCAATTGCCTAAAGGCAAACAAGCGAGTCACTGCATATCACAGCTTTCTGGTCATATCCGCAAGAAGCTTTTGATAGGGCCAGGAGTATAGCTCTGGCCTCGGCAGAGAAGATGGAAGATGATAATGAAAGACGAAGAGAAGTGACTCGTTGTTCTAAGACAGTCGAAGCCGCAGCCTTTTCCCCCTCCTTTGACCCGTCAGTATATATAAATCTATAACCCGGATAATTAGCTTTAACTTTAGCGAAACTTTGCAGAATTATGGGGATTTGTATCTGATTTCTTATGTTGACGTAAATCAAATAGTAATTTAGGTTGTGGCAAAAGTTAGGGAGGAGACCCCGGAAAAGAAACCGAAGCTATGTCCTCCAGCTTCATGTTAGCTTCCACAATACGATCCCGAACACGAAGACCAAACGAAGGAATCTTGTTGGGATATTCATTATATTTATCTACGTATGAGGGATTAAAAACACAGTCGTAGGCAGGGTTTGTGGGCTGAGCTTTAAGCTTTGTAGCGTATGGAAGCCTTAGTTTTATACGCCTGTGATATAAGGAAGGCTCATTAGCCTCGACGTATAAACTTTCTACGGGTGAAGTTCTGCTGAGCCTGAAACTTTGGTGATGGACCGGATCCAACATTTTAAGATATGATTTCCTTGCGGAACGGTAAATGAAGGACTCATAGTCCAATTTAGACCTCACCAGAGAAAGATATAAATTTAATAAAACAGATCGGTCAGCACCCCAATCGGTGCTAGACACGACATTAATTATATCGAGAGCCTTTGTACATTTAGCTTTAGGCATTTTAATATGGGGTATAAAAGATAACTTGCTATCAAAAATAACCCCTAAAACTTTATTTTCTCCTATAATCTTGACTGGCTCATCACAGAAATCAAGTTAAGAGTCCAACTGAAGTTTCCATTTATTGCAAAAATGCATACCAACGGTTTTAGACGTAGAAAATTTAAAACCGTTGGCAACTGCCCATTTCTCGATTTTCTTGAGACAAAGCTGCAGTTGCCGCTCGATATTATTCGTATTTTTAGCACGGTAGCATATAAGGAAATCATCTATACATAAGAACCCTCTGTACCAGTTGTAAGAGTTTTAGCTAGGCTATTTATTCTGATGCTAAACAGTGTAGGAAAAAGAATACGGCCCTGGGGTACACCAATTTCCTGCTCATGATAGTCAGAAAGAGTGGACCCCAACCATACCTTAAATCAGATAAAAATTCAGATATAAATAATGCAACCTTTTAAACCCATATCAGAAAAGTCTTTTAAAATAGCATATTTCCATGTGGTGTCGGAGGCATTTTCGAGATTGAAAAATATCGACACCACATGTTCATTGTTAATAAAACCATCGCGAATAAAAGATCTACAAAATCGTCTCTTGGACTTAATTAATCGACGAGTCTTAGCTCTAAATATACGAACCTGGTTTAAATTATCATTATTAGGACAATGATTACATCTGCGCTCGGCATTGTTACGGTCCATAATGGCCTTACAACAGTCATTATCATTATTTTGTTCACAAAAAAGAGGAACCGCCAGAAGCTCGCTCTTCCTCATTTAAATAAGTGCTATAAAATGTATAACTTTTAAGGGATATTTTATCATTGGCAGATGTCTTCGGGTGAATTACCTGAAGACACAAGGCAGCTGGATTTAAAGATTGAACTAGCTGTGTTATTTCAATAAAATTAACCTTAAGACCTCGACAATTCCACTGTATAATTTTGTCTAAAGAAGATATTATGGTGGGAGAGGTATTCAGGATTTATGTCTGCACCGGGGAAGACCCTTTCTGCGAGATCTACTAGTAGATCTCTCCGGTGCAGATGATGTATTCCATCACGTTTGCACCCCATGTTGGAGGATTAGCGTCCTCCAACGATCCAACGTTCAAACGTTTGGATAGGGTCCCTAGTGGTCTTAGAGGGACGCTCCAACGGTCCACCATGTTTATCCCTTTTGGGACTTTTACCATTGTTATGTTGATCACCCACTGGATTTAGTGAAGATTAAACGAGTTTAGAGGATTTTCATTTATTTGCTCATGGTTTGTGGTCAGATAGAGAAACAGCAGGAGAATCAGGTGAAGTAGCACGTTTTTCAGTAAGATTTATATCGGTTTGTGATGAAGACCTGGTCGTGTTACCCAAGGGTTTCATCACAGTTTCTGTGCCTTCTCTATACCAATGGGCCACGTGAATGATGTTTGATCCACTACCGGCACGGAGAAATTCTTGACAACATTAGTATATGTAGATTAGTAAGGCCATCCGTGACATAGACCAGACGTTCCGCTTCTTGATACGACATATTATTTTTGCATTTAAGCGTTATGATTTGTTTTTATTTTTTGAAGACAGGGCATTCCTTGGAAGAGGAAATGTGGGCTCCGCTGCAGTTCAAACATTTTATCGAATTTGTGCAGTCGAAGCCCTCGTGACCCGCACATTTAAAGCAGACCAGTTTATTAAGGCATTGATCCTTGCCATGGCCAAACTTCTGGTAGGAGAAACACCGGGCACCATATGACCCAATAAATGTTCATGCCGGGAGAGACGGTTTATTAAATGTTACGAGATACGTATTTGTTTTAATAAGGTTACAAAACGTTTGAGGTTGGTTACTCCCTGGTCTTTCGGTTCCTCTGTTATTTCTTGCTCTGTCATGTCACATAGATCTTGGTCACGGATAACGCCGTGAGAGCAGTTTAAGGTACTGTGTGGGGAGACAGACATAACCTCTTCCCCAATATTTTGAATTTTGAGCAAATTAATGTGTTGTTGTTTCCTGAAAAATTCTATAAGAATTTTGCCAGACTTCATTTTTTTAAACTTGTTTCAAAGTTCTTGCGTAGCTGTGCAACTTTTTCAATACAAAGGGATTAATTTTCATCTTTTTCTCATTTTTATTAGATATCACCAGAAAGGATGGGAAAGTATTATTTCCCGATACCATAACCAGTGGTCTCTCGTTTTTCTTTCTTTGCCCCACAACTGTCGAGGGCTGTGACATAGAAACATTTGGATTAAGGGAATTAGTGTAAGACAGAACGAAACGGTTTAATGATTCATAGCGCAGTGTCTCTCACCCGGCCCGGAGTGTCATTACATGTACGATGAAACCCTTCCTGCGAGATTCTAGCAGATGGAAAGACTAGAGTTCCACGTCATCCTCGATAAGATGGGTTTTTCGCTCATACTAGAGCAGGTAGAATCTAATAAATTAGAAATGAGCAGTTAATTTATACCAAATCGAGATATGTGGAGGTTGATATCCGGACATGGCGTGACCAGCCGATTGATCCGACAGGGCCCTCCGACCGCCCGTCTTTACAGATGTAAGGGCCGAAGTGGAGTGTTTGGCGTAAGGATCTCGCAAGACCAACCCGTCCCCAGCCACCAAGGTGCCGTCCTCCCCCATCACGGGTCGCAACCCACGACAAACAGGTTGCCTCTTCTAGGTGCCTTCTACGACAAGCTCGGGGAGATTCGAACTACTCTATTCACCGGAACTACACGGGAGGGCCCTCGGTTAGTCGCCTCGTACGACAAGCTTGCCTGGGAAACTGGGTTCCTATTCTTTTCACTCCGGGAACCCCAGGGGTGAGGGTGTGTGTGTGTACAGGAGTGAGTTATGTCTGGGTATAAGCGAAAACAAAGTCAGTGGTTTTATATCTTGTATATTTTATATTTGTCTATAGACTGTGTAGGTTGCTCATGGACTAATCTGGAGTAGACGGTTAATGGCTAAATTTTTAATAGTTAATGGTTAAAAAGTTAATGGCTGAATGGTTGAATTGTTAATAGCTAAATGGTTAATGGTTAAATTCGCTTGAGTAGACCAGCAGAACTCTCGTTAAACCCTTTTTACGCTGAGGTCACAATCCCAAATTCTCGGGTTTGAACTGCATGCATTACTCAGATAGTGCACGCCGTGGGATTGTATATGAGAAATTGTGAGCTCCAGAGAAGAGATGTTCAACAAGTGCTGAGCATTCGATTTGAGAAGTTACACATTTATTTCCAAATGTAAATCTCAGAAAAAGACTTCTGAAAATTATTCTCGGTTTATTCGCGTCTTGAAACTTCGGAAAGTCCATTCCGCGTTGAAGGGCGAAATATGGTTCCACATAAATTGAACTGTGAATCTGATTTTGACCGAAGCGAGACAGCAACGCAGCAAAACAGCAAGACGGCCAGGGAATGAGGTAGCAAGGTAGCAAGTCAAATAAAATTGAGAAGTTAGCGAGTTAGCTGGACAGAGAACTCAGACAGCCACCGAGACACACCAACACATTGAGTTAGGAAACTGTCTATCAGTCTTAGAAACATAGCGGTGGTTACAACTTTCCGGTCTCATTCATCAACGTCTTACTCGAAAATGATTGCCAGTCGTTCAGCATGTATGTAGATCTCGGGCAGCTAATCGATAGGGAGAACAAAGAGGTGATTGATTTCAGTGCACTAGAAAAACTGCTCTTGAAGATTTCCGAAGGGCTCTCTTGAAGTTTTCTTTATAGGGTCTTCACTATGTGATTTGTCATTGGATGAGTTTCTAAGCTGGGGGCTAAGGAACTAGAATCTCTACTGTTGAACAGCGATCAGAACGATGATTTGCTGGTGTCAGTGAAGGGCAAAAGAATGTTTGGGTGTAAACAAAAACAAAGTCAGTCGTTTTGTATTTTATATGTTTTATATATTTTCATGGATTGTGTAGAATAACCATGGGCTAACCTGGAACACATGGTGAATGCTGAAATGGTCAATGGCTTATCGTTGACGGCTAATGGTTAAATGGTTAATGGTTAAAAACGCTAGAGTAGACCAGCAGAACTCTCGTTAAGCCCTTTCTACGCTGAGGTCACAATGTTAGATTCTCGGTTTGAGCTGCATACATTTATCTCTGAATTATTCCTGACTGCTGTATTTGGGGACAAGGCTGTTACAGTTAGTGAAGAACCACCTTACTAATGATTCTTACATCGATACACGACAGCTCAAATGAGAAAAAACACAGAGTGGAATTCACGGGTTCTGCAGACACGTGGTGTGTATTGTACGCCGTCTTCACTAAGACCACAGACCACTCTAACATCTGATCTCTTAAGCGTGACTATATTAAAGCCTCGGTTTCCTTTCTGGGCGGATCTTCAAAGAAATCTCCTTTCATATATCTGAGGCATGTGATCGATGCCGATAAGAAAAGCAAGCGATGATGACACAAAATTGCTTGACTCTGTTGAACCGAAATAGGAAGTCTTCAGGACTGGTGGAGCAATTTTCTTCGCGGCGCTGTCACGGTGCACTGACTGGAATTGGATCGTTTCATCAAGGAATCGCGTTTTACACTACTGACACGATATACTCGGACAATCGGTAAGCTTGGCCCGTCGGCTGCGGTCGAAATTGCTGTTGATCTGAGGAACTTGGCTGCAATCATTGCCTACAGTCACATTGAATTCATCGTTAAAAATCCAGACCCGCTGGCTCAGAGCTGAATCGCCCTTAGTTACTCTAAATATTGTACTTGCAGAGAAGAATCGTTTAAAAGACTTAGTTTTCCAGTCAAAATGAGATCAATTTCGTTTACCAACTCTCTTTTCGATAAGAATGTTAATGTTGCATGAGACATTCGTTTGTGTACAGCATTCTACGACGGGCTGAAGGGTTTGTCATTATTGGTAGTTTTTAGGAGAGTGTGCTCATTTTACTACGAGTAGGCATCCGTCAATTTATATTGTAAATGTTCATCTGGAAACGCGAGAGAAAAGGATATGTTATCCTGTGTTATGAAAGCTTCAAATCGCCTGAATCCAAGAGTACCAGAAGTCTACAATTACGAAACGCAATGTCTTCTTTTCCCACTTCTACAGTTTTGTCACTTTTATATTATCTGCAAATTTTAACAGGGTATCTGGGATTTATGGGCCATTAAGAATTGAAAACTGACAGTAATATCTGATAAATCATGTCAAATATGCATACCGATCAATCAACTGAAAAATATATCATAAAAACATCTGATTTACGGTTATGTAATTATGATGAATTCCGTATTTAACTGCATTTATTGCAAGCCGAATCTGAAATCATAAGGTTTTTTCAGCTGTCGGGATAAAAACAAAAAAGGCAATGGTTACTTTTGGGTGAAAATAATAAAATTTGAGCCCCTACCTCTCAACGTCTCGTGTTGCTTATTGCTCGTTCAATTATCCGGGGGGTACAGATCTTGATCGTCAGATAGCCGACTGATACATTTTGTTACAGGAAAGGCGAACCAGGACGTAATAAAGAACTTTCTAGGCTGACGGTTAAACGAATGTGTGTCTGAATTACGCTTCCTATTAAATTGCCTGTCACCTTGGGTTCCTCTATAAGTGCCGTAATTTGCAAACATAAGAGGATCAAATCAACTGGTTCTTTTCATCCTCTTTGCTGATTATGTTTTGATTATCTATTTGATACTAAATAACCTATTTTGTTTCATTCTTATTTAGAATTCAACTTTTGTGGATTTGGGTAAAGAATTTAGGCACGAAACATTGTCATCGTAATTGCATGTAATCGGGGACTGTGTTGTATTTACAAAGGTAACTTTTAATAGGTATTTTTCCAAGTTTCCCTTGGCTGATTGCCTGCATCTTGAATGTAAACTTCATTCTGAAGTGCGAATGGTACGGCAAAAAAGTTATGAATCTGACTTCGAAACAGACACCGAGACCGCACGACAGCAAGATAGCAAACAGCCTATCAGTCTAAAATTTATTTATTTATTTATTACGTCGGTGTTTTAGGCCGAGTGTTTCAGACGTACAACGTCAGCCAGCATAATAGTGGGCGGATCAATCTGAGGAACCTAGAAAATGAATCTTCCATTTCATGTACAGACGTGTACGGCGGGAGACAAATTTCTGGTATCAATTATTTATCACTGTCTTACTTCTAAAAAGGCTTCTGTCCATCTTTCATGTTTATATGTAGGCCTAGATCGCCGTCAACCGATCAATAGAGAGAACAATAAGACTTCAGTGCGCTAGAAAGGCTACTTTCGAAAACTGACTGAGAAGAGCGGAGTATCCCCAGCATGTTTTGCCCGTGAAATGAGGGGTCCTGTAGTGTTGATGGGAGGGCCTGTCTTTACGATCACACAACTCACGAGTACTGTCTTTATCATATGCCAGTAAATTCCGTGTACTATTTCGGGAATTCCGTGTACCATTCGGGGATTTACGTGTATCAGTTTGGGATTTTCGCGGACCAGTGGGAAAATTTCGTAGACCAGTCGGAGATTTTCGAGGGATAGTCGGGGATAGGTCGTGGAAACTGTTAATGTCTTTTAAACACTTAGTCTATCTACCTGTGTTTCCCCGACTTGCATACATTTCCAGTCTACCTACAATGTTTAGTTACATCATCACGTGTCTACATTATATATACAAAATTGTTTCAGATGTATCCATGGAAACAGCAATTTCCTTAGCTCTCATGTTAGTCGTATTCCCTTTGTATGTCAAACCGATTGTCGTGGTTTGTTAGCATTGAGAGCTAAACAAGTTTGGCCTTGTCTAAAACGGGATAAAAGATCCATTATTGGGTGAAAAACCCAGCAATCTGAAGATGTAGCCATTGGGAGCAGTTCTCCGAGGAGTAGACAAGAGGTACATTTCTCTGATCTGGAATATTAAGCACCATTGGGCAGATTTATGTTAAATTAATCGCTCATTCCCTTTGTCCTCTTGGATCATTGCGGACAGTAGATGATAAGAGATAGGAAGTCCGGGTATTTTTTGCTCCCTGGAGTCGCCACGTCGATATCTGATTCTCCCGTGTTGATCAATTTCTCACACGGCTTTTATGTCGTGCACATTTGACCTGGGGAACAGGAACTCCTGTGTGACGTGATGGAAATTTGCATAAACTCAACATTAAGAACATTAATAAACTCACATAAATGAACTTTCCACCGATTTTTGCAGCACACCCGGATGTTTTCGTCCTTGTGTACCCTTTGCACTAGTGAGATATATGCTGTCAAAGAAACTGATAGAAGTAATTCTCACAACGACGGAAAAGTGGTGGGCCATCATTTAGCATGCTCTCGATAAAGTGCACAAGTTTAGTGATATTTGTTAAAGGAAGATGGAACCACGGCAACGAGAGGGAAATAAAAAGATGAAGTCCTAACATTTTCAAAACCTGGTATCGTTTAACTAATAGCTACATTCAATATTTTTTTTCAATAAAAATTACGACAATGAAATAATTGCTTAAAGTGTTATCGATAAGTTGGTTAGACAGGGCAGCCCTGATAGTAGTAGAGTCTCGCTCGTGATTTCTTATCTTCATTACAAAGGAGTGTAAACAACTAAATCAAACTAGATAACGAAGCTAGTCAAGTTTTGATCAATCGTGCATCAGTGATATTAAAGCCCGAGATGATGGATTAAGAGCCTTCCAGTTCGATCCGAGAAAAACTGAAGACGTCTAGTGAGGGCATTGAAGGGAGTGGAGAGCGATAGACGGAAGCACAGCATCGTTTGGAGACCGTAGAGTGGTGTTTGTGCGGACATTTTAATGTAGATCTATTGTAGTCAGAGAGGGGATGCGTATGCCATAGGAAGAGGCAAGCGACCTTAAACAAGTGTCAGATCACCAGGGTAGGTTCATAACTAGCGTAAATTTAAAAAAAAAGTATATATACGTTCCATAAGTTATAAGTAAGCTAATCTGAATAATACATAATCGTTAACCTTATATCCACAGAAGAAGAAAACATAAAGGGGGATATGGACTGGGTGCTGAGGTTGCATAGTGAATTAAGAAAACTGATTCATTGTTTAGTCATTGTTGCTCATTTTACCCCAGTGAATGTCGAAAAGTTTAAATTTAAGAACTCGGCGACCTGGAGTTGTGGTAAGTCGTGCTACATTTAAGAGGCATCGGTGGGAACGCTGTCTAGACTACGGTACCCACTTTGTCCGTGCTGCTGTGGCAGTCTTAGACAGATGTATTGCTGCTTTTCGTTTGATAGGTTATCGGCTGACACACCTCAAGGATATGTCGAACATGGGTGCTCTCACTCACTTGTTAAATAAAGGCCGATCTACCGACTTCGATTTAATTTTGCAAAGTGTAAAAAAATTAACGTGTTTTGACATCTTTGGTCACCTCATTGCTCATTTCTGCTTCACCTGGCAATGAACTCTGCCCTTTTGTTTCTGGAGTTTGTTAGAGTTGCCGTTTGGTCCAGGGTCAAACTCTGATACATAACACATTACTCTGATCTCTGAATGTTCTTGAAAGTTCTTGAATGTCTGCTTTTTCACCGATGGCTGGAGAGTGTAACATTGGCTAAGTTTAACTTCCTCCAATCGGCTTGTTTTTTTCTACATATCTGTGATATGGGAGGACAATTTTTTACATAAACATGCGAAATGTTTTGGGTCACATAAGTGGCAGTGTGAGTTATGTTTTCCATTTGTTATCAAATCAGACTTATCACTTCATACATCTGTGTAAAAAGACCTTGGTCAGTTAGTTTTATATCCACTGCAGTCGTTTTAATGAGGCACAAAGACGGAGAGGAATATCTCCTTTCAATAAAACTGAAGGACTGGTTGACTTTCTCTTTGGCTGTATGTATAAATAGGTCTGCCAGCAACCTGCGGATGGTCGCCGGTTTCCCCGGGCTCTGCCGGGAGAAGCCTGCTTGGTCGCCTACATAGAAGTGAAATACGTGTTAGTGCAGCGGAAATCACCAGTCAAATAAATATATAAATTAGAGCATGTATCATGAAATTATATAGCATGCCATTTTTCATGACATATATTTCATGTATTTTACACGAAGCTATGTATATGCCTAATATGCCGACATTTTTGATAGTCCACGATAACATGTCATATTATATCAGATGACAAGCCATCATATCGTCATACATTTTGTCATGCATAAAAGTGTGCCGTATTATATAACATGTCATGGTAATTTTATCGGTAATTTCCGTCACGCGGTCATGCAGCATGGTTTGTAGTTACTTTACCCCATATGCACCACGTGACAGAACACCATGTTATTTGATATCTAGTCATTCTACATTAGCCGGAAAAACGGTTTCTCTGACAACACGTAAGAAAAAATCGCACACTTTGAGATTTAAGACTGTTTTTAGAGACATGTCACGTGATAAACATTGAAAATGGGTTTCGCATTCCCTAACGTTGCTGCACGAACCGATTTCCGTTAAAAAAGGAAACTTTGGCAGCTAAAACAGCAATAGATCTATTCTGAGAAGGCACTACATTACTCCTGTCCAGGACATGGA
The DNA here is from genome assembly GCA_016165875.1 of Acanthopleura granulata. NCBI lineage: Eukaryota > Metazoa > Mollusca > Polyplacophora > Chitonida > Chitonidae > Acanthopleura > Acanthopleura granulata. The sequence goes on from JABBOT010000014.1 coordinate 7,040,945, forward strand.
GTTGTCTCCATAACATGATCTACTGCTAGCGTGTCAGAACGTCATAAAAAGTGACAAATGTGTTTTCTTTTCCACGCGTCGTCAGGCATCAAATATGATAAAATGCCTCTGACGTGGTTGTCACTCCAAGGGCATGATGAAAACAATGAACTTGTCAAAAATGACGACAAATTACATACATCTAAGAGGTGAAAACACACCTTACATCGAAAAATCCATGAAAGCGGGGTGGACGTAGGGGTGGGGGTGGGAGTGGGAGCCTCAACATGGTTGGGAACGCCTTTCAGACTTTACTGATCGAGTGTTGTTACGTCCCACGATCAACACAATTAAGCCTCTTTCGACTTGAACACACATTTTGGGTTTTTGGTACAGAAACAAGTCCCTCTTTGCGAAAGTATTGCTATACATCATCAGTCTCCTTCAACCCTGTGGCCCTTAAGCCCGGCAATGGCTAACATGCCATTTGTATATTTGGGAAGCTTTAGGGTATACCTTCACTACAAAATATAAGAAGGTACCTATAAATCTGTTAAAAGTAATGTTGTCTGGTATATTACCTGCCTTGCTGTTAAAGCCAAATGACAAACTAATTTTTCTGTTTGAGCCCAATTTTTGCATTTTTGGCGCAACTGTAGATAATGTTTTCCGATCGGCAAAGTTCCCATTAGGATGCGTTAGGATGTAGCCTCTAAGTACCCTAAGCTCCTCACTGACAATACGGCATCAGAGGAAGGCTAAACGTACTTGATGGCGCCAACGACGTCAACGTCTTACCATGGCCTGCACGTTCCCCAGACATGTCTCCCATAAAGCACCTCTGGGACGCCCTGGATCGCCGCGTAACACAACGAGCACACTTTCCAGCTAACCGGCAAGAACTGGCGCAGGCTCTTCACCAAGAATGGCATCGTATCCCATGAGGCTTCACCAGACGACTGACTTTCTCTATGCGTCAGAGAATTTTTGCATGCTTTGAAGCAAGAGGTGGCCAGATAAGGTACTGATGAGGCTACTTTATCAAAGTGAACAACTTTATCTTACTCACCCTATTGGTCATCACACTGAAATGTCGATTTTTTTTACCTGAACATTGGGCACATGTGATGACTATATGGGCTGCTGTGCATTTCCTTACATTTGACGTGGATGGCCTAAACATATTATTGTTTTCAATATATTACATTTCCAGCATCTGTTGTTTTGTGTTGCTACAAATTTGGGCCATTAAAACTATGGTAAAGTTTCTTTTGGCCCTCAGTTTATAATGAACGCTTTTCAAAAACTGGAAACGCTGAATACCGTCGACAGGTACGAGTGTCTATACGGAAATGGTGTAATTATTTGTTTCGCGAGCCGTTCTCAACCCGGCAAAGGCTGAACCGTTGGTGATTTCCCAAGGCGATTACATGAGCGGAAATGTTTGGAAATGAAACTTTGATACAGTTACCAAGATAAAAATGCAATGTCGACTAAAGACCTCGTTTATTTTAGTGGTGTTTTTCAGTGACCCTATGACAAACTTTTATCTACTGTTACTTATCTATAGTCATTTTGTATTTATTTGAAATTTTTAAATTGAATACTTTAGTAACACAGCCTGAGTCATGCTTCCAGATGGAACGGACCCGACACTTAGGAGCCCAGCCAAAGAGAGATGAAAATATACCCTCGTGTGTGAAGAATGTGTGTTCTGACACAATTGTAAGATCACAGGCCAACCTTGTATTTATTTACTTATTTGATTGGTGTTTTAAGCCGTACTCAAGAATATTTCACTTAAACGACGGCGGCGAGCATGAAGATGGGAGGAAAGCAGGCAGAGCCCGGGGGAAACTCAAGACCATCCGCAGGTTGCTGGTGGACCTTCTCACGTACGTCCGGAGAGGAAGCCGGACTTGAACTCACAGCAACTGGTTAGCCTTGTAAAATGTGCTGAAATCGAGGGTTAATTTGCTCACCTAGATTGGAAACACTGGGTAATGACAGAGGTAGCATGAGGTAATAACACCAGGTAGACAAGAAGCTAGGTGTAATACACACGAAACCGAGCAAGCGAATGTAATACACAGAAAACCGAGAAAGCAGATGTAATACACAGAAAACCGAGAAAGCAGATGTAATCCAGAGAAAACCGAAAAGGCACATGTAATAGACAAAAAGCAGATGTAGTTGAGAGACAAGGCATATGTAAAAGAGTAAGACCTTGAGGCAACACGTTTGATATACAGAGAAACTGTGGTGCCACATAAAGACTGGAATAGGGAATAAGACTGAACTTAACTGAAGTTAAGACAAGGATGTGACGTTGGGAAACCAATATGACAGCACAGAGTTAACCACTGCCACTCTAAAGCAATACGGTGATAGGTAAAACTCAGCGTACATATCATTACACTCAAGTCTTACACTTATAAAGTCTTATATCAAATTCCCCGGTAAAAACTCGATAATGAGTATTGGGTAAATCTGGCTATCTAAATAAACCATGACATCTGGTTTGGGTGTTTTCATTACGAAATCGTCACAGAGCACCAAAGATACACACGCGTATGTTGGTCAGGAGAACAGCAATCCAATTAGTGGCCCCATTGTTTATTGAAGGCAGATCTGCTTGGAGTTAGAAAACGGAAAGTGTATGTTTTTTGTGAGACAAGAGGAGTCTCAGATCTTCAAGATGAGACCATTTCTCGGGGTCATTGCGATTGTGTTAGAGGAAGGTACGATTTCCTCGGTAAAGTAGTCGCTGAAATCCGGGAAGAATAGCATCCGGTGACTAAAGGTTTGGTCTTGAGGTTGTTAATTGCATTTGCAGGTAGCTGTTTGCACTGCTTCCGTCAAAAATAATAACATATGTATGTTTATAGTCTGGATCATTTTTCAAACGTTACCATTGGTTTCAAACCCAGTATTGGTTTTTTTACCACACGTCGACATTAGATTTACGAGAAATATTACGAGAAAGGATTTTTCTTTTTTCGAATTTCCTGATCCGTCGGTATCGCGTAAACATTATAAGCACAATGTTGCAAATTGTGCTAATTATAGTAAACTGATCTGTCATCGGAACCAGCAAACTGAGCAGACGTGTCCACAACTTGTACTTCTGTTGTCACCAACCACAACTAAGTCCTCCAAGGACGAGTTCGTTGCAATGGTGATGTGCTGAAGTTGCGATGAATTGAAACGCATTCATCTTTTGGTTGAATTCTGCCATGGAATGGAATCGAAGCTTTTAATGTATTTTAGACACTTAGTCTATCGGACCACCTATAAAATGTAGCTACATGATGACGTGCCTACGTTATCTATGCAAAATAGTTTCAGACGTAACCATGGAAACAGCCATTTCCCTTTGTACTCATGTTAATTGTGCTTGCTTTGTATGTCAGATCGATTGTCGTGATTTGTCAACGCTGACAGTCAAGCAAGTTTGACCTTATCCAGAATGGGATAAATGATCCATTACTGCGTGGAAAACCCAGCCAGTTGAAGAAGAAGCCATTACGAACAGTTCTCTAAAGAAAAGACACCAGGTACATCTCTCTGATCAGGAATGTTACGTAACAGTTAACAGGTTCATGTTAAATTGATCGCCCACTCCCTTGTCTTCTGGGATCGGTGCACAAAGGAGATGATAAGAGAACAGGAATCCTTGGTAATGTTTTCTCGATGAAGTCGCTACATCGATTTGTGATAGCTTCGTTTTGATCATTTCTCAGTCGTCGTCTATGCTGTGCAAGAGGTACATTTCCCTCTTGTGGGATGTTACGTAACAGTGAGAAGGTTCATATTAAACTGATTTCTCTTACTCTGGGCCTCTGGGATCATCGCAGACAGGAGATGGCAGGAGGCTGGAAGCCTGGGTAAATTTGACCCGGTCGAGTCGCCACATCAATATCTGATGCAGACACTCCGTGTATCCCTACGTGTTTATGACTCTATTTTCTGCCTTGATCAATCGACTAGGCGAATCCACTCCAACCGGAAATTGAAAATGCCGTCAACGTTATCCAATCAGAAACTTGCGTGTTCGGGTTGGCAAAGAATTTATGCACCTCGTAAATTTCAAACTTGTCAATCAAATGCACTGAAAGCTCCAAAACACATACAGGGTGAACATTACAAGTTGACGGAGACGTGTACCTGTTCTCCAGCACGGTATCATACATAGAACATTTCATTCCGAGCATAAAGGTATGTTTATGCCGGTTTTGTCCCCATCCTTAGAGGTGTGGAAAGTTCTAGAGTTTGTAAGATTTTAACTGCCATCGGCGGGGCCTTGGACACGTGTTTTGTCTTTGCCCTTCCTCAATTAGGGGAATTGCTTGGATAATATATTTACTTTAATATTCATCAGCTGTTGAGTCGGGTGGATCGGTTATTTCTGCCTGCTGGATCAAGGCAGAAAACGTAGCTATAGGAGAAGTGTCGGCCTCGACATGACAGATAATGAACAGACTCAACCACTAATGAATTCCACCACTTTCTGTTCTAGGTTTTCACTATGACAGTGCTTAAGCGGATTTAAGTTTGGTTGTCCAGTTTGCTGAGTCCACTGATCGTTGATAAGCACAACAAAGAATCGTGGGTGAAATGAAAACCAGTTAACTGCGTTGACTTCAAGTAGAATAGGACATGGTGACATAACATTCTTCGGGCGTTTTTCTGCAGGTTAGTCGCGCCTCCGCCGGATTTGCAAAGTGTTTCATTGGACAGTTCCTCATTGGTACAGCTGGGAGTCCAGTGACACGACGACAATTGCCAACTTGATTTTAGTAATCACAGCTCAGTTTGACAAAATCCTGTCTTGAATACTCTAATCTTTGATGGACAACTAAAACGCTGTCCCCTGTGCTCGTACAACCAAAAGTATTGATTTTAAAGCGGACTGTGCTTGGGTTGTCGCCATATATACAGTTTGGGGTCTGGTCAGCAAAGCCTGATCGACAAGGTTTGGAGCCCTTAAGTTATCCCTTCTTCCAAACGTGAAAGGATTCTTGTCCTCCTCTACATCAGTGGAGTATCTGTGAAAATTGTCCAACTAAAATTTTCACGCCGATAGTTAAGGTGCAGGAAGGCAACGAACCGCGCTATTATTGGTTATTTAAAGCGTTTATGCATATAACTAGGCTCAAGCAAAATCCCAGAGTAAGGTGTTCCGTTCCAACCGCAATGGACATGAGGTGCGGATTCAATCGCAGTCTGGACGTAGATTATGTAGATTTAAACGCTCTCGTTTCATTATTATCTGGCCTTTTGTGACAGTAAGTGGTAGACGGTGTTTGTGGGTCTCTTTGTGCACTGTGTTATCAGTTTTGCTTGCAAGTATGTACGCAATACGTTGGAAAGTTTGTCAGTAACATGTCAATGGTCTGTGGTTTACCACCCACAAAACTATTATCATGGTATAAGTGAAAACCTTTTGTAGATAACGTTAAGCTAGAAATCAATAAATAAATATTTGCAATCTGAAAACGTCTTGCGAAACACCCATGTAGGTTGACGGCTGGGACATGAATGTCGGTTTCAACGCCTCGGTCTAATGCCGTCACCATCTAACAACAACAAGTTTGTCATCACTCAGGTCAAGATCACTTCCAACAGTTAATTTATTCATTGGTGTTTTTACACCGTACTCATTTCATATATATTTCACTTATATACGGCGGGATGTCAGCACAATGGTGAGAAGCTCCAGAGCATAGGCTTCGAAACCGACAGTCGTATACCAGCCTTCAACCAAGATGACGAGGATTCAAACAACGTGCAGCAGTCAATACTTTCGAAAGAATTAATAAAAATTAGTATCCAAATCGTTATCATGCTAGTTTATGTGATGTTAATCAGATACAAATATCTCATTGTAATATGGTAGCTAATCACCAGGCTATGAAGTCCCCTGATAGGCAGTTAGTTTAAAGCCACAACGAAACTTTCAATTCCTCGTCATCATATACATCGTGTTTCTTTCTTGTGTCTTCAATTTGACATGTTTTGCCATTTTATTGCTTATTTCTACATCACCTGAATGAAACTAGACGTGTTTTTTCTCCAGTTTCTCTGGAGTTGTGGTGAGGTTCAGATTCAAGCCTGGCCCGATCTATAACGTAACACATTGATCTAGTTTCCGATCTATAACACGCACAGGGTAAGTTCTTGAATGTCTGCTTTTCACCGATGACTGGACAGTGGCAGTTCGGCAATGTTTAACTCTCTCCAACCGACATTTGATGCCCTTCAGTAACCTGATAGTAGTATACTACACCAGGGACAACTGACCTGCATATCAGACACTGATGTGGAAGGACAATTACACAAACATGAAAGGTGTGTGGTTTTAAGTGATGTTAAAGACGGTGTCGGATACGTTTTCCTTTGTTATCAAAGCTGACTTTGGTTCATAAGTTTTATATCCAGCGGAGCCGTTTCAGCTCAGCAGTAACATCGATATCTTGTTTCATAAGAATGAACAGTGGGCTTCCTCTCCGGCCGTGTGTGGGAAGGTCAGCAACCTTCAGATGGCCGTGCGGTTCCCAGGGGCACTGTCCAGTTTCTCGCCCACCATAATAACTGTCGCGGTCATATGAAATATTCACGAGGTCAGCGGAAAGCACCAGTTTTACAATGATGACAATCCAGAATATAGTCATACAGTTTGTTGAGGTTCAAGATATACTGTCATATAGTATGATATGGCAATTTTAAATCACGCGGTCGCATCGCATGGTTTGTAGTCATATTAACCGACATGTATCCTATAACAGAACATCGTGTTACTTGATGCGTAGTCATGCCACATGACATCAGGGGCATCCGTGGCTCAGTTGGTTAGCGCGCTAGTGCAGCGTAATGACCCAGAAGCCTCCCTCCAATGCGGTCGTTGTGAGTTCAAGTCCAGCTCCTGCTGGCTTCCTCTCCGGCCGTACGTCGGAAGCAACCTGCGGATGGTCGTGGGTCGTGGGTCGTGGCTTTCGTCCCACCATAATGCTGGCCACCGTCGTATAAATGAAATACTCTTGAGTACGGCGTAAAACACCAATGAAGTAAATAAATACATGACATCATGTTATTTTGTGATACACGATCAATACATATTCTGGATTACACGAGAAATTTGGTGGTTTGACAACAGACAAGAATAAACGGCATCTTTCCATAACAGATTTTAGAGACATGTCCCGTGTCCCATGTACTCAACATGTCTGAAAAGTTGGTTTCACATTCTCTAACGTTGCTGGACGAACAGATTGAGGCTAAAACCAACCTTTGGCAGCTAAAACAGCGATAGATCAAAGCTGACACGACCCAACATTACTCTTGTGCAGGAAATGGAGGTATCATTAGAACATGATCTTACTGCCAACATGTCAGATGTTCATAAAAAGCGACAAACATGTTGTTTTCTTTATTACGCGTCTTCACGGCAACAAATACGATAAAAGGCCTGCAAGAGATAGGGGAAACAGATTGTCATGTGGCTGTCACTTTCATCATATAATGAAAACTATAAACTTTTAAAAAATGACGGAAAGGTATATACTTGACGGTTAAAACACTTTTGACATCGAAAATCCTGGTAAAGTAGTTGCGGGGGGGAGGGGGACCAGAGAGGGAGAGATGTGTCAAAACACCTTGTCATCATGTGTCATCCAGCGCATACAGCGCATACTGAAAACAACAAACTTTTCATAAATGACGACAAGGTATATACATACATATATGAAGGTGAAAGCACCTCTTACATAGAAAATTCATGTAAACCGAGAGTGTTTCAGAGAGGTAGACATGGTGTTCTGTGGTTTTTGTGTTTACCCATGTACTTGATTCCTCCAAAGTCGTCTGGTTGAGAAGCTTAAGAAAAGACTCCTGTTTACTGTGGTATAACTCACACTACTACAGTTCTGCGCTCGTGGGCGCACAATGACACTATTCCAGTCAGTGCAGGACGAAGGCGGACTAGCTTGATGCCTATAACGTTTAGAAACCAGAGTTCATTCAGCAGGGCAAATATACACCTACATATCATTCCAGAAACGAGTTTACGAATTTGGCTACAATCCAAATCAGGAACCGTTTAGAAGGATTGACGGATTGAATCCAATATCTTAGTGTCTTAAATTACTGTTGTTTGCTGGAAATGTCGGCCACAATAGTTTTTGATGATTGCAGATCAGGTAATCAAGCGAAGACGGGTGATTAGGGTCCATAATTGCATTTGAACCAGCCCGGGAATATTTTGCCTCGGGAAATTACCCTTTTAACGCATGGCGGATGGAGTGCGGTAGATTGTAATAAATGACATGTTAACGGGAAATTAAAACTGAAGGTTAGAACACTTTCTGATACGTTGAAACATACTGTCACTGAAAAAATAAAATGGCCTGGCAGATAATCGAATTATCAGTTTTGATGCTCCAGCACTATGATTCTAAATAAACCAATACCTTAGTTATCGAACGAATATGGTCCCCATTATTAGAAACGTTCTGAAGTTTATAATGGTAATTGGAAAGCAATTCGGTTGAATTAGACGTGGAGGCATATTAGGCACCACGTAACATCTAAAAAATTTTTAAACACGATGACACGTTGTAGCTTCGATTATAACCTTTATTACGATTTCTTCCAATGCAGTTATATCCATAAGTCAATTCAGCAATGACAAAGTTATAAAAAAAAGATTTTGCAATTATTCCCTGTCACAGTCAGATACTACCTATTTAAAGCAAGAAGCATGGACATTAGAAAAGATAGTCCTTTTCAAGTATCACATACTGTCTTCATGCAATAGGCCACGGGTAAAGAACTGCCAACATACACAGTTTGGCACCGGTATCTTAAGTCAGTCTTATGAAGGACACAATTGTTGAAAATCAATATTTCGAACATTTGTAATCTCTTTTATGTAGCAGCACGTAAATTGTCCACCACGGTCAGTCGCTTTGCTAGCCATAATCCTGCACACAACCACAGCCACATGCGCACAACCGAACATAATGCTACACATGCAGACACATTCGTGAACTGGCAGATGGCTGTGTGGATCACAAAACTATCACTGATCTGTTGTTGTCGTTACGCTGCACACCCAAGTTTTCTAGCATGGGGTAGCTCAGTTGGTTAGCGCGCTAGCGCCGTGTAATGACCCATAAGCCTCTCACCAATGCCGTCGCTGTGAGTTCGAGCCCGACTCATGCTGGCTTCCTCTCTGGCCGTACGTGGGAAGGTTCGCCAGTAACCTGCGGATGGTCGTGGGTTTCCACGGGCTCCCACTATAATGCTGGCCGCCGTCGTATAAATGAAATATTCTTGAGTAGGAAGTAAAACACAAACCAAATAAATAAATAAATCTTCTAGCATAGGTTAACTGCGCGTTATTTCACGTCACGGTGAACATTCAAGAAGTCTATAGGCATAACGTGTCTGTAAAAGGCAAAGTCCTTGTAATTTAATAAGAGGCTAAATGGACGCTAACTTCCATACCCACCCCTTGTTGAGATTTGTGGGAATTAAATAAATGAACTTCTGAAGCGGAAATGAAAAGTTTACTCTCTACACGTTACATCCCAAGCAATAAAATATGTATTCAACTGTCAATTTGTGAAATCTGGTAAAGCCGGAAATAAAATATTTTGTGAAATAATCTGTCGTTATTGATTTAAGGAGAGTCAGTATTTTCGTAACTTGAGCTAAATTTCATGAAGTGTACGATTAGAACAGACATCTTTGGCCAAGTTTGGAGCAGACTGATTTTAATTTTTATACTTCCAACATCCAACGAAACCGATGAAGCATAAAGTAAAAGAAGCTCTCCATTGGATGACCAATCTACAAATGCCCACGTGTCAGTGCAAACATCAAACAACTAATCAGTAAACGAAACAAAATCAATCAATTAAGACACGCCTACCAATACTTCAATCCATCAATCAAGAAAGAGTTCACTAAGTCTTACCTGACAATGACTTCCGAGTAAACATTCCTTTGACTTTGTATAGTTTTCTGAGTGGTTGAGGTCACATTTGTCCACTATACACTGCCAGCATCTCAGTTCAACCACATGGTTTGCAACTATAACGGCAGAACTGTCGCGCAAGCTGTGGTAGTGGCTTGTCTGTGAATATATTTAATATGTCCACAAAATCGTAAAGTTTATTACCGATATTTCTAGACAAGTTCTGTGGCCTCATACGAATGGTATTTTTTTCTAAGGAATAATAAGGGTTGTAAATATCATTAGTCCAGTATTTGATTTATTAATTGATTGATGTGTCTAACTCATTGGTGTTTTTGCTTCTTGTGAGATTCCTAGCAGCTTTTCCGACACAATGTGGTATTCAAGCTCTCGACCTCATTGATTAAGGCTACGAGCCTCCAGGAAGAACACATTAGATGCAGACATTTTTGGCATAATAACTAGAAGTAGCCCACGGGTCAAACCAGGGTCAAGATTTCTGACCACAATGGTCAGTGTAAAGAGCGTCAGCTGGAGGATTAGAAGACGGGGTCAAAACACTGCTTAAGAAGCTGCTTCTGTGGTCGGTCTGAGGGCTGGAGAGGACACCCTGATCGATCGTGTGACCACGACTACTGTCACTCACGATCACTGCTCCTGCCAGGAAATGTCTCCCTTGAGTCCGGCAGGTAATCACCCAACACCAAATATTAGATCTGTTTATCGGTGATGGTCTCTTTGTGAAAGAGTCTGCTATATCTCCAGTGACTTGTGTGGTATCGATTGATGCACATTCTGTTGTTCACTGAACATGGATTCTAATCGATGCCCGGATATTGGGAATGTCCATCAGGTACCAGCTGGCTCCATACTAGACTGCCCAAAGATTATCACTCTGAATGTATGCGACAGTTAACCTAATCGTCCCGCTCGTCACCCTTTATCAGAGCGGTCTCAGGAGGTGATTTTAGGGGCCACAGTGGAGAACACTAGCTGCCTTTTCATGGTCCTCTGTTATGGCATTTCTTTGATAGTGACCTTGGTCTATTACATTTTTGCAGAAATTGCTGGTTGCCCCCAAACCCGTGACGTTGCACTCCGCGGGAGATGACCCCTCTACATTAGATGACTCTAACGGCCCTTTTGATGTGATTTACACAATACGTGTTATAAAAGACGTGGATATAGGAAACTTTCGGGAAATGATTACAGCTGTTTCAGGTTTAACAAAAAAACACTCTTTATCACAATGCTGTCGCTGCTTTTCTTAAGCTCACTCTGTCATATGTATTCTGCTCCTATCCATGTAAGCTTTGCAAAGTATTTATGTAACGAAATTCATAACCTGTTCAGTCCTTCCGACGAAAGTCATTTCTCGAAGAATATATATGTATAAATATATATAAACATATTCTGGTAAGGGTTCTCAGAAAACGAAAAGCGTCTTAAGCATTCGTCGAGTTCCACAGAAAATGGCTTTGTAAACATCCTCGATCTTTCAAAATTGTCCCCTGTTCTTTCATGTAAAAAAGAACCAACCACTTTCTTTACAGACTTAGATTATCTAGTATCAGCTCTCCGGACAGCAACAAGCGAGTTTTGAGCAAATATTGAGCACAGAGACATGTAGTGCTGTTAACCTGAACGACCAAGGCAAATACCCTTGTTAGAGATAGAAATGAACTTGGTAATAGCCTGAAGGATCGAAGGCAGCAGATATTATGACGGCTTTTCGAGAACGTTTGATTACGGTCGACAGGTACCGGTAACTGTAACGGAATGGTGTGATTCTCTGTCTTGCAAGCCATTTCCAACCTAAGAAAGGCTGAATCATTGATGATTTCCCAAGACGACTACATGACCGGAAATGTTTGGAAACGAAACTTTGCAACATTTACCATGATAACTTTGCAATCTCAGCGAAAGATCTCATCTATTGCCAAGCTGTTTGCCAGTGACTTGTTTCTGCCGTTCCTTATATATAGTTATTTTTTATTTAATTGGGACTTTAAAGAGAAATAGTTTAGCAACACGACTTGAGTTATGCTTTCAGCTGGCCGAAGCGGCTCAGCCGAAGGGAGATAAAATGTGTGAATGACGTGTGATCTGCCGCGATTGTAAGACCACAGAGCCAGCGTTGGAAAATTTGCTGAAATCGAGTGTTAAGTTTTGAACCTGGATTGGAAAAACTGGGTAATGACAGACAAAACGTGCGGTAATAACATAAGGTAGACAAGAAGCAAGGTGTAATACAAACAAATCCCAGATAGCAGATGCAAAGCACACAAAACCGAGGTAGCAGATTTAATACACAGAGAACAGACAAAACAAATGTAATGCACAGAAAACAGAGAAAGGAGATGTAATAGACAGAAAACCAAGAAAACAGATGTAATACACAGAAAACAATGTAATAGACAGAAAGCAGATGCAGTTGAGAAGCAAGGCATATGTTAAAGACTAAGACATGGAGGCAACACATTTGAGATACAGAGAAACTTTGGCGGCACATAAACATTGCAATAGGGAACTGTGGTTGACAGATTGAACTTAACGGAAGCTTAAACACAGATATGACGTTGGGAAATCCTTACGACGGGAGACAGTTAACCACTGCCACTCTAAGGCTGTACATGTCAGTATTTATTGATGGTTAAAAATCAGAATACAGATCGTCACACGAAAACAAAAATGTCTCTTCTTAAATTCCCAAGAAATCCCTCGATAATGAGACTTGGAGAAATGTGACTGTGATTCCATGTCATCTGGTTTGGGTGCCTTCTTTATGAAATCGTCACAGGGCTCTAAAGATACCATTGGGGATGCTGGTCAGGAGAACGGCATTGTTTATTGAAGACGGATTCTTTGCAGAGAGATGTCTATCATTAGGATCACCGGGAAGGAGAGCGTGTTTAGATCGGAAGATTATCTGCACAATTTATTCTGTTTGGAACCTTTCGTATTCGTCAATGTCCTCCAGCGAATGGATTCGAAGACATGGCCTAATCCAAACTGCTAAAGTACTCATCGCTCCAATGGTTGATCACTGAATTGATATCATACACGATCTACATCTTCCTTTGACCAGATAACACAGGTCTGTCACACATTAGCTTCTGTTTGAAACCCGAGTGTACCTATTCTTCAGCTTACTTTAGAGACTTTCTGTTGTGTGACAGACTGCTTTTTGCGAGAGTCAAACCGTCATCGTGACAGAAGTATTTTCTCGAGGGTCAAAGCGATTGTATTAGCGGAAGACACGATTTCTCAGGTATCGCAGAAGATCTGCGCGAATAGCATCAGGCGAGAGTAGCTTTTATCTTGTCGCTAGGTAAGACACCCCACCAATATCTGTATAAATTGCTTGATATAAGAACCATGCATGACTGGATCAAAACATCCAGTTTGTTTCAAGCTGCAGAAGTAGTTTATCACTACAAGACAGAGGAACCACTGCGTTAGCGGAAGGTACAATTTTGGCTAAAAACCTGCCCGCATAGCTTTAGGTGAGTAAAGCTTCCTTAGTATGGCACCTAACACCAGAATAAATTGCTTTATACAATAAGGTCCGAGACGAGAAAAGCACACAATTTCATTATACGAGGAACAGCAGAATTATTTCATCACTAGATCCAAGACTAGGCTAGTGCTAGATAATAATTAATATTAACACTTTGGTTGATTTAACACACTAACAGTATTTTATGTGGGACGAAATGTCACCATTGCTTAGAAGCAAAGTATAGGCCTACCGAACAGAAAACTGCAATCCCATTTATAGGAAGCGTCTTCGTTTGCTGCGAAACCTGGGTCGGATCATACCAAAGACTTTAAATAATGGTACACCCCGCTTCCTCGCTAGGCGCTCAGCAATAGGAGGATAGAGGGTGGACTGGTCGGCCCGGTGTCAGTATAATCTGACTGGGTGAGTGGGCTCGTTGGGTGTCTTCGGCAAGTCGTCTCGGTGAGGCAGCACCAGTTAAAAGATACGGTGGAAATCCGTCCTGCACCAAGGAGACACCTCCTTCGTATAAGTGAAATATTCTTGAGTAGGGCGTTAAACAATAAGCATTCATTGGTTTGCTGCTAAGAGATTCACTGTAGTCATTACGTCACTCATAATATCAAGACATAGTGATCAGGGGTACGAGATAATGTTAAGCTAAGAGTTAATGGCAGACAAGTGTTTCAGTCTCTAATTCGGCCCACAATGATGTTATTTAGGTCTTTTTGTTCTTCGTTCTAAAACATTGTTCTGTGCACGTAGCACCTCTTTTGCCTCAGGGAAAGCACGCATGTTCTCTCGAAGCAGAGATTGTACTTCATAAGTAATGGTTAGACATGAGTAACCAACGTACTGTGTCAGCGTTTCTCTTTTCAGTCGATCGGCTAAATTCCAACAACAGATGGCAGGTAATCCAGGTCTGGTCTGGAGACAGACTGGCGAAATGGGTGGAATAAATACCTGGTCATGAATGTAAAACTGATACAGCGGTGGATAAGATAGACAAGAGAATAATACTATTGATCAGACTACTTTAAGATTTGCACGAAATTGAACTTTCTTTTCATTTCACTGTATAGCTAAGATTTCAATATAAATCCTGGAATTTAAAATCTCACCATCAGAATAAAAGTTTGAAACAGAATGTACATGAAAATAGAGTGTTAGACGTACTTCAAGCTTTCTCAGTTATCGTGACGTTTGTGTATGGATGCGCGTTGTTTCATTTATTACGCATTTATGTTAATGAAATTGTTCAGCGCAACATTAACATTGGCGAGAGAGACAATTAAAGGATTTCCCCAGTGACTTTTTCATGTGGTAGCAATAAGATGCCTAAAATCACAAGGAATGTGTGATGACACAACCGCACGTACATGTATACACGAGAATTTTCTCAGCTGAAGTCTTATTTTTTTAACCAGGCATATTTTTCCCGATATTGAACCTGCCATATCGCATAACTACGGCTTCTTGTTTATGCGGAAGCAAACCACTCGATTTACCTGGAAAATGGAAGAGTTTCTGTTCACGGGGAATAACCCATTCAACTCAGCAGTTGGTGACATAACATCTCGAAAAAGTGTCTACACAGACATAGTTTGTAATTGTTTTTACTTTCCAACATTAGCAGCCGATTACATAAAGCGAATTTTGTCTAATAGGATTCACTACAAGGAACTCTATGACAAAGACTATCATTTTAATGCAAAAAAGTTTTGTTTTTGCGGTATATTTTAACTGTCGTATATAATCCATATATTTCATGCATATATTCCATCAATGCCAGAAAATCGATTTCGTCATCGATTTACTAGGAATCAGCTCATATAGCTTTATCTGTTCGGATTTTTCCTCCCTACTGGCTGTTTCCACAGCTATCGCCGTTGACGTCCCTGTTGCTCGGCACTTCATTCCCAGATTGACCGCTAGGGCCTCAGGAAAAGTGTAGGCTAGTTCATGACTTTTCATGCAGCAAGATGAAAGCTGATAACTTTCTTTATACTTGTATATCTTTACTTATAAAATCTTTGATGACATGTTTTAATCCCAATTATTGCTCTTAGATGATTACCACATTTCAACAGCACAAATCAGGACACATTTGAATTTGAACGGCCAAACGTCACCATGGTCTTGTGTAATGGCGGGCAAGTCCCGCGACATGGAAAAGAGCGGCCTGTAGCACTTTTTGCATAGACACCATGGCTGTGGAATGTTGAAAAGGCTATAAGAAACAGTAAGAAAGCCGTGAGAGAAGCCGGTATGGGGCATTGAGGAGGTAAGAGATGAACCTTGACGAGATATAGATTGGACTTCGCCCCTGTATTGTAGCTGTATTTCTTGACTACCTGATTCGATATCTATGTGGGTGAAGGTTACGCTGTACTTTTAAAGCTAGACCCTTGGGAAGGTCTGACACATAATTCATTAACAATTCGATCAGTACAAAGCAGCCACTTACAGTTATAAAGCCTGCGTGACTAAGTACTTTTTCAGCACACTGTCTTTGATCTGGTTAGGAGTCTGTATCGAGGGCCTCTCAGCTGTTCTTGAGCTTGTTCTAGGTCGAGAATTTCACCATTCAGCGTTTGGCATCTTCCGACACTTGGAATTTATTTGTTAATTTGTTAACAAAATTCTGTGTAAGAGGTGTACAAATACCTACGCTAAAGTAACGCTAAAATTGATGCATGCACAATCTTTGTGAATATACTAAACGATAAACGAATGTGACAAATTAGAAAATAGTGTGGTTGACATTTTAGGTATGACTGTTCAAACCGGTTTAGGAAACAAAAGTATGACAAAAAATCAAAGATGAAAGAAGATTATAAGGATATAAGCGTCCAATCCGACATACGTGTTCTACAAGTTAACCATGAATGGGCGCTCCAAGTCGATGATCCCAAAGTCCAATTTTTCAGTGTAGAACAGCAGTTCCCAAAGGAAATTGTAAAAAATAATATAAAAGGTTAGTAACGTGTGTCATGAAGGCACATTATTACACCATTAAATACTTTATCTTCATCTATAGACACTGTACAATATAAGTTTATGTAGACCAGCACTAATTAGTGCACTCAGTCATTCTTCAGACAACAAGGCACTTAGACCACTCTAGACCACTGCCGTCAAATAAGCTATATTTAACATCACTGTAATGTTTTCCCTCTAGCTGTTCAAAGCATTGAGGGCGTCTAAGTTGTTACTTCTTAAACACGCTATGCTGTAGTATTTCATATTCTTCTCTCAAAACGTTGCGTTTGACCAGGGCAACACATGGTTAGTAATCTAGTGGGGCCTGGAGATATATTCACGGCAGGAGAGGAATAACTATTAAGTAGTCATGAGCAAAAGGCCGATACAATAGTGGACGAGGCGGAGTGCCCAATGACGCAATGGACACAGCTGAGGCCGCATCAACATGGGATTAGTTTTTCATTGGCCAGACTGCTGTGTTAGGATTGCAATTGTACTGCTACAAAACTGCCAGGTATTTTCATTGTAAAATAACGGTCATGTTGGCCGTAACACCATCGTGTAAAATGAAATATAAACTTCAAACAGGCTAACTGTTCTCCTAATAGTAGTGTTTTACAATAGTTGCAAAACTCTCTTAGAAATGCCGGATTTATGTGGTAAAAAAAACAGACTTTTCTCACAATGTGAGACACAACATGTCAACCTTATGTGACCATTTTGAGATAAATGAGTGGAGAATTTCGCACACGTGTGTGTGTATGGCACGTTTATTTGTCTTAGTTAATGCTTTGTTTGGGTATTCGCTTTGCCCCGATTTTCAACATAATGCACAGCAACATCACCGCCTCCCATTTACAATATGTTGGTCACATATCACTGGAGTTTTCCGGCATATTGCCAATGAAACACTCATCTCATTGATTGTGCCCATAACACTCCCTGTCTAGAATTTGCTCCCATGGATCTGGCTTGTCAATAACATAAAGCAGAGTGGAAAAAATCTGTGCCCCTGGCAGTGAAGTTAATTTTCATTGACCAGTCCAATAAGCGCCGACCACTGACCTGTCCTGTGACTGTCAGATCGGGGTTTGCATCAACGGCTATCTTATTGGTCAGAATGTTCCTTTATGTGCTACTGCTGCTCTGACCACCAGCCAGAGTCACAATAAGGGCCTGGTTTCATTAGGAGGATGGCTGTGCTTTACTCTGTATTTATCACCAAATCTTTTATAAAAATCAGCTGACTGTAAAAATGATGAGAAGGACATTTCCTGCGCTGGTAAGCGGTAAAGCTACTCAATCGAACGTCTCATCCCAAACAGTTTGCTGGTGAAGCGGTTTAAGGGTTGATCAGCTGACGCAGCATTAAGGTGATGGCTGTGGTAAAATGCAAAATCGTATTCATGCTGAGATGCTGTGCTTCAATCACACTCTGCATTTCAAGACAATTTTATCACTATTAATCCTTGACAGATGACGCAGTCATCTTTCGCTGTGTATCCCGGCCTTCTCACAACTGAAATCCAATCTTTGTCGAAACAGTGACAAACAGGTACGAAACTGGAAGTATAACACCATAACGTTTTGATTTTTAAAAGACTATGACACGATGGTGTAAAGTAATGGCACGATGGTACGATCTATTTACAGATTAAAAAATTGAAGGGCTGACAAAAAATATTACTGCAGAATTGGTGCAAGGACATAATTGTTGTTCTTATGCCTACGTTTGGGTTGATCAGCTCGTTTGAAGCGGTTGACTTGTGCAGATAGACAGTTCTCGGAGAATCCCGTTTGTGTCACGTAAGCCATAAAATCGTGTTCTTAATATTGAACAGAGTGAATAATGGATGCCCGGAATCGACCCCAAGCACAGTAAATGTCGCACTTACCCTTACCGACAAAATGAGGTTAGCACATGACCATTTATCAATTAACCTATCACACTGCGCTGTCTTTTTCTCGATAGAGAGCTATTCTTGAAGATAACAAATCCTTTACAGAACCTGTTATTCACTGGATTAGTGGGTTTACATTTGTACCATTTGCTTTGTTAGTCAAGGCGAGGTATAAGATAAACCGAAGCCAGAGTTTTGTTAGGTAACGCAGCAAAGAGTTTTTGTTTCCCTCCGTGCACACCGCTTGCCTTCATCCATTGTTATGGCCGCTTTTTTGTGCGGCATGCCGTAAATACCAATTAAATGCATAAATAACCCCATAAAAGCACAGCACCTAAATTGGAAACCCACCATGTTCATATATGTGACCTGTACATTCTTCAACATTAAAGTCGTTCCAACGTTTCATTGTAGTATGGCCGGAGTATGGCTCGAAGAGTTTGTGAAGCGATGGCACGACGATACGAAGCGATAGGACAATGGCACAGACTAATAGCAAGGTGCTCGTGATTTCGATGAATCGTTTGAATTTGCGCCATCGTCTCATCGTTAAGAGCTGTCAGCCTACAGCTTCATGCATTCGTATGATCTCTTCTTGTCATCGTTCAATCGCTTCGTACCATGCCGTCGTCGTACCACTGCATATCTCATCCACTGGCTTTGTGACAGCGTGAATTCATGCCATTGCTTTGTGTCATTGCGCCATCTAATACCATCTTGTAATAGTAACGTGTCATCTCTTCGCATACCAGGGTACCATCGTGCCATTGATTCATACCACTGTGTCGTAGTGTTTTAAAAACCAAAACGCTATGGTATTATATTTCCTGTTCCCTACCTGTTTGTCACTGTTTCGACATTACACAAGAACCGGAGGAAGAAAATGTGAGATCGATGGCACCAAGAAATACTCACCAGGTGGGGATGGATTGCTGGTATGACGATGGGCTTAGCTGACTTCTGCAATTGAAACTTTGGTTAGTCTGGCTCGGAATCATAGAGAACTACAACAGTGAAACCAAGGCAGCGAGGACAATGTGGCTCTCGGAAAATGGTCACTACCACACCATGTTCGCTGCGCACGGTTTCCTCTCTATGCTGTGGTCTTTTATACCATCGTGGAGTGAAGTCAGGTACTATATTCAATAAAATGATCTCACACTGTCTGAGCTGACAGTCTGGAGACGCGTACTGAATCACGACTTTGCTACATTACCAGACAGAATTCCGATAAATATCCGTTAGAGAGGATATACCGTAAACTACGACATTTGTCTACAGGGAGCTCCTTTTATTTAATGTACAATGAGACCTTGTGTTCTTTCAGCCTTATACAAACCTTACATTTGTTTCATTGTAAAAAGTGCAGAAACGGTTCGAATGGCCTTGTGTGTTAAAATATTCATTGGACTGCGTAAAACTGCTATAATGAGAATAATTGCTTTTAACAGTATTTCTGGTTTGTTATTTGCATGAGGAAATTAGCTCACCTAAGACACGTTGGTGCTTTACAGTGCTCCTGTAAGCGGTGTTTAATTCAAGTCTGGAGAAGGTCCAAAGAGAGTGTAGTACAATGTATAGCGGAAACCTAGTCAGTGGGATTCCTAACCTGTAGTGAATCAGCTTAGTTCTCAGTCATATAGAGCACTACTCCGAGACAATTGAAAAAGTGGCTTGGACGATCAGTTGGATTCCATGCCTTCAAAAGTCTTCCTGGCATTGATGGAAACCATCAATTCCAGACAAAAAACTTCGATAAAGAGCCACTTTCAAGACTTTATGTACAAGCCGCCTATAAGAGGATTATAAAGAAACAAATTATTGTGGCCTGAATATCAGTAATTTCTATTAATCAAGAAAAAAATTCGAAAGAAATTGTTCACATGGGATGAGTTTAACATGGTCTCTTTGAATTGACACGTACAAAACTGAAAACTTCTAGATCCATACAGTTTTAATGTATTTCACCCAATTTATCAAATCTATGACTGACACATTACGTTTTTATGCCATTGAAACACCCGGAGTTTCCTTCACGGAAATGCCACAGGTAAGTTTCATCTCCCCGGCTGCTGTTATTCACTCTTCCTGGAATTCTGTCTCGTAACCTAGCACGCAAGTCGTGATTCCATACCCGCTTCCGGGCAGTCAACACAATCTAAAATGTCAAGGTAAACATGCCATGTAAAAGCATTTTAATGGAGGAAAGAGCTAATTACAGAGTGAACTAACAGCTACCCTGATGTGCTGTCTTCCCTGAATTTGCTGATATGGGCTGCCAAAAAAAAAAAAAAACACCACAAACATTAGTGGCTTGTCTTCGTCGAAATCCTCTTCTCTCGTGTGCCGAAAGTGTCTTCATTGTCGTTCTTTGAGGTATAAATGTATAGCTCATCATTAGTTTCACCAGACCAACTTCCTGGAGACAATAATTCACAAGCAGATGCCACGTGTATTTATTTTCTCATTTACTTCATTCGTGCTTTACTCCGTACTCTAGAATATATCACTTAGACGACGGCGGCCTGCTCTTACGGTGTGAGGAAACCGCACAGCGCCGGGATGAAATCCACGACCATCCGTAGGTTGCTGGCAGACCTTCTCATTTTCGACCGGAAGAGTTGGGCTTGTTATCATGGCGATCGCATTGGTGAGAGGCTCCTGCGTCATTGTGCTGGGCAAGCAAGCTAACTAACTCGGCTATGAAGGCCCTGATGTCGCGTGTATAGACTGCCAATTCGGTACAGTTAAACTAGTTATACTATTTCTCTGGGGTTTTTTTTTTTTTTTTTGCTGCTACCAGTTTTCATGGTTGTTGTGTTTCCGGATGGTGTTTTTTCTTGTCATTTTAATACAAGGATGAGTAGAAATGTTGTGACTGTATCGGCACTTGTCACATTTACTTTTTGAAAGCTGTCTGACATTGAAATGCTACATCATACCTCTTCAGTTTGCTTGTTACAGTTAAATGAATTCAAATGAGCCTAGGCATCGACATTGACACTCGCATACCAGCCGTCAACCAAAATTGGCGTCGGGTCAATAATCACAATAATCGAAGCCGAAGAATCATATGCTGTGCTATCATTTATGAACAGTCGGAATAACACCCGCTTTTGGCTGGAAGAGTCAAGTGATCCTGGTTTTGTCAACAAATATCCATCTTTTTAGATTCATTTTTCTTTTTAGTATTGCCGAAGAAAAGAGCTCTTTTGGAGGGCAATTAAGGATTGATTCTTTACAGAATGGGCGCCATAGACCAAAGGCGACGAATAAATCCTACCCGTTAAAAATAGCTACTGTTTTTTGAGGAGTACATCGTGGCTCATTAACTGTAGGTGGCCAGGATATCGGAGGCTAGAGCAAACAGTAGAGGATGATTTATGGGTATAATGCATCAATAACGTGGCGTCAAAGAGCGGAGGGAACTTGTGGAGGGCTGTAAGGCAGTGTGTGCCAGCCCACTTGTAGGAACTCAGTCAGGCGTACACACTGCGCCGAGCCAGCACGGATTAACTGGAGTCCAAACACTCACCCAGGCACTAGCGGGTACATTCCTGGAATGTGTTCAAATAGGACAAGACAGCGTCTTCTGTTCGCCGTTCAATATCTTAATTGCTTAATTAGCTTCGTTTACATAGTTTGTGCCAAGGCTACACGGATGTAATTAAGCACAGGTTAAAGCGGTGCGTGCAGGTAGAAGTTCAGTGTGTGTGTGCGGCTACGAAGAGTGTCTTATCAAATATTTGCCTGGGATGATATTACCTTGCCAGGGATATGATTTACCGTAAAGGGATTTACCGAGTAGCAGTTCTGCCAGTCAATATCGTCACCCTACATACAGGTAACTACCGCTATATAGATATCTGTGTATTTCAACAACATATATATATCACAATCTCTTGTATATAAACTGCCAAGGACATGATAAATGTTTCTTCAATAATATTCTCATAACCTTGGCTACTCCTAAAAAAGAGATTGTTATATATGCTCTCCATTTTATTATTCCTAATCAAGGAGTAATAAAACGCTGAAATACTGAGTACAAAAGGATTTCGTTGTTAGGATTAACACGACTTCTGTTGTAGTAATGTGTTACAAGGGAACTATGATTATTTCGTCTCAGGCCCGAGCCGTCAATGAGCGGGAAAAAGTAGCCCTTTCATACAAGAATGATGGTGCGTCTAGTATGAATATTCTAGCAGTTTTATTGTTTGTAAAATTCTACAGTATATCCTTAAACAACAATCTAGTTGTGTGGAGTATCGTAAAATTCTAGAGTATGCCCTATGGCCTTTAATAACAATCTAGTTGTGTGGAGTATCGTTAAATTCTAGAGGATAGCACGAAACAGCAATCCAATTCTACGGAGATATAGTCATACTCTTGAGTATGACGTTACTTATTTGAATGTCAGTTTTATGGGTAATGGAAGCCGGGAAAACCCTGGGATAAACCACCGATTTTGATGAGTTACTGACGAATATGTGGCGTACGGATATGAATGAATGAATGATTATGGTTTAACGCCACATCGTCAATATCTCAGCCATATCGTGGCGAGCCTACGGATATGCACACCTTGCTGGCGCAATACAATTGGTCTGGAACGAGCGTGAGACTGTTTAGCAACATAAGCGTGGCTGACCGCTTTAAATATTCTCACCAAATCCACAGAGTCATTGAGAGCGGGGATCTCTACCAGTTAGCTGTCCAAGGCCGATTTTGAGCCCGACCCTAGTTTGTCCCGACTGAAAGGCAACAGTCCTTGAACAACAGTCTAGTTGTATGGAGTTTTGCCATATTCCTGAATGTCTCGTTAACAGAGCAATTGTTTGGGTCATCTTGCTGAAAACACAGGCCATAAGAAACCAGCTTATCAGACAGGTGTTTCCCAAGGATTATGTACACATTGTGGCAAGTGAAGATACAAGGAGATCCACTTCTTATCTGATTAAATGTCTCACTAGAGCGAGAAATGGTGGTGTAAATAACATGGGGAGAGGTGCGCCAGTAAAATACTATAGATACATGCGTATCTGATGGGAGCTAAACATTGTGGTGATAACATACAACAAATAAGGCCTAGGAGTTTTAATTTCAAACCCCGTAGTTCACTCCTTGTGAGTGGCTGACAGATTCTAGTGGAAAGAATCTCAGTCGTCATTTAAGGTCGTACGACATGAACAGAGTTCTCATATCAAGATGGCCACTTTGTTACAAGAAGGGTTGAATGCTAGTTATGTTGTGTATTTATTGGATTCCATCCTTCGTTGAATAAAAATCAGCATTTGCGATTTGAGCATCACTTGTTACATTCACACAGTGTACTCAGTAATAATTACTAGGCATACAATTAAAGTTTGAACCCAAATGGTTTGAAAGGCTCCACCTGCATGTGCAGCAATTGCACTGTAAGGACGTGCATCGCTTTCCTGCATGTCAGTTTCATTAATGGTTTTTTTTCTGTTCATGGCAGGCAGTGTATCGGCCAAGATTGGACCATTGTTGCTCGCCTCCCAATAGGGCACAATTGTAATCAAATAACAAGCTGTGAATCAGCCTGTACTAACTAGTCAATACCAGCATTGTTAGCCTTTTGTGTGACCAATACTGGCATTAGCCCTTCCTGAAATAGTCACCTGATACTACTAATGTCATATTGATTGTCGATATTTATCCATATACATGGTCATTTGGGATGTGAGGATAATTGTTCAGAGAAAAGCCATTTTCGCTTAAAACCGTGAAGGGTTTCTGCCTAAGTGTTGTCTTAATTGATGCATTTCTTTACTCATCGATTTATTCATTTTAATTCACCAAATGACTCTGAAGGGTAATTTACGATGGCGGGAATAAATCGACAACTAGAAATGACCTTCTCGGCTCGTAAGCTTCCAAGGCCAATTGTCCACTAGAACACAAACACTCCGGAATAGAATTCTGAGGACAAATTATGAATATCGATACCAAAAGTATTTTACCATAAATGACGGTTAACAGTTAACCGTCGAAAGCTATTTTATGAACAACTGACCTCAAGCATATGGATTGTTTCGGGACATTGTGTTATGTTTATAATCTTGCTGCCAAAACAGAATAGGTTCTCGAATGACTGGACCAGCCGTATACGTCTGTGTGGTTTCTATTCTTTTGCTATTTCTTTTTTTATTCTACTTTATTCTATTTCTGTATATGTCAAGAACATTTCATTATCTTTACCTCCACCTGTTTTGTGCTAAAAAAAGAAACAATAACAAATCTGTCAATCTGTCGTTTCTTTCTCCTCTCCGTTTTTAGCTCACGAATTCTCCCAAAACGAATCTGTTCCACAGGCCACTTTTGCCTTTTCATTTAGCCAAAGTTTAACTGAGAGTGCGTGAGCGACATCCTCTGTGTCACACCACAGCTATAGGATCAAGACGGTTTAAGTCGAGGCTAATGCCTTTGACGACGTTTTCTGATGTTGGCATTTGCTTGTATTAGTACAGTCCACTTTGGCACTGGTGCCTCTGATGGAACCAACGAAAACTGAGTTACCACAAAATAGCCTTAGGGGCCTTACAACCATAAAGAGAGTGTGGCCGCGGAGATATGTATCCCAGGATAACTGGAACAACTGACAGATGAAAGTGGACAAAGAGGACGGATGGTCTAAAAGAAGGCCTACCCTGTCAATTTGTCACTTTGGGGTATAAGGACAGAGCAAATCGATACAAAACAGCTGTCTTCGTGCGTAGATTGAGGAATACTGTCTGTAGGTATCTTGTGTGTTAAAACTGGACAAGGATTTGCCGTGAAATTGTCACATTTCTGTGACTGAGAACATTAGGCGAAGATTACAAGTACGATAGTTAGATTTGTACATGTGTATATAAGAGAATGACATACTATCTAAGGCTAGTGAAATGCACGACTAATATAATATCATACTTGAAACCACTAACATCCTTCGTCTCTTTCGAGATTTTAAAAATGTTACAGTTACTAGTACTAACGAATCTAGGGGGTCCTCCGTGGCTCAGTCGGTTAGCGCGTAATCGCAGCACAATGACTCGAAGCCTCCCACCAATGCGGTCGCTGTGAGTTCAAGACCAGCCCATGCTGGCTTCTTCTCCGGCCCTACGTGGGAAGGTCCGCCAGCAACGTGCGGATGGCCGTGGGTTTCCCCAGGACTCTGCCCGGTTTCCTCCCACCATAATGCTGGCCGCCGTCGTATAACTGAAATATTCCTGAGTACGGCGTAAAACACCAATCAAACAAATAAATAAATAAACAAAGAATCTATACGCAGACATCTATACAGTCGTGTAGTTTAGCAACGGTCATGTGTGTACGTATACCACCTTCAATGGCTTTGTATTTTTAAACATTAAACATGAGTAGTGACTCGCACGTTTAGTTTTCAGGCTTGTCTCCCATGTGATTTACTCTGTCCACCTCCTTGATATAAGGTAACACAAATGAGACGGATTCCAAAGTTGCCCTGATATTTTTAGTTTTAGTCTTTTTTTCAATTGTTTCTAAGTTAATTTTTCAAAACTTTTATTCCTTTTGTGTGTTTCGTGATCTGAATTACTTTTGTGCCACCTAAGAATCTTATTACTTCTTTTTCTTGAACCCAAAATATGTCTGTACGTTTGTACATTACACTCCACAAGCCTTAGGTTTAATCAGTACAAGTCAATTAATCCCCGTTTGAAACAAAATAGCGACCAATTGGGTTTTTCCAAAGTTGCCCTGATATTTTAATTTTGACAGCTGACAGCGTTCACATGTCTATGTCTAAACCACATGTAGGTTCCAATGGATGGGAGTGTGTAGACCTGTAACTGAAATGCGGTAACTTGAAACAACTACAGTATTCTGCGTTGTAACGAAAATATAGTATGAAGATTTGTAACAGAAGCAGAGTAGCCAGACCAGTAACAGATCCGCGGTATTAAAACTTGTAACGTAACTGCAATTTGAAAAATTGTAACAGAAGCGCAGTATTCAGATTTATAAATGTTACAAAGTAGTCAGACATGAATCTGGTGTGTATAATATTTAGATTTGCAACTAAAGTGCAGTTTCCTTGGTGTAAATGAACTATAGTATTCACACCTAGAACATTTCAAACCTTATGTGCGGTATGTAGTAAATAAAGTGCATTATTCAGTCTTGGAATTGAAATGCAAATTTAAAAAACTAAAGCGCAAATTATAACTCAGTTGTAATATTTATTTCCGTGAAACATGACTATTGCATTCAGACATTTAACTAAGCTATAGTTTCCATTTTTGAGTACCTGAAGTGCAGTATTAGGAACTGTAACTAAAACTGAGGCGTCAATTCAGACTTGCCAACCCTGATTGTCGTATTGACCGATGTTTAACTGAAGTATGGATCGAGTGAAATAACCATGGTTAGTCTACAATGACAATGGCGTGGATAATTTTATACATGAGCAGTATTTATTTGAATGTAATTTTAAGAAAGCGTGTAGACCTTACTGCACCCTGAGAATGTGTATTCTAGTGTTGGAGACTAGAGGATAGAGAATAAATCCAGAGCAGCCACAACAGTGTCATAGTGCAATCCCGTGAAATCCTGTCTCTTGTCAATTTACCTCATTCAGGGTTCAAGTAAATGTTTAAATAGTAGCCATTTAAAACATACAATAATGTTAGTTGTAATTATTACCGTCGTTACACGCGTTACAAGAAGGCGTACCTCTTGACTCACTCGTCAAGCTGGTTCAGGAATAGACCTCTCTCTACATTATCCCTCGATAAGGCCTCCTCAACGGGCATGCGTCAGTACCGTTTCAACGCCGGTGAGGGTCAAGCGAAAACATACTGAGGCCAGAGTAAGTTGAAATTCGTAAATTTCTAAAAGCACTGCTACAGGTGAATATACGCCTGAAATCATGGACTTTGTGTTCCCCCCCCCCCAACCAGAAAAAACCTCCACACCTATACTTAAAATCCTATAGCTAGAATACGTTATCTACATTGTCATCCGTAATAGGGGAGGCTGATACTCTACTGCCTTTGTAAACTTAAATGCCCTTCTTTAAATAGCCGATGTAAATCAATGCGCTTGACAGTAACAATACTAAGCACTATACACAATCGCTGGTCTGTAGGTTGTACAGTGTATTTATCTGAAAGGACGCCCTTCAAGCTCCACACGGATTGTGAGAAGCGCTGGCCTGTACGCTGTAGAGTGTGTTTATCTGAAAGGTCGCCCTTCAAACTGCAGTAAGTAGGGTGCAGTATTCTAGAGCAGATGTTGCTAGGACCTGTTTGAACAATATTGTGAGAATATCTCCAGTTTTTCTTTTCGGAGAGCAGGTGATTATACGTCACTCTAACCTATGTTCGCAGTAAAAATCAAGAGAGGGAGTCTCGGGATAGTCAAGAGACCTTGCCAGCTGCACGTACAGCTTGCCATGTTGGTTGAAACACGGTGCCTGACCGCGTAGCCTTCATACAGCTCACACTTGTTAAGGTACAACAGGAAATCACTACGCTGCCGACAGTACTCTGGTCTTCGAGACAACAAACAACACTATCGATACCTTCAGTTTTAGGTGAGAATAAATGTGCTGGAATACAGGTCTAAATCCTGGGGCTATGGGAATATGTCAACATGGTGTCAGTGCTGAGTTCAGAAATGACACTCTTTGTGGCAAGTTGTTCAAGGTCCAATCTGATATATAGTGGACTCACCAGTGAGCTATTCGCCTGTGACACTGTGATGTTCGACGACAGGTAAGTCCCTATAGAGTTTATGTGTTGCATTAGTAATTGAAAAACAGCTTAGAAAGCAAAGTTTTAGGAACACGTCCAGCTTAACAACGGCAGGATCCGTGAGACAGTGCATGCGACTTTTCGTGGGTATCTCAAGAAATGTCATATAAGCACAACGGTATTATCTATGACTTTGTCAGTATATAATACCTGTAGCCATGATAATGGCAATGGCATATTTCATGGTGATGTAACATCTTACGGAAGGGAATAGATACAACCCCACTAACGTTAAATCAGTAAGAGTCGCCTGTCGTGAAACCGTAAGTAACACTGCACAAAAGGCATGCAGCACTTACTGGATCAGTGTTTTTCGAGATTTCGGACTGTTGCAACATCAGGGAAATTCTGTGATGACATTGTAATGGACATTAATTACATTAGAAACGACTTATAGTGTGTCAAGGATATTCATCAAACGCCTTCACTCTAAGTTTCTTAAATTTTACAATGAGTACTCCTCTTTTGTTAGTAAATACTGCCAGTGTCCTGCAAGTCTGTCTATTGCCGGTTAACCCGGGGCTAACGGCGATATGATCCTCGTGTTGAGTATGATCGCCATGATGGATATATGAACGATTGCAATCAAAGCGCACCTGAGATACAGATGTGATTAACGACATAATATAAATCAGATAGGCGTTGGATACTGATTTTATTCTTACGCCTAGAAGTTCAACATTCATTGCGTTATTTCATCATCACTGAAAACTGTCGACTGCTTCCCTTTGCATGAATCCGTCCTAATGTTTTAGTTTATGTTTCTTGGTTATTTCTTGGTTTGTGTTATTTGTCGTTTTTAGAAACTGGTCTGGAGATTATTGATCCTGATTGCCAATTTTGGTTGGCTAGTATACGAATGTCGGTGTCGACGCGTAGGAATACAGAGGCAAAACCTTAAAGGAAAGGACAGTTTAAGGATCTCATAGATGCAGTGTGAAAAACGTGTCTTTTTCTGGTTGCTTGCTGACAGTGGAGCCTTCACTGGGCAAGTGAGTGAAGTCCGAACAAAAACCAGGTGTTACTGTGAGAGGGCTCTGTAGACGGCCATGCCTCAGCCGATGTCTTATTCATGGCAAGTCGTAAAGGCGCTAGCACAGACGGACTGTTTCCGGCATATTTTAAGTATGTGTCCCCAATTCATTTGATTTATCCAGAGTATAAGTAAGTTCTGATCCATGGGAAATAAGTCCAAACGGTATTTCGTTAGTCTCGTAAGTTCACTCAGGTTTAGGTGAGTTACGATGGGGACTGTCGCAGACTGACATTGCTAAAAGACGTCATTTTATGGGAGCGTCCAACATATCGCCAAAACACTGCGTCTCAGGTTTTAACGGCGTTTTCATTATTATCCTGTATTTGTATCCTCTTAGAGGAGTTAATTTTTAAATACTAGATTGTGGGTTCCCATGACAGAAAAGTGCCCGTAAACAAGACAATTCTTGTTAGCTGTATTGTTACTGTTTACAGACGCGAATTCATTCACACCCCCTGTTTGGGCTTCAAGACCTATCTGTAAACTTTTATAAAATTACAGGAAATTAAAAAGCTGTCAGGTGTTTTCACCGTAACATAATGGTCATAATTCCAGTAATATGATGGTGTGATATAATATGTGAACCCTAAAAGACCAAGTTTCTCCTATAATTGCGGTCGTTTTACCACTATAGTGGTTGGTGTTGAAACCTCCGTAGAAATACCGGAGTTATAGTGTGAGAAAAACACAAACTTTTCTAACAGGACTGGCTTGTGAACACAAAGCGCACAGAAAGATTGTACCGCATATGAAATGACCTTAAGATACAGCGTACAGTCTCAGTTCAGAGACTGTCTGATGATATACTGCGACACACCTTGGGTTTCGCCGTAGCCCATGTATATTGTGCACAGACGGACAGCAACCAAATGTCTTGGTCGCGGACTGTACTATATAATACTGTCTACCTGCTAGAAGATCTAATGAATTGTATTTAACAGTGGACCACACCGTATCTTCATACCACGCGGTGTAAACTTCAGCGTATCCCTCACTTTTTCCGGATGGAAGCATTTGAGCTTCATCCCCCCGACAACACATGCAGTGTATGTTTATTTATCTAATTGGTGTTGAATGCCATACCGAAGCAGTTTTCATTTACAAGACGGCGGTCAGGTTTAGGGGTTGGTGGATACAGGAGTGTGCCTGGCATACACCAATGCCCTTTGCCGGTTACTTAAAAAAATAATCTCTTAAATCCTGGAACGAGAAATGGATTTGAACCCCCGAGCTCTTGGGTGATGGTCGATTGTCTGCAGCAATGACGGTGTTTCGGTTGACTGATCCATGCAGCAATGGTTCACAACCTGATACGTACACCTACCTGCCTTTTGTTCATATCTTCAGTTAAGACGTGTTGGCTGGCATCTACCTGCGTATTGTTGAGCCTCTCAACCACCAGTATAAGGTTTAAAAAGTATATCAGGGAATAAAATCATATTTTGTCTTCATTGTCAGGGTGAATTATTCGCGCGTTCAGGGCTATCGCTCAAGCAGCAGAAATCGACCAAAGACTATAGATAAGTCTGATCCATCCAGATAACTCGAAATTTATTTCACAGAAAATTGTTATTAATCGGCGGCATAACCATGCTTTCATGACCGCTTCTCATTGTTTGTGATAGAATGCAGCTACATGCCCGCCATTTTATGCTTTGGTTCGACATACACTTTCGTAACCTTGACGTGGGCATGCAGGGCGTAGAACAACAATTGAGTAAATAAGTAAATAAATAAATAAAGATTAGTCATATCCTCTTCCACTGAAATAGCAAACAATTTGCTTGTTTGCATTTTCTTCATGTACAAACGGCTTCGTTGGCATGGTCTCTTGTACTGAACTGGAAGACAGATCGATTTTCCGAGAGCAGAAGACACGCCACATGCTGTCAGCTCCTAGTCGTTGAATTCCAGGCAGCCTGAAGACGCCTCTCCCATCCGTGCCTTGCTTATTCACGTGTCTATGCCGGATAGAATGCGACGAAGAAAACTACGGGGGAAGAGAAAGGCATTAAAAACATTTATTCTTCACTACCTGCGCTCTGGGTGACTCGGTCCATGGTCGTCTGAAGTCTTCTCAACATTTCCATTGCGACCAACCTGATTAAGGATAATATTAATCCAGGCATGGAAAAGACGAAGTTATATCTGCAAGACATGGATAATTACCTACCCCTTGTGGCAAGATGCGTTCAACAATGGAAAACTTAAAACACGCCTTCACAAATCCCAAAGACAATTTTCCCATTTTGGGCCCAAGAGGTTTAGGCCTAATTTATATGTGTAAAATTTTAAAATCGGATACTATTCAAGAGAACGATGGAAACGATCTACACCGGTTAGTATCTTAAAAATAATCTGGTCTAAGCACGTGATCCACGCCAGACTGTGATGTTCAGTGAATGGTTGATGGCTGAATGTCCGACGCAAGTCCGAAGTCTTCTGTCTTTTAACATGTACACGACTTTTTCCCACTTTACAGACTGATCAAATTCCCTTTAACCTTATCTTTCCGACAGTAAGGCTAAGTGAAATAATGTGTGCAGTACAGCAGCTTTTGGGGTTGTTACGAACCCCGTCTTTAAAATATTGTGTGATATGCTTTTTTTGCGCCAACCGGGTCTGTGTCTGACCTACATTTTCCTTTGTGTACGTGACAGGCTGCACTGGAATTCAGTCGCATGTTCTCCAGGCTTCTGTGTTTATCATTTTCGTGTCATTGTACATAAAGCGTACATTCTGGAACGATGTACCCATACTGTAAACATGTTTGCGAACAAACCACCAAGAATGAGCGACGAAGTTGTTAACATGGCAGTCATTTTACTTATGTCCATTTGAGAGCAGTCATTTTACTCATGTCCATTTAAGAGCAGTTATATTAACTCTCGTCCACTTAGAGGAATTTTATGGCATTTGGAGATATCGGCTTTCATGCCATTCGACATAACGTCAATTTGTACTCCATTTTTTGGGACGTAGCACTTTGTGAGCTTGTGTTTCGCCACATGAATGCTATTTTGTCCGAGATGTTCTTTTGGAGTTTTGTGCGATTACTTGTATTTCATCCCAGTTTACCCTGAAAGTGACTTTGTGCATATTTCCAAGGACTGAGACATACATCGCCAGCTGGGCATCAC
The DNA here is from genome assembly GCA_016165875.1 of Acanthopleura granulata. Taxonomy (NCBI): domain Eukaryota; kingdom Metazoa; phylum Mollusca; class Polyplacophora; order Chitonida; family Chitonidae; genus Acanthopleura; species Acanthopleura granulata. The sequence goes on from JABBOT010000014.1 coordinate 7,073,267, forward strand.
GAACTCTATTGCCAACCCGTCTGCCCAGCAAAGTTGCACATTGCCGGGGAGTTTGGATATATAGCATGGTCGTCGTACCATGTCCACTACCGTTCGTTACTTACAGGACTGTCATTTTTCGATTTGAGAATTCCCAAGGACTGTTTCTATATTTACTTGGACTGATTTGCTTTTGGAAGCCGTAATATTCCAGCCGGATTTGGACGCTGTCACCATTAAGAAACTATATATATTTTTCTAATTATCTGTGCTGTTCTGTATATTATTTTCACTTGTACTCTTTACCTATTTTGTTCAAATATACGTATTGAACTTGTTCAAGCGTCTTAGTGTTTCTTTGTTTGATCTTGTGTAAGGCCTATCGCTCTATGAGAGTTGAATAAGCCGTTTGTTTATCATTTTCCTCTCCGATAGAGGTACCCTTACAGAGTAATATATAATCGCGTCTTCTCAGTATGTGACAAGGTCTTTGTTTGCTCTCACTTATCTTTCTATTCATAACGCTACCCATGTCTCCCCATCACATTGTGCCAAATCACTGAACAAAAGGATGCTGACTGGATAGTTTCCCGCAGACGCTATCCTGCGGTTTGCATCCCACAAGGGGTTGAAGCTAATCAACGGCTTGCATCCCCCCTCACGTAATTCAGATAAGGGTGCGGTGACATTTACCCGCCATTTGCCCTAGTCATCGATCCCGATACCTTGTCTCGACCCGTCGATCCTTTTGTCTTTGATCCAATAACGCGTCTTGACCTTCTGTCAGAAAAGCACCGTATCCGAAGCTGCGACGGCTAACGAACCGCCGATAACACAACCGAAAGACGGAGCTAGAATAACAAGCTGGACCGTCTGCATCAGCCACGACGTCTAATTCTAAACTTTCTATGAAAGGTACAGCAAGTATCACCAAGTGGGCGCACATTGGATACAACACCTTGGATATTGCATATGACGTTTTGGTAAACCGCTGTAAACGACTCTCAGCTTCTGTAGATTCCTGCTTTAGAAGAAAAACACAATACTAGAGTTTATATATATATATATATATATATATATATATAAAGAATCCTATTCACAGTCTAAAAAGCGTCACTTTCTATTTTTATGATGTATGATAACATAAAAATATTGCAGTTCAAAAATAAATATCGCAGTTCAATGTAAGCAAAAACGCCCACATGGGGAAAACGTACTGGCCGACATGCCTCTCAATTTTAACCAGTCAGGGGCGAGATATTTCTACAACCCGAGAACACATGTGTTTCCGTTGTGACGTCAGCAGTACTTAAATCAGCTGTTTTCCTTGTGATGACGAGACAGTTGTGATATACTATAAAGCCATTTCCAAGGAGAGAGTAGTAGTGGAAATATGTGGGGTTATTCCACTAGGCCATAACCAGGAGGCCACAATGCATGGCCTTCAGTTGTAATAATAAACGGGACCGTACTTCGCACACAAATGTGTGTCTCTTGCCCCTAACACTGAAGGGTACGGTTTTTCCATACTGGTGGGGGAGCAAAACCAATTTCCAAATAACTTCCGGTTGGGCCTTGGCCGAGACAGGAGACGAACCAAACCTCTGTGTGTGCTAGTGATTTGAAAACACCATGCTTAGACACACCCTCTGCACACATTAAAAAGCGGCAACTTCGCCATGGTTACGACATCCCGGTAAAAGTGTATGTTATCTACTCCGGCTCATCTTTAAGTGAACGGCTAATAGTACAGGATATAGGATGACAAAAACTTCACCGACTGACTGTCTGTTTTGTTGCAGGCCAAAAGATAATGAAATGTTTGAGCTGCGAAACTTGGAACCATTTCAGAAGGCTTGTAACCTTTAGAGTAAGGAAATCTAACAAGTACCGCACTCGCTGGTTGCTATAAAAAAGTTGTGTATGATTCGGAAACCGCCCTCATGTCTTTTGGAAGCATAACTTTTACCAATGTCCTCTTTGACATTTCATATTTAAAGCAGGAATTGGTTGTTGCACGGACTTGTTAATCTCTTCTGTTTGTTGAATTACTTTGAATACTGGAATATAAATCAAAACCAAGCCATACAAAGGGCTGTTAACAATTCATTACTTCGCTCAAGTCGGAACGTAATCCTTTTATGTTCATTGTGGTATTCAGGTACTCACTGAAATTTTTAATGTATCTTTTTTCAGATGAGCAAATGGTGTGAAGTCCTGTAAAGATCGCTAGGGAGTGGTGAATGCCGGATGCATGCGGACGATTAGCTAAGGTACTGTGAAAGGTTTCCTCTTCACTGGGGTAGGCCTTATCAGCATTATCCACCAATCGGATTACAGTCCCGACCACAAAGTGGATTACCCAGACGGCAGTTGCTATGGAGACGGAAGTCATACAGTTAATGGCTGTCGTTATCATGATGATCTCGTCTCAGATGGGTAAGTTTGTGGTAAACGGTGAGATTATTCGATTATCGTCCCTAATCGATGGCAACAAGACGGTAACAAGTTTTGTCGCTCTTGTTGCTTCCGCTTTCTACATCATTACAGTAATGCTTAGCTGGCGGCAACCTTAACGTTGCACACTTTATTCCTCCTGTGGATATTTCCATTTCAGATATAATATTCCTTTCTATGATGAATCTATACGTCGCAAAGGACATTCGTATTCCATTTGTCAACCAAAATATTCGTTCGGGGCAACTAATCGCAAAACCGATTTCCAGAGCAACGTACAGATGCAACCACCAAAGAACTAAGACAGTGTGCAAAGTAAGAAACTGACATGAACCCATGCAAGGAGAAGCAGTCGACAGTTTTCAGCAAGTAGTACACACCAAACAAATAGTTTCCAAAAATTTTACATAAATTTTACTGATGAGAAGTATGAGAAGTAAAAGTAATTCGACAAACAACATCGCATGATTAATAACAACTGTATGTTGTGGAAATGAAACAGGCCTAGTTGCCTTTGAAGTTCATGCTGCCTCGACAGGTTTTAGTGAAAACCGAAACAACTATTGATGAAATTCTACCAAGTAACTGTGTGCGAGATATAGTGGATAGTAATATAGGAGAGCGGAGAGATCCCAGGTGAAAATGTCTTTATACGTTATGTGTATCTGAGCGTCTGGTTCTTCAATAAGACGTTTTGAGTTCTTAAGAATCCACGTACAGCTGATGTGTGACTCACAAGATTACCTTTTGCAAAGTGACTGTATTTCATCCAGTGCATTCGTTAAAAGAATAGCCACAAGTTTGGCGGTGCAGCTTCTTGATCCCACAATAACGCAAACATTGCATGGGAAATTATGCATGTTTGGAATCCCGTAAATTTGAGGTATCACAGCGTGACAGGAAGGTAGAGACATACACCTTTCTTGAAGAAAGACCTTATGTATGTTACAAAGTTTGACCACTTTTGCACCTTTCATGTTTATGTTTATACATTGGCCGACAATTAACGACAGCATCACCGGTCTGGAGGGTGTGAAATTGTTGCCAGAAGCGGGCCAATGAGCTTTTGAAATCGCCTTTTGAAAGATAAAAATTTCTCGAAAAGCCCTGGGCATATTCGGGATGGCGTTCGTCGGAAATAGGACAGTGGTGTCTTCAAACTGTTGTTTGAAACACGAAAATAAAATAAATAAATTCGAGCTAGAAGTCTTCAGCATGGTCTCAGAAAGGGAATCACTAATGTTACAAAGCAGTCATTATATCTTCTATTATACCAAGTACAGGGATAATTGCCGACTGGTTTATTTGGGCCGTGCATTATTTACAGCTACCTGATGTGTATCTATTCAAACATTTATAAGCATGTCAGCGAACACTCAAAGGATCAGTTGAGCAGGGATTTCTATTCCAAACAGCGGGAAAGTGATTTAAATGGTTTGGGCCTCAGTGTAAAGTTTAAACTGTGCAGTGTTATATAACGGCTGTTTCCCGGTAATTCTATACACTCATATTTTTAAAACTAAATATCTGATTTTGACTCAACTTATCCTAGATCTGTTTAAACAGAGCTAAACGCTCGTGTCCGAAGACGGTTAAATGAACTATCCGCTCAAGCGCAATGGACCAAGCACACTCCCCACATGCGGTCTCTAATCTCGGTTTATATCACTGCTACCACTAGCCACCATTTTGTATAGAAATCCTGAGCAACGCCAAGGTCATTGTTGCCACGGTGACGTCAGAAAACACAAATACTCTGACTCAACATTTGTTTCAACTATTTGATTGATGCATATGTATTCTCCGCATATAAAGTTACCAAAGCATGATTCTAATGGACAACTCAAACAATTTTATTGATGAACTTCAGATTGTAGATCCACGTAAGGGTATCAATGATGAGGCTAAGCCTAAACAATCTTGCTTGCGTAGCACGAGCTCTAAATATCAAGCTTACTTAGCGGTGGCCGTGATGTAAGGTGAATGTAGGGAGTGGCACATGCCTTCATGAGTTCATGCGTGAACAGCTTATCCATAACACGTCAAGGCAAAGGGCGGGATTGAAAACGCTTCACTCCTTAGATTTGAATTACTTTGGGCGGGTAATGTTCCCCACTCTAAAGCCAAATGTACTCTAAGGACACCCAGGTTTATAAGAAACATTATATCAGCGGTAGGTGGTCTGCTCAAAATAAGGCAAAATCTGTCTTTTTGCCTATTTCCAAATGCATTGTTAACGAGTGGAGCGATGGATACGTTGGGAAAAAAAATCACCAGTCTCCTTCAGTGACCTGGTTGACCAGTTTCTTCCAAACCATTAGCTGGAAGACATTGACGAATAGGAATGGCTCAAAAAACGGACAGTTGGTGCAAGTTATCCCGCGATCTAAACAGGCTCTCCTTCCGGGTTATCCTAATTCTAGGCCTCTCTCAGGAGAGGGCCCGTTTTCAATAAACAATGGGGCAACTAACTGGATTGCTGTTCTCCTGACCAGCATTCCAGTGGATATCTTTAATGATCTTGTAATGAAAACATCCACACCAGACGATATGGAATTTTTTCAATACTCACTATAGATGGGTAAGTTGGGAATTTAACAAGAACCTTATACTTTTGTGTGACTGTCTGTACGAATTGTGATTTTTCACCCATCACTGAGTACTGACATGTACCGCCTTAGAACAGCTGTGCGTAACCCCTCCCCCTTGTATTCATTTTGAAAATTACGTCCCTTTATGGTATACGGCTGGTATATGAATGTCGGACCTGACCTTTAGTTTCGAGATATAAATCTGGCTGGAATGGTGTTTTACTGAAATACTAATATACCAATTAAGAAAAATGGAAGCTACAAATCTCTTTTGGAAACACCGAAACAATGAAAAGGAGCTTAGAAATAGACGACGTTCTCAGATGACACTGGTAACTTATCAGGCTTTGATTTCCAAACATTTCTGCTCATATAACGGCCTTGGGAAATCAACAGCGATACAGACATGCCTGGTTTGGGTATGCTTTGACTGACTGGTAATTACGCAATTCTTTTATAGTTCTTAATACTATTTGACCGTATTCCAATTTTCTAGCTTTCCAGAAACGTTGACAATAGCTGGTGACTTCCATCCTCCAGGTTATGACCAAGTCAGTTTATGCCATCGACAAAGATATTTGTCGTTTAGTCGAGGCTAACAGCACTAAATGTATTTGATCTCAGGTTTTACTCAAAGCCTATTTGTTATTGGACTGAAGACAAATCCAGTCCACCCACATGGTCTGTAACGAAGAGTCTGCTTCATTTTGCCAGCAGCGAAATAAAAGAACATGGATCAATTAGGAAATATCCAGAACGTATACAAAGCTATTACCTGCGAATCACGGCGAGTTTTTCGCGGAACCATTTGGAGCACGGGTACAATGAGACATTCCTTTCGTCGGAGAAAACCAATATATGCCATGGATTTCATTACATAAATACTTTGTAAACCGCACAAGATGTACTTGAGTTTAACAAAAGCAGGGACAACAATATGTGGTCAAACACATACTCGGTTACACATACATGTGACCGATGAGGTATGGGCTTTTCATGCATTTTACGTCGGTTTTTCTTTTCTCCAAAAGTATATCATCGTTTCATTAGTTGAACATTAATACTAAATTGACTTCGTTGTTTGAACAAAAGTGGAATTTTTTTTAATTTGAATAAAAGACAACTGAACACTAGAAACCTAAAATAACTAATCATGTTACGTATTAAGTTTTGTTTATCCACGTGCTTTTATGCCTCGTATAGTGGCAATCATACGGGAGTAGTCGTTAAAGTAATCTAATCATGCGTGACCATCTTCTATAGCGTGTAAGGCAATGGTTTTGAGGGTGGTAGAAATTTCAGTGAAACAAAGCAAAACACATCACAACCAAATAAATGCCATAACCTAGATCCATGATAAGACAGCCATCGTCTTCCACTATGGCCACTAAAATCACCTCCTGAGACCCCTCTGATAAAGCGTGAAGAGCGGAATGATTAGGTTAACTTCCGCATACAGTAGGAGGAATAATCATTGGGCACTCTAGTGTGGAACCAGTTGCCACCTGATGGACATTCCCAACATCCGGGCCTCGATTAGAGTCCAGGTTAAGTGAATGCAGAATGTGCATCAATCGATACCACACAAGTCACTGGAGAACAGTCTGAAGCATTCACAAAGGGACCATCACCGATAAACAGATCTAATATTTGGTACTGGGTGATTACCTGCCGGACTCAATGAAGAAATTTCCTTGCAGGAACAGTGATCGTGAGTGACAGCAGTCGTGGTGACACGATCGATCAGGGTGTCCTCTCCAGCCGTCAGATTGACCAGATAACCAGCTTCTTACCTAGTGTTTTGACCCACGCTTCTAACCCTACAGCTGACGATGTCCACGCTGGCCGCTGTGGTCAGATGGCTTGGCCCTGGTTTGATCCCTGTGCTTCATGGCGTCTACGGCTAATTCTTACCGAGGTCGGGATGGGGACCAGAGTTAAAAAAACATTTGAGACCATGGAGATCTTAACCAAATCTACCCGCCTATCATATCACGTTTGAGACTCGTGAATACCAATGAAAAATTTCTAGGTTTCCTATTCTTAACCAGCTATTTAGACATGATAAGAGACTAGAATAAGACGTAGTAAAAAAATAAAATAAACATTTCACGAGTACAGCATATCAAATATTCCTTTAATCTTTGAAAATAAAATCGATAAGAAGCCAAATATATCATCGGCAGGTTAATGGGTGTTGCATGAACAAAACATTTTGCTAATATGCCCTTCACGATCTCAAACTCCGGTATTTATTTACATTAGAAACTATCTTTCTAGCCCCTCCACCAATGCGGTCGCTGTGAGTTCAAGACCAGCTCATGCTGGCTTCCTTTCCGGCCCTATGTGGGAAAGTCTGCCATCAACCTGCGGATGGTGGTGGGTTTCCCCCGGGCTCTGCCCGGTTTTCTCCCACCATAATGCTGTCGTATAACAGAAATATTCTTGAGTACGGCGTAAAACACCAATCAAATAAATAAATAAATAAATCTTTCCTGCTCCATGAAGCTGACAGTAATTGGTCTTGCTAGATATAATTAGCCGGGTATCGTCTCAAGCCGTCCATATATCTAATCAAAGAGACTCCCCATCGCCGTAATGACCCAAGTCCCTACCCCTCCATCTTCACGATACTGATCAGCACGCCTGACAGCGTCCAAGAGAACAATCTTACACAGCTCACGTTTGAAGAGCTTCAAACCTTTTTAGTTTACTTAGGGTAAAGTGAGATAAACTGTTTGTGATCATTTACTATTTGTGCACACCAAAAGAATAAATCTTCTTTACTAACTCATGTCAGAATTTACTGTCTATGTGCAACTCTATGAGAGCACTGACTTTCGGTCACTGACTGTATGAGCTGACAACACCTCAAAACCCCATGAAAAAGAAATCGTTGGTAGATAACAAAAAGCATTGAATTCTGATGAAAATTCAAAACAAAAGTAAAGCCTGGTTATAGCCAAACTACCCAGTGATCCTTACCAAATTCCTTATGTTGTGACGAGGTACCATGCACTCATGGCACTTTAGTCGCTGCAATCGTTGGATTCCACTTACTTGTCGTTTTGTACTTCAGCTGGTTCATCCGGCAAATAATTTTAATCACTGTTTTGTGTCGCCATCTTAGTTGCAAGAAGCGTTGGGGAGTGTTTCGATGGCATAGTGCGCTTACGAGTTCTTCCTGCACGTGACCAACGTTGACCAATGAGGTGTCGTTTTCAAGTCCTGCTTGTATACCAGTTCTGCTGGGAAGGTTGTTGTAATATGGCCATAAACTGTAATGTAGACCTAGGTACAAAATTTCAAAGAAATACATGAATTAATAAATAAATCAACTATATATTTTGTTCCTCGGGATTCTTAAAATCTCAGCATAATGTTTCAAACTCACCACACAAATTCTCTAAAAATGTTCCTGTTAAAGGATTATCAGCGTTTGTGTACACAGTCTACCACATACAACCACCTGCTACGGATATCACGGTTGCCTTATCTTTATACTTATAGACAGCGTGGTTGGGCTGAGATGCTGGCAGTGCATAGCGAACAACTGTGACCTGCACCCCGCAGAAAACTACAAAGCCACACAGAAGGAATGTTTACCGGGAAGTTATTGTCAGGTAAGATTTAATCTCCGGTTGCTTGATAGATTGTTTAGGTTTCTAGTTGACAAGTTTGTTATTTGACTGGCGTCACTTAGTTTACTGATTTATTGATTTATTATTATTATTGTTGATTTCACGTTTGGTTTTGATTAATTAGGCAATTAAGAGATCTCTCTTTTCACTTTTTGTGTCTTATTTGCAGTAATAACTGTGACCGGTGGACAGTCATACTTCATATCGCCTGTGGACATCTGTTCTGAATATATACTATACTATTGCTACACCTCAACTCATAGCCTAGTTTGATTACTTCAGTACCGGTGCGTCTAAAGTCGGTACTTCTTTAGTGAATATCCAACAATTTTTTCAAAGTTTCCAGAGCCTTTAATAGAATGCATTCTTTACAAATTTGCTAAATGTTTAATGAAAGGTGCTATAATGCGTAATGCTTACGGCAAACATTTTATTTTCTCTCTTCAGAAAGTCATTTATTCCGATCGCTTCAACAACACCACAAATCCCATTTCAATCGTCAGGAGCTGCTCCACTCGATGTACAGACAAAGACAACTCCCATAACTGTACGCTCTCAAAACGAGGCTGTGTCACGAGACATTGTTGCCATGACTCTGATTTCTGCAATGGAGCAGCAAGGTTGCACTTGTCGTGTTTAATTTTCTTGGGCAAAATCTTGGTCCCGTATTGGTTGATCCAATATGGTGACAGAATACCTACATTTGGGTGATGCTGACCAGAAATTGATGAAAGCCCATATTCGTTGTGTGAAGTGATTTCTAATAGGAAATACAATGATGACACCTTGTGCTGTCAACCTTTTTATGGGAATGTCAGGTGATTTTCGAGGGCTAGTTCTTATGGATGCAACTTTTTACTGGCTTTAGGTGCTTTATAACGCAAGAAACAAAATGATGCGTATGGACCTCAGCATCAAAACGACAAAGGACTTTCTGTGTTCTGTTACGGAGCGTCAAGACTAAGTGGATTTTCACCGTGATATTTGGACAGTACGGAGTTTGCTGATGCAAGAAGACTGGCGTGCGCGGCTTAATCGCATTTGGTCAACAACAACATATCTGTGATATTTTTATCGTCTGTATTTGTCTGTCGACTGTATACGCAGTCATATGCCAGTTCATGAAATTATTTGTGTGCATACGTTGGTATGCGGATGTGCACGTGCGGTCGTGTGCGCATGTGTGCGCGTTCTATGACATATTATCGCTAATCCGCTAACAGTGTCTAACATTGGTGAATCCTTGACATGCTGCTGTTCCCTAGCTTAGAATACGAATGCCCAAACTAATGAGTCATTTTTAGCACATGTGGCTTTTAAAGACAGAATTTAACACAGCGGTACCAAAACATATTTAGTTATACATGCTTGAGAGTAGGAATGTCTCATTTTGGGACATAAATATATCTCATCCGTAGTGAATCATGTTTTAACAAGGTGGTTTTTATACCCATATCCATGCTTTCCACTTGTAACAGAGATGCATTTAGGATTGAGACAGTGAGCAAGTGCGAATACACTTTCATAACTTCGTGAAAACTGGATTTGTTTTGGATTTCTTACTTGTTCTTTTAATAGTATCTCGGTATAAGTATAACTGTGCGTATTGATGTTGTGTGGAAGGAAATCGCCACCTGGTTAATAATTTTAGCCTGATTGTGATGTATTATCTTCCAGAAAAGAAACGCATCGTGAAGACAAGCTGGCGACCCCCAACATGTCGCCAGCGTGCACAATCAACGTCCTCTTATGACCCAACATCACAGCTGAATGAGATTAATCACATTCCGAATTTGTGATGGAATTGACATTAATTGAAATTAATTATTCTCTATAGAATAAAACAAATTTTTAAAGGTTTAAATTTAACTTGTGCATTACTTTCTTGGCACCCAGTCCATTCCTTCTAAATAGTATTTTCTGTTGTTATGTCGCTATGCCCAGTTCAACAGATTTGTATGCCTCAGGTGATTTAAAGCATAAAAGCGCATCTCGTAGTACAGACAGGTTTGTTGGTCCACAAAGTCTGCGGGATATTTAGAATTAAAAGCTCCACTTCATGATTTTTCTGGAAACTGATCATTCAGCTAGTCCACTCTCTCAATATATTTTTCACCGAATGTCTCATTCAACGCTGTGATGATATTTCATTTAAATGTCATTTATTATAGTCTGTAGCAGTCCATCATATATAATCTTACTGGACGATCCCCCAGGGCTAAATATGCCCTGCTTGAATCACACGTAATTTTACATTGCAATCAGGCGTCTCCACTTGATTATCTGGGAAAAAACGGCCAATATCCATTCGTCAAAAACAATTTCGACCAACTTTACCAGTAAACAACAGTAATTTAGGACTGTGAGACATTAGATCCTTTCTGCCAATCCTTCTAAACGGTTCTGGGTTGGACGGTTGCCAAGTTCGTAAACCCGTTTCAGGAATGATGTGTTGGTGTGTCTTTGCCCTGCTGAATGGAATCTGTTTTCAAGACGCTTGTGCGCCTTCGTCGGGGACTGACTGGAATAATAGTCTCGCTTCCAATGTCATTACGCTTTCACAGGCGCCGAAGTTTTGGCAGTTCAGGACTTGAAATTTTTTTATGAAATAGTATGTCAGTTAAATATTGTAGAGAATAACGGATTACAGATGAACGGGTGTTGCTTGAATGGAGGAAAAGGTTGTTATTGCCAAGAGGAAGCTTGGCATTCCGGGATACGTTACACTACAGCAGAACAGTGGGAACTGTTCCTGGCCTGTACATGACATGCATGTCATTTAATAGATATTCATATGTTATCTAAGGACATAAAAAGTATAGTGTATACTGATAGCATGCTTTGTAAATTGATCACAAGTCATCTAAAGCGATGTAAGAGGGAAGAGAGAAGAGATGTAAAATGACACATTATCCTGACACAATGTAGCATGCGGAATAAAATATAAGCTTGGCATGAAAAAAATCAAAACAAAAAACATATCTAACGCAGCTATTAATATCACTTTAAAACGCATATATTACGTAGGTATGTGACATCCCTTCCGTATCGCGGTCTGGGGGATACAGATGACATCTCCGTGCCACATATGGCTGTTCGTTATCAAGTTACTAGAGGATATCAAATATCGACTGGTGGGGGTTAAAATTGGACAGATTTCCACTCAGCATTTATCGAGGTAAAGCAGACGTTCAAGAGCTTCCGGTTACGAGATATAAATCACGGGAGACAAGGCTGTGTTACATAATAAAGTACCCTGTCAATAATGAAGACAAAAGATCTCAAATTGGACACACCAGAGAAAGACAGAAAGAGTGTCGCAGGATTGAATGCAGATTTGAACTGGGTATACAATGAGGCCAGGGCAAAGTGTTCCTTGTGTTTTCCGGTTCCCAATCCGTTTCCGCCATGTTGACTTCCGCCGTGACAGGGAAGAACCTGTATCTCGCCACTAATTAGACGATTATCGATTTGGAACGGACCGTGAGCCCCATGTTTTTCTCTCAGTATATCACTTGTCATATAGTACGAATGCTATACTAATGTCGGCTAAGGCACAAAGATAAATGTACAGCCCGAATTTATAACAGTGCTTTCAATGAAAAAGCATCAACCATGAAACTGTACCACTACTTTGTGTATTTTGCAGGCTGAAAAGGCGTTCATATTACTTGAAACATATATACACTACAGTGTTAAAAACACAAACCATTGTCAGTGGAAGCACAAAAGATGGGCAATATATTTGTCTAAATCAATGCAAATCAAACCAATAAAGATAAAGTCTAAATCAATAAAGAGAAACCCTACAGAGCCCGGAGAAACCCACATCCATCCGCAGATTTCTGACAGAGCTTCCAAGCACGACTGGAGGGGAAGTCAGAACTGGCGTGACTTCCACAGCTACCGCACTGGTGAGAGCCTCCTGGTCTTCGCGCTGCGCTAGCGAAGGCCCCCTAAATTACCGTTTAACTATTAAAACACTTTGCTTTCAGGCGAGGGATCTCCAAGCCTTGATATAGGGATGTGTTTTAATTGTTTGTCCTCCTCTGACATATTTCATGCTCGTGCCCTACTATTTCTTTGGTACATTAATTTCGTGTTTTTCAGGCTTTCTTGAAAGCCGTAAGTTTTCCATGTGCAAATGACACGAGCTAAAAAGTCATGAGCTGTCATTTTTGTTTATATTCAGATATAATCTTCACTTTTCCTGGACTTTATGTCACGGTGACATATACATTTCTTAAAGAGAAAATACGATATCGGCCTAAGGGTGTTCTTTCTTGTGGCATGCAAAGCAAAAGCTAGCGTGATGGGGTTGTAAATGTTTGTCATTCCGATGCAACGAGATGATGTTTACGTTTTCATCCAGGTTATGGGTTTCCACTGGCATGAATTATTCTAATCAGTGGATGTTATATCTCTCCGTATTTCATCTTGTTTCTTTTATTTGAATCTTTTATTACCACATTTAGCATTTACAACGTGGTGACGTGTACATTAGATTTTCGGCAAAAAAGTCTGCGTTCAGTGGAATTTGTGAATGTGTGCATTTATAAATTTCTGAAATAATTAAATTGTCTGTTTCTCGATGAAGCATACAATAGCAACGTTATTCTAAGCTGTCATTGTCATCAATGAGAGCCGGCTTTGCATTACTTTAGAAACAATGAATAGGTGTGGTGTGTTGGAAAGCATTGACATGACTGATATTAAAACTTAATACACGTCACTCTGGTTGCTTTACGACGCCTTCATGTGCCTTACGCGTGCCCTTCATTCCTTCTATACTTTATCGTCATGTTTTGAAGCATATCGTGAAAATCTCAGTTTTGCTCTCCGGAAATGACAGATTTTGAACAGGATGTCAAATGTTTTTTAATAAATTCTACCGGCCCTTTTTCCTGAAGTTCATGTTACAATGACATATACAGACATCTCCCGTAGGGACAAAATTCTGCTTAGGGCTTAGATTATTTTCTTCTTTCCGTTACGCATCCGAATCAAAGCGTCACGTGGAAGAACTGTCTACATGAAAGTAGACGGGGTAGCGACAAACATGTGGAGATAATTATGGCCATCTACAAAGCACTATATCTTTATATGTAGCTCTGCCTTGAACAAATCATTACGAAAGCCGTGCATTGTCACTGAAAGTTGTGAAGGCTGAATACTTTTCCATCGCTGTCAGCATTAGGCCTATTAAAGTTTGACGGCCTATTTCTTATGTGTTATAATGGATACTGGTACAGAAGGAAGATACACTCTCCGCGGGTGTTGTCAGAGTTAGCAGTCTATATGAGTTATTTATCCAAATTTCCATTCACCTGACACCCCACTGTCTGCTCACTAGATCAAATCTTCTCAGCATAGAAGATGAGTGATAAATGATCAACACGGGAGTGTTGTGGCGACTCGAGAGAGCAAAAATTAGCCAGACTTCCTGTCTTTTGTCATCTCCAGTGTGCGATGATCTCAGAGGACAAGAGAATGAGCAAATCAGTTCAGAGAAATTTACCTCTTGTCTTCTCCTCAGAGAACTGTTCGTAGTGGTTATTTCCACAGATCGGGTTTTCCGGATAATATTGCAGTCCTAGTATAAAAGTAAGCTTGTTTGACTCTACGTGCAGACAAATTAGGACAATCTCTCTGATAGATAAAAAAAAAGTCATTTGAAATCTTTCCATTAGCGACTTTGTTGAAATAGTTATACATGTATCAAGGCCAGCGTGTGCTCGTGAATTGTGTACCTTAACCATAAACCGATATGCAACATATGATACAGTAGTTTAAATTTGAAATTTAATGTTTCGACAGGATTACTAGAACTCTTGCGAAGCTTTCTCAACTTTAGCCACGCGTATAGAATCCCTGGTTACAGGCATTCTGCTTTCATTGTATCAGCACATTGTGTTTCCTAGGGCTACTGAACACCCAGCCAAATTACCATTTCGGTCATTCGTTTATTTGATTGGTGTTTTACGCTGTACTCAAGAAAAGTTCAGTTATACGACGGCGGTGGGAGGAACCGGGCTGAGCCCAGAAATAAAAACCACAATCAACTGCAGGTTGCTGGCAGACCATTAAACATTCTAGGAAGGGTAAATCATGGCCTTATAAGTAAATAAAACATATACAAGTAATCCATACATTTAAAAATAAGCTCTTTAGCTTGTTTTCGTTAACACCCCACACATTCCCCATTCCTGTGCTAACTGCTGTTTGTATTTAATCGTCTCCAAGTCTTAACAGTGAGAGCCACCGGTTAAGTCTAGTGCTGACTCAGGATTAATTAACGGAAAGTCCTGACAAGTCGATCACCTGAGATAAAGAGATTTCCCTTGTGAGTTGCTAACATAATCAGCTACCTTAATAAAGCGATTCACCTCAAATCAGAATTTGACACGACACTACAATCATTGTTTCGTCAATGTGAGAACCTTTTTCTTCTTATTTTGATGAAGTCAAGTACGTGAATGAGTCACGTGTGGGCATACATGTGTGCCAAATGAATCGAGATTCTAACAGGATTTAATGTGATTTAATGTGATGGATGGTATTCTTACGTTAAACGATGGAATGATTCCCGCTTCGGTCAAAGATATGCGGTCTGGTGAGTTAGTGATGGAATTCGACTGTACTATAATGCAGCTTGACGTTTACGTAACGGCTCACGTATAATGCAATATATCTCTGTTGCAAAAAAGCTGGACGATCCGTCAGGGGAAAATTAAATTGTCTCTTGAGCAACTTTGACGAGGAGGCATTTTCTGGTGTAAAACAAAAGCAAATGTTTGAAAGAGCTATGATGTTTCGTCAAAGAATGGTGTAGATTGTCTGTTTCTAAATCAATGGTTAGCTAATTGAGTGATGAATACCTTGAAAATCTCCGTTTTATCTATTTGGGTTGGGCAATGACTTCGAAGCCATTAGCTGGAAAACATTGACCACTGAGAATGGCACAAAAACAGAGAAGTGGTGCAGCCAGTCCCCTATTATTAACACGATCTCCTTCAGGGTTATCCTAATGCTGGATCTCTCTCAGCAGAGAAACGGCCTTCAATAAACAATGTGGTCAGTAACAGGATTGTCTCCTGACCAGTGTCCCCATGGGTTCTTTAGTGCGCTGTGAATACTTTGTAATGAAAACACCCACATCAACGGATGACTCAGCAAGATTGTTCTGTACCCAATTACTAGGTACAGTTACCAATTCAGCAGCATATAGCGACTGTCCGAAAACAAAGGTCTCAGACACCGGGCTCATGGATTCTCTCGGAACCTCGATCGGGCTTTGGGGAGAAATGTCGCGTTGACGCCCTTCTAACAAAACGGAACCACTGAATGTCCTGGGAGACAGCCGTGTAGCGTGTCTCTCCAGAACAAGCCCTTCCCCTCATCAGTGTAGATAGCTCAAAGACTCTCGACACATATTCGTAACCATGTCAAATTCCGTGTGATGAAACTTTACTTCATCACCAGGGCTGTATTACTGTAAAACATTATTTGATATCGTGTAAATTGTTACGGTTCATTGGCTACAGGAACTACCAGTGGGGTTCTCCCCTCCGGAAGAGAGTAAATGTCTCTCACGTAAATATCAAGGCATGCGGAGAGTAATCTTTGCATCCACTTACGTATGTTAAAGATGTTATTTTGGGTAAGATAACTTACGAATACAGTTTTTGCCGAGTACAGTATTTGAATAGGTCAGATGTCTTTTAACTCACATATTTTTTCGTCCTTTATAAAACACCAAAAGAAATGTTACATGCACGTATGTTCTAATCAAGACTGTTACGGTGAAGATAAGGGTGACGTATCTGAAACAAAAAATATTACGACATAAAAGCAATCAGATTCCCGATTTTGAGATGTTCTGTGAGCAGCCATTGTGACAAGAGTATCTGGTACCCTCCGGGTAAAAATGGCTTGGTTTGGTGTCCTGCATAATCAGATAAGGAAATCGACAATTTCAGTAATCAATGCATCGAAGGTTAAATTACTGGGCAACGTGACAGGCTAAAAATAAGACCTCAGCTCAGTTCTGCATACAAGTGTCGTGTATCCGGGTAATTATTGTTGCAAACAATCTTTAGGATTTTATTACATATCGTATCACAACTACTTTTATTTATGAATAATGCATAGGCTAACGTGTTTAATGTTCTTCTCCTTCAATATTTACTGAATGATTTACCATGCATGAAATAAATTTAACCCGCACAACCTGACGCATGTCTAAACTTCTATTCTTGTTTCCTTTCCGTCATCCATCTGTCGTCCAAGTTAAGCTGATCCTCTGGCGAGAGGAAAGCTGACATAGTAAAGTAGTTACTCCTGGATGACACACACGAACATTGTACACTGTAGAATGGCTGTAGCGAAGGAGAAATCATTCGGAGATGGAGACCCCAAAACTCGTCTAATGCCGATCGCCTTCTTGAGGCCGCGAGTCAGACAGTGGCTACCAGAGGAGGTGTTGCCGTAGATGACATTGCTCATCACAAGTATGAGTGCTCATCAACAGCCAATTGGGGAAAATTCCAGATCAGTGGAGTTCACTACAAATAATATGTGAAGTTCACAGCCACTAAATCACCATTAATTTAAATAAATCAAATGTTATAGGATATTATCCAGACTCTCCGCAAGGGAAAAATCCTGAAAATTATGTTCAGTCCTAGTGAAATTAACTATTTGAGTTTTTCCACAAATCATTCCAAAACACTAAATAAGCGTTTCTCTTCTGCTTAGCGCCAAGGTCAAAGTAATGGTCACCTGCATGCAATGGTGCAGTTTTAGGTCATCATAAACTAATCTCTTCAGATATCGTTATTTCATCTCCGCGAAAATGACACTGATTCATCTTAGCTTTTCCTGTCCGAAATAACATCCAGGGAAATGACGGTAAGAGAGGTATTTGTGAAATTCAACAACAGAATCCTGTCCACAAATTCTCATCATCAAGTATCAGGAAATGTAAAGGGCTTAATAATGGATTTGCCACTGATCAGTCCGGATTGCACCGGTCAGATAGTGACCTGGTCAATTCATGGGCTGAATGGATAGCTCTCTTACCAGTCAAGTTGCTCTCTAGACAATATCTGTACTGTTGCTCTAATCGGTCTGGGTCAGGACGTTTGGACCTCTGCGCAACAGTCCGAACATTATACCTTGTTACCTGAGGGACAACTTGCACACAGAAAGGAATGAGTGTGCTTAACTCTTGTCACATAGAAAATCACAAAAACTGGAGCCTAGACAGCCTTGTATATCGGTCGTTCCTGTACTCCAAAGACATTTACCATAGAGGCATCTCTGAAGACACCTTAAGCGGCATGTCAGACATTCGCAAACCACTAGTAAAACCTTGAAGAGGTGATCCAAGTCGATAATCGTAGAACCCCAAATTAACTAAAACCAACCAGCAGTTCGTGGATAACTCGCGGGTCACATATGTATGTATGTATGAAAGTATGTAAGCTTGGAATTTAAGTCGAACTTTCAGCCACGTGTCCACAGGGAGTCCTTAGAATATACTGTATTATATTACACCGTATATGCACCGTGTCTTCCTGTGGCAGGGAAAGTCCATTCCACCAAAGTACTGTCGCCATTGGAACATTATGTCGAAGACACCAGACATGACATCTCACCCAGTCGCATTATACAGACAACATTGCCGGCCAGAGGTGTCTCCTTGCTCTAACCTCGCAGTGATTAGCGCCAAATACCAGCATCACGCTCTAACCACCAGGTAATCCAGGCGGTCCAGGGTGGAATATAAATGTAGGTATCTTAGTTCAGCTTTAATTGCAATCGTCCTGAAAGACGTCAAATTGGTATAATAAAAGTTTATGCAGTCTCAGCTAAGCGGAACTAGATATTTTCATAACACAAATCGCCAGGGTTATTGTACGCTTTGTCTGGACTCACAGACAGACTCGAAACCTCTTTCCTCAACGGTAGGACTATATCGATCATGTTCTAAGCCGAAATGTTCTCTTGACAAGCCTCAGAGCAAACAGAACGGTCCTCCATTGTAACTTCCGGCAGACAGTCGAATGGCGTCTTAGTTCCCAACGAGCACTTCCGCTCAACGGTTCAAACACCTCAAACACCAGCGACATATTGTGTTAACAACATCAAAGAGTGTGTGTAGAAGAAGTACAGGGCTGTATAACTGTAAGATGCTGCCTTGTAGGCTCAGGGTCGAATTGTTATGGAATTAAGTGTTAGACCTGCCTGAGGGGCTCTCTGGATAAGTATAATGTAACCAACCACATAGATCAAGGCGTGCGGAGAGTCATAATGATGAAGAAAGGATGATAGTGTCGGTACATCAGTAGGCCAATAGTGCTTCTTTCTAAGGTAATGCTGGGTTGATATTTTAAACTTTCAGATGAATCCGTCAATACATCATTTGATAGTTTTGTTTTGATTTCATACTCATGACGTTTTCACTGATAAGACGGCACCCAGTTTTATGGATTTAGGAAACTCATTTTATTTATTTATTTGATTGGTGTTTTACGCTATACTCAAGAATATTTGACTCATATGACGGTGGCCAGCATTATGGCTGGAGGAAACCGGGCAGAGCGAGGAGGAAGCCCATCCACAGGTTGCTGGCAGACCTTCCCCCCTACGGCCGGAGAGGAAACCAGCATGAGATGGACTTGAACTCACAACAACCGCATTGGTGGGAGGCTTCGGGTCATTGCGCTGCGCTAGCGCGCTAACCGATGAGCCACGGAGGCCCCTAGGAACTCAAGTGCCCAGGTTAAAACAATATAAACTATAGCAAGGTTGTAGTTACACGAGTGCATTGATTTCCCTTACTTTTTATGTATTAAGTTTGTGATCTTCAACCCCGAAATGTGGGTAACGCTGAATAAGCATGACGAAACAATCTACAACGTTGATACCAATACACGAAGAATTATCCCAGCGGTGAAGTCGACATGAAGGGGATAGTTAAGATGCTGCTATTTAATCCGATAGTCTGAGATAATATTGTTTTTGCTGAGCACAGCCATTCGGTCAAATCTCCTTTAATTGAAATATTTCCTCCCTTAGGCCAGAAAGTGATATCTAAGTTACGTAGAGAATAAAAGGTTGACGTTTTAAAACATACATATTACGAGCCATATCAGCGCAATGTAAAACTCGGCTTTGGGGTGTCGTGTTGGAAGCCATGGCGGTCAATAGGATGTCGCTGATAGGCATGAACTCTCCATTTCTCTGGAAATATCGCATTTCTGTTTGCGTAGTCAAGACAGGAAACGGTCGATCTGAACTATCGGAGGTAACAGATCGGGGTCATTTAATTGGCTAAAAACAGGACCTTATTAAAAAAATCACCGACTGTTTCACTTCACACAATAGCTGTGGTTTTATTACTAATCGTATCAGTAATGAATAATACATTGGATCAATTCTTTAATTGTTTGTTTTCGTCAATGTTAACTTCATCCATGTCATTACCTCCAAACGAGACAATACACATCCCAAAACCTCATTCATGGTGTTAAATTTCAAAACTTGACACACGTCTAAATGTTATTCTTGTTTTCTTTCCGCACTGAAAATGCAACTATTCATGTATTCATGTAATTTTAATCTGAATTGCATGTCCAGCAACACAACAGCGTGCTAGCCCAGCACAACAACTCGTGAACCTCTCATCAACGTGGTGACTGTGAGTTCAAGCCCAGCTTCATTCTGACTTCTTTTCCGGTCTGCCAGCAGCTTGTGCATGATCGTGGCTTTTCCTTGGGCTCCGCTTCGTTTTTTCCCTCATGATGCTGGCCAACGGCATATAAGTGTAATATATACTAATGAAATAAATACAGATTGCCAATTTCCAGTTAATTATCCCGCTCCTGTCGTAAATCTGTCTCTCGACTAGACATAATTAGTGACCAGACAATGTCTGCAGTGCGACGGTAAAAGCCAAACAGCGGTGACTCCAGCACTCGCTAGTCACAGACTTTAAGATTAACATTATGTGGTGCTGTCGGTCGCCACCTTGAAGCTACTGATGAGACGGAAGTTTCCAGAGGTAGTTTTGACGCCTTAATTACGTGGTAGTTTCCGATTAAGGCTGCAGTCCTACTGGTATTAACATACCTTTGCACATAAAACATTGTTACTTAGGCTCTTAAAAGAAAAGACAACAAATAAGATAACCTTCGATATTTCTTAAGAAAAGGACTACCGCCATTTATCATACTAGCTTGATAACTCTATAAATTATATTTCAATTCGGAATTGTTACAGGGCAAGGAGATGGGACATATTACACATACTGAAAACATGCCATGTCACTTGTGTTCTGCGCTCTGTATTTCCCGTATAGGTAAACATAAGGATCACGTGAGGTCAAAGAAGAAATCACTTAGAAGCGATACAAATAACTCGTATCCGATTGGTTAAATTTGAGAAATTCCATATGTCAGGTGAAGACACGACCAGGTGAAGACACGACCTTTTCAATTTTTGGGATCTGCTAGCGAAGCGGAGTCCTATAAGGTCATATCTAAAGTGGTGAAAATTTTCACCGATTTACCGAAGTAGTTCCAGTTTTAGGGTGTATTGTCGCGATTTGTTTTAGCATTTCTGAAATGTTGTCTTCTATTTGGGCATGTAAGCCCCGTAAGAGTATTGTCATTGTGTAGCACAACATAATGAAATTAAACTCAAATTATTTTTGGACAATAACATTTGCGTCGTACCTGCTGGCACTCTTTTGCTTAATGATACAGTATGTCGGCATCTCCAATCACTCGGTCAGGCGAATATTAAAAAGAAAGTTTGTTGCGGGTAACCCGACCAACTCACTTAAGTCTGTCCGACTCTGAGGATTTTTTCCCCTTTTCCGTAAATCAAACATTCCGAAACACAACCCACTGCACTGCTCCGATTTACCGAAATTATGCTCAGCTTTGCAGGTTTATTCTCGTTAGAGCAAGAAGAAAAGTTTTATCCATGCAGTACTCAGACTCATTGTATTCTTGTCACCCTGACAGTGTTGGCCTTAATGATCTAAGAATAGCATTCATTTTGTGTAGTTTGGGGGAAAGGAGGTCATGGGGTTGGAAGTAAACCAAAACCAACTGAGTATTGAAACAAAAGCCGAGATGTATTGGTTCGCAAACCGCAAATTTCCGCTCAGCTCTGGGTGGCTTTTGAAGTTCAAACATAGTTTGTGGGATCCGTCAATCACAATGGAGACCTACCCGACCATCTGGTCTTTAGATTTTCGAGCCTTGACAGGACTTGCAGCACAGTGGATTGTTTTTGCCGGGGATTAGGGTTGGTCTCCGAAGTTGATCATCGTTCGTTCACATACTTGTCCATAACGGCGTCCGCGGAGACAAGACCGGAAATAAGCTTTAATTCTCGACAGAATATACACCTACAGATCAGCCATCCATTTCCCAATCAGGACGGACGCTAACGTGCCTGGCATACCTACATACACCTGAAGCAGGCTCACATTTACAACATCCGTCAATTGTTCAAGGCAATATCACACTCCAAATCCATAACATCTTGACCATTACGTGGTCTTCCCCACGGTGTCAGTAAGGGTAAGGACATCTAAAAGGTTGAGCAATTGCATGTATTAGGTATTTTTCCGGGGCCAATAGTTGACAATTATTGTTCATGCAGTCGTGGCCTAAATCAATCCCTCGAGAGGTGGAATGCGCCCTATAATCAATTACCAACAGCAGAAGTATTGTGCAATGATGTCTTTACCGACATCATAACACAATGGCAGGTAACCAAAAAAAAACTTCAGCTCAAACTACATTATCTCATTGTATGGTGGGTTTTATGGACCATACTGACGGTGTGGTTCACCACTGGCGTCTCGCTGACTCTCCTCTGGCCTTGAAGTAGAAGTTTAATGTCATATTAGCGTTTCCATACACAAGAAAACATTACAGGAGTACGCTTCACAAGAACAATATTCAGAGCTAAACATAAAGGTGTACAAAACGTTTTGTGACGTCAGTGGTGAAAATCATTATCAATCCTTAAAACCCACCATACAATCAATATATTTTTGGTGAAACAAAAATTAAAAACTCAGCAAAGGTATTTTCTGATATAGTTTTTAATGGTGATTTCACTCAACCTAAGTTCATTTTTACGAGGTCTTTCCCTTTAAGCAATGTCTTTTATTCATCTTCTTCCCCTTAAAATGCAACAGTTTTGGGCCGCTAAGTCAATTTCCGGAACATTGTGGTCGTTTTGTCCCATTTTGGACTTTAACAGATTTCTTGACTTCTTATAAAAACTTGGTTTTCGCTTAGGGTATTGTAAATTGAACAGTAACAATAAAATGAGTGAGGCTTCCTTGTATATTGCTGATAGTAAATAGATATTTTATTGGTGACTGCGGCTCAGAGAACGATCATAAGCTGGGATAATTACACAAAAGGTCGAGTTTCGAACGCCTGTATTCAATTTTTACACAAAATCGTGGCTGTCTTTATTGTCCGAATCTGGACTCAAACGCTTTTGCAGATTTTTTACAAAAGGCTGAAGTACATTGACTTGAAACTTAAGATATAATTTTACCATAATGACTTAAAGGTCAGGTATGAGTTTCAGCCGGGACCGACAAATTATGGCCGTTTTTTTTTACTTTTTTTGACCAATGCGGTCGCTGTGAGTTCAAGTCCAGCTCATTCTGGCTTCATTTCTTGCCGTGCTTGGGAAGGTCTGCCAGCAACCGGCGGATGGTTGCGGGTGTCCCCTGGGCTCTGTCCGGTTTCCTCCCACCATAATGCTGGACGCCGTCGTATAAGTGAAATATTCTTAAGTAAGACGTAAAACACGAATTAAATAAATAATATACATTTTTTGTAGTATTTTCTTTACTTGTCAAACAAATCAAAGGAACAGTGATCACTATCTGAATCCCGATTCCGCTGCTGCAGAAATAAATCTATCATTTCCGGTGTAAAAAAAACTTACATCGTTGTTATATTAAGCAAGCAATTCAAATGTTGGTGAGCTGTCTTCCCTGGCGGCAAGGTCAAAGCTTTGTCCACCTGGCGTTATTCCAGCGAGTCTTCAGTGAGTCTAGTTGAGAAATCGTCGTATTTCCGCTCTTGCAATTGTGCTTCGATCTTTGGAAGAAAGCATGATGATGTAATAAAGGCTACAACTCTTTATTACTTTTTATTGATACATAAACGTAATAAATATATATTTTTTTTCACGAATAGCTTATAATAGTCATTGCATTTCTTTTTAATAACCGGACTCTCCGACACGTCCCCTTCTCACACCCAGATGTCGTAGTCTTTAGTGTTGTAAACTTTCCATCGTCCATTGTCATCCTCATATGTAAATTTCTACTCCGTATATCTAAGTGGGCAGTACGTAGACGTGCTCCTGTGCATTATTTACAAACATCTCTTCATTCGTCAAGCGATATATGGTTTCCTCAGTTGTGGTCATTTGTTTTTTTACATTTTACGTTGCCGTGATGTCTTGTACCCGACTCGTACACCATGCATACCTTAGTGATAACTTAGAAAGTTTTAAATCCAGCTTGTATCTTTCTCTATTCCTATTTGAGATAACCAAAATGACATGTCTAGATAAACCTTATGTTGGTGCCGAAAATGGAAAGATTGACACGGTAAACAGCAAGAGAAATACAGTGTTAATCCGGAACCATAAAGACCAGGGACGTTAAGAGAACGCAGGTGGCAGAGAGGCTTCGAAACTTCCCTGTTCTAAGCGGTCAATAAATCTACTCCATGTATATTTCCTGCGCAGAAATTTTCAAAATTATAATTGCATTGAACAAAAGGGAATTAGTTAACTCAAACCATTGATTATGACTTCGACGTCTTTCAGTAGAAATAAATTAGGATTTTTTGTACAATTCGCATTCGATTATTGAAATTAAGTTTAACCGTACATAAAAATGTTAGCTTAAGGAGTGACTTTAATGAATTCATAGGGTTCGGTGATGCACTGTCATTTGCGTCAGGAATGTTGATTTTCTCTGCAATGCAAATTTCCTCTCGTTCAGCCTTAATAGCTTGCGGTTCAATTAAAGATTTCTCACAGAATCCTCGAGAGGGCCTTTGTGACGGAACCTCCGGTTGACACTTGAAACCTATTTTTCAACACCTAATGGGAAATTTTATCCCAGAGGCCAAATACGAAAATCACGTTCATTTTGAAATAGCAAGACAGATTGAATGTCATTTTACCAGAGGCGTCGGAATGCAACGTCCGGGAAGAGTTACGTCACCCACTTTGAGTGTTCCGCTGCGACACCATTAGAGAACTCTTGCAACATTAGTGGGTCATATTTTCATGAAAGCCTGCTCATCATGTGTTCATAATAAATGGCGTACTTATTTTGTCTCGTTAATAAACGAATCCTCCTGCAGCACCTCGAACGCCATGAACTATGTCCCATTTTCAACATACTTTCGCCACAATATGGCCGGGTTATTGCCTGTCATTTACTGATTGACTTATTTGTTCATCCATTCATCTCATAATGTACATGTACCATATTTATGGATTGTAATAGAATCGGTATAATGTTCCAAGTCATTTACAAAAGTCATTTGTATTAATACCACCTAAAACACGTGATCCAGTTTGACAAAAACACAAAGGACAACCCATAAAAAACTACTTACTTATCCTTCCAGAAGATGATGGCGTTACAGCCTTCATTTACTGGTTGACTGAACAATGTGTTTCTAAACTTGAATCTGTTCCGTTTCGTCTTTCAGTTAATTGGGGAAAAAACACGAAGAGCTCCAACAAAGGGACAATACTATGTTAAGCACTATTACCGGGTAAAAAGAAAATATGTGTCACGTCTTGAAATCGTGAAGAATAATTTCAAAGTATTCCCTAACCCATTTCCCGCCGATCAGTAAAATGTGTTAGATGGGTTCCAGATCCACGGCCAACCTGAACGTAAATTTTCATCTAAAACTTATGTGCAACTTTTTCCGTGAAGACAGCCAGACAGACGAACAAATACATGCCGGCAAAACATGACACCGTTGGTTTTTGTAATAAATTAATTTGCAGAAATGCAATCGTTTTGGTGTGACAAAAATGTAATTGTTCCGATGAACTGACCTGTAGGTTTGTAGCTACCAGTTGTTGGTACATGTTGCAGATCAACTCATGTTAGCTTAGACTTTTCTGTCTGATTTCATTTTGTTCCTAATTCATCTACGTTAGCCATTTGGATATAATATTGCATCCTGCATAGGCAGCGTGGAAGCATCATATTCTCTAATATACATTAGTATTCTTCTACTGGGATATCAGCAAGGAAAATAATATCGATGGAAAGAATGTACATGTGGGCTTGCATCACTCGCCGTTTGCCTCATCAATCAGCGTTTGCCTCATCACTCACCGTTTGCCTCATCACTCACCGTTTGCCTCATCACTCACCGTTTGCCTCATCACTCATCATTTGCCTTATCACTCACCGTTTGCCTCATCACTCACCGTTTGCCTCATCATTAAAGGTTTAAAATCAAACCATGTGTTGGATCCTTCTTGTATAGGTGCAAAACGTTTTTCACATTGAATTTGGTTCCCTGTACTTTTGTAGACCTTTGTTTTTGGCTTTTTGCCAAACAGTTTTCTGAGATAATGGTAAGTGAACTACGAAAATTTGGTAATTCAACTGTTCTATTAAATCAAGTTTGTAAGGCGGCTCAAATTTCCATTTGGGCTACAACGTTTCAATTTCTGTGCCGCGAAAGCGGATTCTTTCTAGGAGAAATAATCTTGTTTTGGAAAAAAAAAACTGAGATTCGATATTTTTTCCCGAGAAAAGTCGGGGAACTCTGAAATTCTAACACTGTGTGCATTGATACATGAACTGGATGATGCTAGGAATCCACTTCTCGCTCCATGTCGTATATTGTTTGTTTCCTGGAGGTTTAATGTAAATTTTAACATTATTTCGCTTTCACAACGACATCTTTTTTTTCTACTCTATTAACACCCAGAAGCCCAAAACATTCGGCCAGCACGGTGCAGCAGATAGAACAAGGGTACGGCAACGGCTCCAGATAGTACCGTACTTTAGTTATTCGCCAGTGTGGAATAACACAATTATAAAATCCACACATGGATTTTGGTAACCTATTCTGCTATTAGTGTACCAGAAGCAAGACTTTCGCTGTAAGTATCTCGAACAATAAGAAAAGAAATTACAGAAAATTACGCTCAGTTCTGATTTGAACGTTATGAGAAAAGGCCACCGGCATATGGCGGTGCTTGGCGTATAAAGCCTCCACTCCGTCCTCAACCCCTCTTTTACACTCTACCACAACGCAAACGTCCACCCTCGTATCCCATTCTGCTCTCACTTCATTCTTCCCCAGCTTTTTTGTCATTCAAGCGCTGTCGATCGTTTTCTTCTATCGTTACTATTATCTCCATTTTAAAAGTTAAAAACAAAAATATACATTATTCTGTGTATTATCCAACTGGAACCAAGAAGGGTTCACTATAGTTCCTTTGTAACATTAGGTACTACTTTAACAGGATGCCCACAAATCTCCACCGCTAAGGCATGAGGCTACACGATGTTACAATAAACAAGGAACGGTTTCAGAAACATTACTGGTTACAAAGGAATCAGAACACGTCTTCGTACATAGCTGCAGTTCCGGTTGATTCAAAGATGTCGTCCAATCTGTTTTTGCGCCTGATAGTGCTCTGAAGGAGACTTCTACTAGATGTACAATAAACCCATTTTCACGCATAAATGTGGCCCAGAACGTTGTATAAAGTGGGTGGCTTAAATAACGCCTGCAAAAATCAGCCAATCAAAGGCTACACAAATGCCGAAGTATTTTGTTTTACTACTACTTTTAGATATATGTAGACTGTAGCTGGAGATAAACTGAATGTCTAACGATCAGTATCATCTCTTCCTGCATAGGAATGATGTTGCCGTTAAAGTTCTTTAATTTTCTTGTCGGTTGTGCATACATGTATCTGTATTTCAGTTGCGGTCTCACACAAGATGACGTGCACGCTTCGCACTCATATCGTTATCACCTGTTGAGTAGCTCCCGTTGTGGCCTCTTTAAGTCTTCCTTTGTCGGACAAGTGGGTTCGTAAACCTTTTGGAAACTATTACCTGGTCCCCAATTATTATTACTACTCCCCAATTCTAACTATATAGGGGATAATGTCAAAAATCCAGGCTAGCTTGTGTATCTAAAGGCATCTGAAAACCTGACCTTTTGAGTGGCGTGTATTTTATCCTGTGTATAAATGCTGCGATTTGTCTGTGGACGAATGACTGAGGTCACATACTAAAATTAATCTGCACTTCTGAGCGCGTTCGTATAAAAATAGATAAATCCAGCTGATTCGTTACTTAACTTTGTGCTTTTGCTCGATGTAACATTTATCTCAGAAACAGAATCTCTAACTCGGGATCCTGTAGCATCAAATTTATTAAAGCTGAGTAAAAAATTTCGTCCATTTCTCGCATCGCTCCAAACAAACGAACTTTTTAAACCCTCGTTTAATAAATTTGATACTACAAGATCGCTAGTTGATCGTCCTCTATTAGATCCAATTTAGAAAATACAGCATCATACATATGGAACGATGTCTCCATGTATCTTTTACACAAGTAACCTAACAATGTACATTTCTGTTATGCAGCTCTTGCCATTATATTTACTACTGTTTACGACGGATCACTGACAATGATGTACTGTGTCATCAAAGTCCACCTCTACCAGACCGATTCTTTAAAACCATCTTCTATTTTCCGGTCAACGAAACTTGCTGTCCAGTTGTTTTGAGAAACCCAGATAAATTCACCCAACCATTAATAATTTGCCACAAGCGTGACTCAACACTCCTTGTCTGTAGACAATGGCTATGTATATGATGTTACGACAAATAAATGAAAGGTACTTGAGTTACAACGCAGCAGCCATAAGGTCAGCAGGAAGGCCAACGTCGTGTTGGCTCAAGGCTGATTGGCATGCCTGTCTAGCGAAAGTCAAGAAATCCCTGGTCAGTGTACCATTCCCCTGGTTATGTCCACTTATTTACCCTCCTCTGTCTTGCTGGTGACATCAGATCAGACGGGATTACTCGCGGGCTGCTGTCCTTTGACCGTCAGAAAACCAATGTACTGTATCAGTACACGAGATAACTGCGCTGCTGATATTCATATCCAGACACCGTTGACAGTAAATAGCGAATTTAAAACCAGTGAAAATCATTCTTTGTCTTTTTGTACAGCGGGGAATTTGAGAGTATGAATATTCAGCTTTCATGGAAGATTCCCTGAAAAAACGATCTTAGGCAAGCCCATTTGCTCTTGTCAGTCGAAAATAATGATATTCCTCGGGCAGTCATATCAATGAGGCCCTCATTGTTCACTTGCATGTATTGTTTTATTAATCAGACGCAAATGCTTAGCCTGAGCTCACAAATGCTTAACATGGGGTAAACAGTCAGCAGAGTCACAATACAAGCTTTTATCGTTCCAGCAAGACTTCTCGGAGCCATTTCGGAAACACGTTTTCAAGAGGGTGCTTATCAAGGGGGTAAGTTCGGCTTTCGAAAATAATCGTTTTGAATCTGTTATCTGCGGAAATGCCAGGTGAGTTTATTAATGCGGGCACATGGTAGTGGCTTTAAAAAATATCACTGTTGCACTGTGTGTTAAGCTTTGGGCGTACTGCTTTCCGACCACTGAACATACCGTCATCTGTACACACTTACTGTGCGAGTAATGTAATACCCCCCCCCCGCGCGTAATGTAATACGGAAATTATCATTACATTACATGGCCAGTGCCGTAT
Source organism: Acanthopleura granulata (assembly GCA_016165875.1). NCBI lineage: Eukaryota > Metazoa > Mollusca > Polyplacophora > Chitonida > Chitonidae > Acanthopleura > Acanthopleura granulata. The sequence continues at coordinate 7,102,805 of JABBOT010000014.1, forward strand.
TACCCGTGTATTATTACATAACACGGTGTTAGCCTCCCCACTGCCAGATGTCGAATTGGATGCAGTGGATGGGTATGAGTGAAAACCTCTTGGCCGTAAACATCCTTCAACAGGCTTTAAAATATCAAAAGACCAACAGGCTGTGACCACAGTAACCACGGCTCGTAACAAGTTTGCAATTGATGCGCAAGAAGTTGTCATTGATGTGTAATCATCGACATTGATCACATGTGTGTAATTACTTATCCAGGTTGTCTTACCTGGTGGCAAGATCAAAGGTTTCCTCACAGAAGAAAATTCTGGTACTCCAGGATACGAATCTCGACATTCACTTACATCATATTCTGCCTAGGGATATCAATCTTTCTCCTGAATCCGCTCATTTTGCTCTTGTGTAAGTTAGGTTTCTAACTAAATGAAGGAGTATACTTTTTTTTTCTCTGTTTAGGCGATAATTTAGTGTGTCGAGAAGGCCGCTTGCCTACCGTTTGTCACTGTGCGGCACCTCACCATGTTGCGTGTTAGTGTGATAATCGATATTCCAGTCAGGATGTGATTAAATAATATGCCCCAAATTCTTCTAGAAATTCAACAAAAAAAGCCAAGTCGTGTGGTATATCGTCATAGAGTAGGATAATGCAGCGTAAAGGATATCACATGATGGGTCGCCAAAACAATCTTTTCTTCCTGATTTAAAGTGTAAGCCATGTTGGATAGTAATGCGTCAGCATTTTAATCATACTGGCTGACAAATAAACACGTCACACGCATCATAGACTTGCGGGACAATGCCAAATTCCCCCGAGGCGCCGGAAACCTAGAGCCGGGTTAATGCGAAGTAAATAAGGTCACGGACATTGAGCGCTCAGCTCTGAGGTCATTACACAACTTCTGGCTGCATCATTAGCCAGTCCCATTTCCCTGGAAGTCTGCTAATCGATCCCCATTTTCCAAGGTGTCAACCTATAGGCTGATTAGCAATATACCCATCTTAAGGTTGTGCGCATTTTTCGAGGCAGTAGTTCGCCATGCTGCCAGTAGAGGAAAACGACAGTGAAGGAAGGATCATAATCATCACAGAATTTCCACTTTTCGCTGGCACCAAAGGATACACAGGATCAATTTAAAACATACTGACCAGTATTTAAAGCTGAAACCAGGAGTTTTTTCAGGCTAAAGCACTGATGTACTCCTTGGTGTGTACCTTTTTGAGTTATGTCCACGTTTTGTACATGTTGCGGAGAAATATTTAACCAAAGACAAGTTTATTTGTGAACGGCCTAGAACTGTTCACCTCAATCACTCCCCATTTCCTCAAAATCTGGCATCAAAAATCACATCTGCACAATCCGGAAATAACGTTCGCTTTTTTCGATGTGCGGTAATTTGATCTGATGGTATAAAAATTACATTGCTGACCGCATCTGATTCCTTTCTTCTCATATATGGCTGAAGTTTTTGGTTTCTTGCCAAATTGCTGAACTTGGTTACGGAATAATGAGAGACAGTGTATCTGATCAGTAATCTATATGCGGTTACTCCACTGATTGCAATTTATTCCACATTCGTCGGTGTTTGACCTCCGCCACTCCATGCGTCACAAAATGATTAACTGAAGACGGTCGAGAGCACATTCTACATCCGTAATTCTAAAATTCATCTCCGTACAACCATTCAGGATTCCCCACGCCATTGGTTGAAGTTGATAGATTATATCACCTGAGGGTCATAAAAGCAAAAATACAAGTTTATCCTTTGGATGAGTCGGATATATCCTAATTTATTTGCTCTCCTGGATGACTTGGTAGTCTTCATTATAGTTCTAGAACTTTTTCGCTTTTTGCATCATACCCAAACATACCTAAGACTGAAATTAATGGACAACCACTTTACATGCAGGAAACGTTGATCACTCTTACTAATGTACATTAATTCGGTCAAGAGAAAGATACTGCAGATTACAAAATCTCTGTTGCCTTACTAGGCACTCTCATTCGGGCCGTTGAATATACACTCTCCTTTCTGTGCAGTAATTCAATAAATGGTACGTTTAACCAAGATAAAAACGACCATCGATTTGTCTTTCCTTGACAAATAAGATCCTCCATGGACATTGCATACATTTACAATGTAAGCTACTCCTAGGCGATCGTGGATCGAACTAATGAGCCTAGAAGAGCCAAAAGATACAGTGCCTTTAGGCTTTTTCTGGCGCCTTCGGGATTTGATTGCTACTCTCGTATTTCGGGATAACGCTTTTTATTTCCAGTATATACACTTTAACAGCCCCATGCCTCGACCTTTAATTTCCCAGTTGGGTTCCCCAATTAATGTGGTGTCAAGAGGCTGTGTAGGTAAATATTTAGTTTCTCTTGCCTATATGGACAGTAGTGTGCCCATCATTATTTCTTTCACGCAGAGATAATGTTTTTCTAGTCTTTCTTGGATAGTTGTAATCTGACTTCTGTTCAGTCCCAATGGGTCATTGAGCAATTTTTGTTAAGTTTTTATTTCCTCTTTTAAGCTATGTCTGTGTTGCTTGCTCCTATATACCATTCTATAAACGTGGCCAAATTTCATCAAGCGAGGCTTACCAGATACAGTCGTTTGTGGCGCTGAAAGGCACGAATAGAGCAAGCACGTGCTTCCATCAGTCTGCACGCAGCGTGTGTCTCTTACCCACATATTGTTAATTACAACACTTTTCCCCATATCGAACTTGCACCGGTGGTCATTTTGTTTCGTTCAACTGATGCACTACAACAAAACGGACAATGAGGGAGAATTTACCGGTCTCTGACAAATACCTAATATCACAGAATGTTTCTCATGAATTTACCATTGACTCTAAGTCGAGTGTCTGAGATCAGAGAAACCAATCGTAAGGTCGGATTCCTAACCTTAAATCCCACGCCCATTATACGCGGAGGGTAGGTTGATGATGCCCTGACCCTGCGCCGCTCATGTGTACATCACCTCCGACGCGGATGGTGACGCTACCCTCCGGCCATCGTACCCGGATGTACACTGTTTACCCATGCAGTCCTCATTTTGTTACCAAGTCGAGATCACTTGCCATGGCAACCAGATCGACAACCACGTAAAAAGTACATCTTTTTGGGAGGCTGACGCTAGCACCACTTTCATTTTTCGTTATTCTTTCTTTAAATGTGGAATAATGTATTAGCACGTTTGTCGCTATTCGACTGTGGAATAACGTGCTAGAGCATTTTTCGTTATTCGGGCTCCGAATAACTTAATGATTGGTTGACTGATTGGCTGATTGGTTCATTGATTGACAGTTACAACGGAATTCGCACATATTTCTTTTTTCGGATCTAGGTGTCTCCAATGCCTAGAGGGTTAGCACGCCAGCGTGGCATAATGACCCAGATGACTCTCACCAACGCGGTCGCTGTGAGTTCTAGGCCAGCTCATGCTGGCTTCCTCTCTGCATGTACACGGGAAGGTCTGCCAGCAACTGTGAATGGTCGTGGGTTTCCCCCGAGCTCTGCCAGGTCTCCTCCCACTATAAAATGCTGGCCTTAAAAATGAATTATTCTTGAGTACGGCGTAAAACACTAATCAAATAAATAAATAAGTAAATTATTCGGATCACAACACTTTTACGTTTTGTTATTCGAATAATGAATATCCTGCTAGCACGAGTTTCATTAGTCGAATGTGGAAAAACGTGCCTTCAAACATTTTGTTGTTCTAATGTCGGAGAACGTGCTAACACGTTTTTCATTAATCGGGTCCCGAATAATTGATTGATTGATTGACAGTTACACTTGAATTGGCACGTACTTGCCTCTTCGGATCTTAACACTTTTACTTTTTGTTATTCGAATACCGAAGATCGTGCCAGCAGGTTTTCTGTTACTTGATCAAGCAATCCATTAATCAATCAATTATTTGGGGCCCTAATAACAAAAAATGTTATTCAACATTGGAATAACGAAAAACGTGCCACCAGGATATTCGATATTTTAATAACAAAAAGTGTTAATATCCGAATAAGGAAATACGTGCCAACTCCATTGTAACTGAATGAAAAAATTAATCAGTTATTCGGGGCAAGAATGACGAAAAACGTCCTAGCAGGTTATTCGACGTTCAAATGATGGAAAACGTCCTAGGACTTTATTCCACATTTGAATAACGAAAAACGGAAGTGGTTCTAACTTCAGTTCGCTTCTCTTTTTCCCATTCCCCTACAATCAAATGCCATATGTTACTGTTACGGACAAACAATTCCATTAGCGATGGAAAAGATAAAGCGAGAATTTATCTTCCTGTTCTCTCATGTAACAGTGGACGATAACGCTAACAATGTCGGGTTTTATGGCCGGTAAACATCCCATCTCGCCTCTCGTTAAAGTTTCTACACCTGCGCAGGTAATCCTAATAGAGAATCGATTTTGCCTAAATCAAGCATAAAATTGATATTCCAGGGTATGCAAGCTTAAACGAAAGAGGTACAAGTTAAATTTTGAGGCTCAAATATATTGAGCATTGAAACGCCCTTCTCCTTCATACATACGGAGATGTTTTATGTCCTGCCACAAGACATTCAAGAGATCACGTAAAACCCCAATCATACAGGCATATATACATTTTACCCTCATTTCACCAAACGCTTTTCTAAGGGGGAATAGTCAGCCTAAATCTTGTGCACGTAACATAAGGAGAATATTGTGTTTCTGATGCAACCGACACTGTCATCGGAAAAAGATCAATAACTGTTATGGTTTACTCGACAATTTTTGGCCAACCGTTGATTTATTTATTTATTTGATTGTTATTTTACGCCTTACTTAAGAGTAGTTCACTTATACATGAGCGATGGAAAAGATAAAGCGAGAATTTATCTTCCTGTTCTCTCATGTAACGGAAGACGATAAAGCTAACACTGCCGGGTTTTGTGGCCGGTAAAAATCCCATTTCGCCTCTTGTGAAAGTTTCTACATCTGCACAGGTAATACTAATAGACAATCAAGTTTTCCTTATCCTATTCCTGTTATAAAACACCGTCTTTGCTTAGAGTAAAACTGTTCAAAAAACCATTTTGTCTCATAATTTACAGCACTGAAATATTTTTATTCTTCAATGAAAGGAAGTTTGCAGGAGTCCAGGTCTAAATCTGTCAGTGGTGTTGTTGATTACTTCATGATTACGTAAGAAGAATGTTGTACTTTTATACATGTTGCAGAAAAACATTTAACAAGAGGCCTGGAACTGTCGGCTTCAATGATTCACCATTTCCTCAAAACCCCGGATCGAAAAACAGATCTATTCATTCCGGAGATAACGGTTGATATTTCCGCTGGCCGTTAAATTGCGCTGACGCTTTGAAAAAAAAATTATGCATCGCATCTGATTCGATACTTCTTTTGTTCCATTCAAGTTTTCAGTCAGTTACCAATATTTCTTAGATTTGCGCACGGAGTGAGTTGTATCTGAATTGTGATCAGTCGATTCTGGTTACCATATTTGTTTGCCCCGCACATTCCAATTTATTCCACATTCGCCTGGGTTTGACCTCAGCGACTCCCTACATCACACAACCATTAACTTAAAAGAACAGACCACATTTTTAGAAAGTACGCATCATCTGAAAGGCAATTTCGTGCTGATTCCAAATATGTTCTTTATTACGTTTTACCATTTTTTTACAGTTATTAAAAGGGAAATAAAGATTGGGTTGCTAAGGTGGACTTTTTGGACCATATTAAAGCACAATGAATTCACAACTTCTGTTTATCTGCAAAATATCCTCGGATTGCTACATGTCTACGTTCTTAGTGAATATATATGTAGTGCAACACTGTGTTTAATGTGGAAACTTAACAGTTACAGCATGCCTAGCTGCAAAAGAGCATCTGTGACGTCACTATGCTTCAATATGGTCCACTCTAGTATCTCAGCCGTTATTTCCGTTTCAATCACTGTAAAAATGTAAAAAAAAGTAATGAAGACCATATTTGGAATCAGCACGAAATTGTCTTTCAAATGATGAGTACATTATAAAATTGTGGTCTGTTCTTTTTGGGCGGCGTAGAGCACACCCCACATTCTCACGCGACTTTCGATTCCCTAACAGGAAACAGGTTTTTGGTTATGTGTACATATACAAATATTTCCCGAGTGTGTAAGATCTGACTGTGTTTAAGACTAAAGGTTATCACAGCAAAGTCAGAAAGCAAATATATAGGCACAAGTTGATCCAGTGTGCCAGTATTACATTTTTTTTTAGTTTTAATTGCTAAGATGGCACATGTGTTGTGAGAGTTATCACGCCTTTTCGCATAAGAATGAAGTTTCCCCGCGTCATAGGTCGAGCAGAAACATTACGGTAAATAATGTTACTGATACTATTGGTTCGGACATCACACAGACATTGCAGACCACAATATTTTCAATGCTTCATTACACATTCTCATTCCGATCGCCAAATATGCAAGCACATTTCTGTTTAGTAATTGTACGGACTTGTTTTAACACTCTCATGAACCGAAGAACAGGGTCTACTGCTCATCGATTAGTGCTGTATCCTTGATAAACAAGATCCTCTGACGCTTTTGGGATTTGATTTGGGTTTCCGTGATGTATTAGCCACAATCCATGGTCCTAATTTTATCAGCTGAGGTACCCAATCAACGTGGTGTCACGAGAGTAGATGAGTAAACATTTGGTTTCGTTTGTCTGGATGAAACATAAACTTTAATGCAGCATTAATCCACCAGTTATTTTTTCTTTGACACAGAGATAATGTTTTTTTTCCTGTTCTATCCCGAACATCTGTAATAAGACCACTGGGTAATTGACTGCTGAAGATGTCTTTTTCACAGTTAAGCTCCATGTCTGTGAAACTCCTATATAACATCTCATACAAGTGGTCTTTTATCATGACTTACCATGTGGAGATGCCATTTGATTGAGCAAAGGAAGGCAGGATTAAAACAAAAATGTATCTCCGTGCCTGATATCTTCTGTTCCAGCTCAGCTAAGCCGAGTACTTAAATGTCATCTTCATTTCCTTTCTATTCTCACAATCTATCATTCGTGTGTGACTTCCTCTCCAGAGGTATGACGAGGAATGTGCTTCATGATAAGATTGTCGAATGGGAGGAACAAATTCAAAGACGACTGCACTTTTAAGCTTGTTAGTCTGTATCTTCTTCTAAATAGAACTTTATCCGTTATCTGTGACCAAATGTATGGATTGTCCGTTCAGGTTTATTGGGCATTATTCTGCATTTACGCATTTAAACAGTTAGCTATATGAGTTAGCCAACTGTTTCTGCTCAAATAGCATACAGGTAAAAACGTATCAAATATATGATAACTTTGCTTCACACTGGATGAACAACCCACTAGATTAACCCTTGACGTCAAAATAGAAACACATTTTCATTATGTGTCTTGTTATGATTCTGTGGCCATTGCTTGTGTTAACTTACCACGACAGTTTTTTGTATTTTGCGAGATGACTATTTGTCTGTATCACTAAATTTAGTGTGAACACAAATAAATGGGCTGACACGGCAGAACGGAGAATAACAGAATTCATTATCCACGCAGAACAGAAACTTCATGAAAGCTACCAATTTATTTTACCCATGCAATTCACTCACCACATGTCACTTTGCAAATTGCAGAAAAAATCTCTACAGTATATGCGATAGATCAGCTATGCATATGACCCGGAGTAGACAAAAAAAAAATCGAAATGGCAACTCATGCGCTTTGTAATTTTCTGGATTTCCAGTCTTCTGGTTGGTAAACTAAGGACATCCGAGAGGTTGAGCTGACGAGTTAAAAACCATGAATGTCGGTTAAATAGATTCCTGTTCTGAACTCAACAATATGTTCACTTGACCTCTCCAGGTGATTTCTGTAAAGCCTCACTTTTCTGACCGACAACCAGTCTCTGGTCACTTGCGTAGCTTTATACGCTGGTATCCAGGTCTTTGGTTGTCGCTTCGCAGTCAAGAGGTTTGAACTCCTGTTCCTCTCATTAGGATCATTACGTCTGTATCACTACTGAGCGATATGTCTCTGTATTCTTTCCTAATGGTCACGCATTCCTGTATAAACCGGGATTCCGCTGTTGGACTAAACATCACCGAGGCCTGGTCTCTTTGCATTGTTTCCATGTGACTGTGTATGCATGTGTTAAATGTAAAAGCCACTCAGGACTTTCAGTAATTCTAGACCAGTGATGTCTACTAATAAATTGCATTTAACATCACTGTAACTTTTGTCGCCTACTTCTGCTTCCAGCAAGTTATGTATAAGTTAGTTAGAATAAATCCCTCACTGAGCTAAGCTGGCAAGAGGTAACGTCGTAACCTGTGACCATTTGCCAACTATCACACTGTCGTCGCTGCTCTGGTTTTACTCTCTATGTAGTAGTCTTTTACATTTTATACGCTATAAAAATACCTGTCTGATGACTCAGAAAACCGTGTTACCTGTGCCAAGTCTTGTATATACACGTCCCTACGGGCCCGAGATCAGGATGCTGATGACACCATTGTACACTATCCCGCCACCCACAGGCCTCATTTTGTCTCAAGACAACGATCTGTTGCCCAATCAGAATAAGTAGCTATGGCAAGCAGATCAAAGACAACAAAACTTGGTTTCTCCATTCTTCTGAAATCAAAATATCATCTATTACTGTTACGGACAAACAATTTCATTTGCGATGGGAAAGACAATGTGAGAATTTATCGACCCTGTTCTCACATGTAAAAGCAGTCCATACCACTAACACGTGGGTTATTGTGGCCGATAAATATCCCATTTCGCCCGTTGTGAAAGTTTCTGCATCTGCGCAGGTAATCCTAATAGAGAATCGATTTTTCCTACAGCAGACATAAAAACCCCATCGTAGAGTGTTCATGCTCTGAGTAAAAAGGTTCAGCAAACTACAGTGTATCGTAGTTTACTCCACTGGAACGTTTTCATTCTTCAGACACCTCATATGTTTATCTTCCCCATATTTTAGAAGCTTCCGGAAATTTAGGTCTAGTCTGTCAGTGCCGTCTAGTGTTTATTTCTTTGAGGAATTCTGAAGGAACACCACGTGCATAAGTTCCATGTTGAAGTTAAAACCTAGTAAGGTGGAAAATCAAGTAAATAACTGATATTCTAGACCAGTGGCATCTAAGCAATTGCAGTTAACCTTTGTCTGCATTGTACCTCTCTCTGCTTAAGCCACAGTTATGTAAGCTGCTACAAATTTCGCATTTACAAAAAGAGTTGGAATAAAACCCTAGCGGCCACGAAGCCATACTTCAACCATATTTTTTTTTAAATTTGCCAACTCTCACACTGTCATCGTCGCTATTTGATTTTCTCTGCACGCTGTAGACTATTATATATGATATCAGGTTTGTTGTGATCCTTTCGGTGAACATGGCATTCAATGATTATAAATTATGAAACCAGATTATTTCACCAGATTATTTCTGTTATTTTACCACATTGAAATAACAGAGAGTTATTTTTATTTGTTTGTTTGCCTTCATGTTGTATTTATTCATTATACACCCTCCAAGTTCTTATTTGCAGTCGTGTGTTTCCATTATATTATCCACAAAAGCGGACAAATAAACATGTCACGTTCATCCTAAAGTTGAGAGAGATAAAACGTCAAATTACCGAAGGCGCCGGAAAGTTACATGTTGTATAATGTGGAGTCACCGGCGTTCTTTGTTCCACTCCGAGGTCATTTCACAACCCATAGCTGCCTCATTAACGACTCCCATTTCCCTACATGTCTCCTTGTCAGTGATCCGCATAGTACCTTAATGAGTACCTCATCAAGTACGTGTCAACGTACACTGATATAAGCAATATATCCGTATGAATTTTTATTATAGACACGAGCTCCATGTGTTGTTGCCAATAGAAGAAAACAAAAGTGAATCCACGATCGTAAATGAGCAGAGAGCCTCCACTTCTCCCGGGCCCTACTTGATTCACAGAAACAGTTTACAAGGTGCTGTCAGTATTTACAGCTGAAACGAGGAGTGCTGCGGGACACATAGTATAGGTTTGGTAATTCACTATCTCTATGCATAAAGACGGTGAGTGAGTCCGCTGATGGGAGATCGTGCGGAATCCCCGTAGTCACGTGGGTGTGCCGTTGACGTCACCGTGACGTCACCGGGATTCCCCCTTTGTTCTTGGCTTTTCGGCCACGCGAAAATTTTTTCTTTAATAAAATAAGAAGAAAGAAATCCTCTGTTTTCATGTTCCCCTTTGAATTCGTGCGAAGCACGGGTAGCAAAAAGTAAATGTATATACTGGTATGTTGTACCAAGTTTAAAATTAAATAATACTTTTCATGATTATGTTGTACAAACAATTAACAAGAGGCATAGAACCGTTGACTTCAACAACTCGTCATTTCTTCAAAAAAAGTATAGAAAGTCAAATCTATTCATTCCGGAAATAACGGTCGCTTTCCTAGCTGCGATGCCATAAAAATGATACATTGTGCATCACGTCTTATTCGTTACTTCTCTTTGATTGTTCAAGTTTTTGACGAGTTGCCAACTCGTTAAACTTCCTTACAGCGTGATATGTGAGCTGTATCTGAATTGTGATCACTTAATTCTGGTTACCATAAATGTTTGCCTCGCGCATTCCAACATTATTCCACATTCGTCCGTGTTTGATCTCAGTGACTGCCTGCATCCCAAAATGATTAACTTGACACGGTCTAGCGGGCACTCCACATTCTTAATATCAACATTCAACTATGAACAGCCACTTTCCATTTCCGATGCCATTAGGGAACTGATTGTGCATAAACATATTTTCCACATGAAAAAGCTTTCTCTGTTGAAGATGACAGGATGTGGCGGCAAATTCTGAAGGCAAGTATATAAGTTTATCCAGTGATTTTGCCTAATTTTAATCTTATCATGGATGGCTTGGCAGTCTTCATTGTTATTTGTACAATTCGATCTGATTTTTTGCCCATCCTGGATGACCAGCTGACTTTATTGTATACGCAAAGGTACCAACCATGAAATTTTTCTTTAAATTGTAACCCCTGTTATTGTTCACTGTAGTGACTATGGTTCCGTTGCATGCTTTTATGTGTGTTTGTAATTTGTAACGTGCATATACCATGTCACAATATTGCCATTTTGTTTTTGTTTGTCACAATATCTGACGATGGGAGAAAACTGGTGATTAAGTCTTCAAGTTCAAAGTGTTGTTTGTTGTTTTGTTCATCACTGGCTTCTTGTTTTTATGTATATGTTTTCATGAAATAAAAGAAATGAAATGAAATAGCAAAATCGAGATAAGGTAACGAGATGTCCTTTCCTTGACAAACAAGATCCTCTGGACGTTGAGTACAATGTTAGCCACCCGGCGGCAATTGAAGATTAAGCTAATGGGTTTCATGAAGTCATCAGACAGATTACTTTTAGACTTGTTGGCGCTTTTGGGATTTGGTTACTTTCTCCAATTTCGGGGTAACGCTTTCATACTTCCGTGATATATCCACCACAAGGGTTGACCCTCATTTTCCCGTTTGAGCTACCCAATCAAAAGTGGTGTCACGAAAGCATATCGCTAAATAGTTGGTTTCGTTTGTCTAGATGAAGCATTAACCGTAGCCCACATGTTATTATTTCTTTGACACAGAGATAATATTTTTTGCCATACCCCGAATATCTATAATCTGACGCCTGTCCAAGACCATTGACTATTTGAGACGTGATTTATTAAGAAGACGTTTTCACTGTTAAGCTACACATATGTCTATGAAACCCTAAGTAAGATCTTACAAAAATTGGCCAAATATCAGAGACAGACCTTACAACATTGAGTACTGTTGGGCACATTTGACCTAATTCTGCTTGAGCCATGATGCCAGAGAACGTGTTGATACTATTTAGAGCCATGATGCCAGAGAACATGTAGATACTATTTAGCGCCATGATGCCAGACAACGTGTTGATACTATTTATGCATTTACATGAACAAAAGAAAACCCTAACTTAGACAAAGCTTTAACCGATTACGTGTGATCATGTGTCTAACGCGTTTGTCCCACCGATTGTCCCTATCTCAATAATGATTAATTACGACGCTTTTCGCGATATCGAATTTGCAAATTTGTGTTGGAGGTACATTTTAGCTATACTGATGCACCACAGTAAAGCGGAATTCAAGGGTTTGTGGGTATTGTGTCACAGAATGTTTGGCATAACTTTGCCATTGATTACAGCAACATATTAACTTCCCAATACCGAGAGGTGGTCAATGGCAGACGACAGCAGTGCAAGTAAATTGGGTCTGAAATAAAGTTAAGCTGCTCCCTTGACGAAATCGATTTAACCAGGCCGAATCATTAGAGCACCTCTACATACCGTTGGCTTTGTCACAATTTATGCATTTTGATCCGCAGTCGGACAAAAAGGCCTAGGACCTCTCGTAAACCAAGACCGCATATAGAGAATGTGTTGTCATTTGCTGTGGAAGATGACGCCTTATTCCATTTCATTCCATTTCACATGCTGTCCCTAAAATCAATATGGCTGAGCCAAGAAGAAATCAAAGGCCTCTAATTTTTTTCTGCAGAGCTTTACGTTCAAAGGATGGTTTTTTACCTGAGTAGCAGAACTTTATCTGGTAAACTCTCTTTTCTCGAATACGGAATGTGTGTGCAGTTCTTCTGAATTGTGTTGTCTTTACGTCTCGTTTCATCACCTCTTTTGTTAATACTTAATTGCTTAATATTAAAATATTTACGTTGTGTTGACAAAATTCTGTCTTGTGCTTGAATTTTCAAGCTGTAACAAAGTACCTCATTTATATGTGTGCCTTTCAGGCATAAAAATCTCATCGTAGAGCGTTTATGCGCTGTGTGAAAAAGGTCCACCAAAACCTTTGTGGTTCATAATTACAGCACTGGAATATTTTTATCCTCCTGTAATACCAAATTTTTATGTTCCATATACAGGAAGCTTCCGGAGATGCAAGTCTAATCTGTAGCAGCTGTCCACAGGTTTATTTCTATGACGAATTCCTAGTGAATGCTTAATGCTATTCAACGATTATACAGTAGAAACACCTACAGATGAATGACTTTCTGAAATGGAAGAAAGAAATGATTGTTGTTGTTCTAAAATTTGAGGGCATACTTTTATCACATATAGGTGCACACCGTGAAAGATTTGAGCATTCCTACTAACTGACATTTTGTTACGTAAAGGAGAATGTTGTAAAGTTTTTAAAGAGGCCTTTTTGTCAATTGAACAGCGTTTCTTCTCGGCCTGGCGGAAATGTGTTTGCTCATAGTTGTCCACCTTACATACGACATTCACCAATTATAAAGCTTTAGCACACAGTTTCATCACATACATAGGCGAACACCTTAAAACATTTGAGCATTCTTACCAACTCCCATACTGTCGTGTAAAGGGAGACGTTGTCAAGTTGTCAAAAACAAAAGAAAAGATTAAGCATGGAATTTTGCTCAGAATTGTCCACCATACACAAGAGTTTCACCCTAACAGACAAGCGATATAAATCACCGGTATTTCCGTTACCAGATTTACTGGCAAGCACAGATTGATATTTACAACATCAGCGTGAATGCGTCTCAGTGGTGTCTGGCCTGCATAGATTAATTTCGACAATGTCACACCAGTGCTCTCATACTGCTGTTTCATTAAAATAAACGCAGACAATGAAGTCCTATAAAATCATGAATCCAATCCCTGTAACATAAGTTTGACAATAAGACAATAAAGTTTTAAGATATTCCTAAGCTTACTACACCTGAATTACTGCATCAGCAGTGCTAATGTAACCACAAAGGTTGATGTCACCTTAAGACTGTTCGACATTATGAAATGGTAAATTCACCACGGCGCTGGTAATTATACCATTCCCCTTGTCGTGTCCAGTTTTACAGTCCTCGTTGTCTTCTGACACTCAGACCACATCAGATTGCTGGCTCTCTGACGTCCGGATTCTGTCGAGTTTCAGAAAATTAAACGGACTGGAATCGTGCACGGGACACTGCGAAACTGTAGAAAGGTGTCAACAACAACCATAATTACACACTGGAAACTAGGGTCAAGTTTAACATGAACTCTCAACACCAAATATGGAGATATCGACGCCAGTCTACATCCGTCTGTCTTAGATTAATAGGATTTAACGAACATGTTGTTTAAGAAATTCGCAAACAGCATTGAACAGCTCTAAACATTTTCCACGCTAGGCTTTAATCAGGTTCTCTAACTAAACAGGTGTAATGGTTTCCTGCCATGTATGTCTAGCTTACCTCTTCAGTTGTACTCCTGACAGGCCTACAGGTATTGTGGTAATACAGGTGGGGTCTGGCGGCGAAGGTCGTATGGCGTGTGGAAACAAAAAGAACCTTTAAAAAAACACAGACGGCCGTTGAGTGTTTTCTACAATAGCCTGTTACCATGGTAACTTTATTAATCTCATTAAACAATTTTTGCTTTAGGTTTTGTTTTGTAAGAATTTATCCCACTTGTCTACAAGTGTTGATAAGTTGTCTACCTGGCGGCAAGGTCAAAGTTTAACTTCCCTTTTAAGGTAAAATTTTGAAGACAAATTGGTGTCGAGGGACAAGGTATGAAAAAGGTTTTGAGTGAAAATTCTCGCCCGGCTGTAAGAAGAACCAAGCATGCCAGTTTCATTCTGACCAAAGGAGAACTTGAAAGACCAATTACCGAAAACACTGGAATAACACTTCTGACAGATGTGATGTAAACAATGTTTGCACACGTTGAGTGCTTCGCAGAGATGTCGTTTTAAAACTCATGGATTTTACGGGAGCGGTATTTTCCCGCTGATAATCCATTATCCTATTTTATCTTGAATACTTCCCAGGATAATGAGACATTTATATTTCAGGAGGGGCTGGAATCCTTGTCCTGAATCACTCCTCCATTCCCTGAAAACCCAAAACTGCAAAATCAGATCTGTTTATTCTGAAAATAACAGTAGATTTTTGGACGCCAATCCAGTAAAATGCCATGAAAAAGCTAAACAGTGTCCATTCATGCTTTGGATTCCTTCCTTCTTTTCTATGGCCTCAAGTAAAATTGCTAAACTTGATTCCGGAAGAACGCATGAGTTTGACGTGAACTGCGACAGCCACCTGGTGCGACAAATTTCCATTTATTTCACCATTCGTCAGCTTTGACACCATGGCTCCCCAAATCATAAAATGCTTACCCATAATTCATCTTACTATTGATTAGCGAGAATTCATCTTACTAATAATTGCAGAGAACTCATCTTACTAATGATTACTGTTTCTAGTGCAAGCATCATAAAACCGGACGGCACTTACAATTTCACACACCAGTATTCTCTTATTTTGGTTAAATTATCGTGGCCAAAGAATATACTGCAAGCGAAGAATTTTGATAACTTCTCCATTTATCCTTGTGAGACCACACTACGTTTAGGTGAATACAAATCTTTTCGTTCTTCACCAAAAGTTCCCTCATTGTAAACTCCTTTTCAAGGCAGTAATATTAATCAATAGGCATAATATAACGCTTTTCTCAGCTTAATGGTCAGCTTAAATCTTGTGCACATAACATATGGAGAATATTGTCCTTTTGATGCAACCAATACTGCCACTCAGATGGTATATTAGACAATTTCATGCCAGCTGTTGAATGTCGATTTGTCATTAAGGCAAAGTGAGTCTGATTACTACAAAATACGACACGAAATATTAAATAGCAAAATCTGCGGCGCATCGATTTAATTCCACCTTGACAAACTAGATCAACTGGACACTGTCTATTATCTAAACTTCCTCTCATCAAAATACTTATTTACTTGATTGATGTTTTATGCCAGTTTATACAATTAACCAGTCATCCAAGAGACCTACGCTGATTGTGCATATGGCAAAGGTCATTTTATTCTGAGTTCATACCAAATACATCTATATTTAATACACAAGACAGCACTGAATTCAATATGCCGTCATTTCCGCATCCGGAATGAAAATAAACTATGCCGTCATCTCTGAAGGTTATTGTATGGAAAAACGAAAATTCAAAATTACAATTCAGACCGTAAACCAGTAAAATAAAAAGGTCAAATTCCAGAAGTCCAGCTTCATAAATAAATTTTGTGTTACAATCTCTTAAAAATGTATAGCGTTTTAAAGGAGGCTGATTACCTGGAAAGAGATGTAGTCAACAGTTTCCAGCAATACGACATACTACCTCTGTGTCAAGTTTCGTATTTAATCCACATCATAGCGTGTTTTAACATTGGAAAACCTAAATTTTTAGCCTAAACAGCATCCTGTCATGGAGAAAGAAAAAGGTATATAAATATCTCAAATACGCTTTTATTTCAATTGTTCATGTTAACACACCCGTGACATTAATGCTGCATCATGTTTACAGTGCCCTAGCCTCTGGATAAGCGGAATTTTATAGTACTTGCTATTAGTGCTTGCATTAGTACAAAGCCATAGATCTTCACCGCTATGATTAAAAGTCTGGTATGTATGCCAAAATGTGACAAACACTGAATGGAGGCGTTTGATACTAAAGCCTTGGATTCTTGGTTTCAGCAATAATGTATAATTATGTACATGTAGAATGAAACCGTCGCTGTTAGTACACGATATTCCAATCTTCTATTTCATTTCTGGTCTCATGTTGTTCAACAACTCAATACTATTGAGCCTGAAGGGAAAAAAAGCCTCACTCTAAAATAATTGACTTTAGTGTTTTTACGTTCAAAATATGGTTTTTACCTGAGAGAGAACGCTTCAATATGCCCTGTAAGCCTAATCTCGAAAATGGAACGTTCCATTTTTCACCCCTTTAGCTTTCATTTTATTCTTCTTCTTGTTTTGAAGAACATGTACCTTTCATCAGGAAAATTATTGTGCGCCAGTAGCTGTCATAATGCTGTAACTTGCGTGTCAGTCACGAAGTTCATCTGAGGCATTTAAAGTCCGTCTTTTTTTCCAGAAACTATTTGACAAACTTTATATTTACTCCATTTTGATATTTACAGATTCTTCAGTACAATGACAAGATATGTATATATCATTGATAATGACCTCCTGCTGCTCAGTACGAGCTGACCATAGAGACTATAAGCATTACAGAACCCATTGCTTGCTATTACGCTATCAGAGCCAGTAAGGCATCAATTCGTATTGACTTCAATTTTACCTTCTTGGATCTTTCTTTGTGTCAGTTAACTAACGGCCGTCACAACGTTTTTTCCATGAATTTTTTGTTTTTGTTTTTTGTTTTTTGTGTTTAATTTTTACTTCCTTTTGGAGTACCATCTTAACTGATTATGTGTTTTCAGCTACTTTCACCCGGCTAAACTACTAGTTTTAGCGTTTAAGAGATTTGTTTTCTCCCTAACAAACAAGATCACACGGACTGTTTCTATTTTCTACGCTTCTCCTCATCGCTCATGAAACAAAGTTGATTAAAATAATGGGTCACCTGCCGTCAAAAAAAATGATCGTCACGTTGGATATATGAACATTTGCAATGAAAGCTCAACTAAGATACACATTTTGATTAACGATTACACGATTTGGCCACAGTTTTAATTCACTTGGCACGGGATATTTCTTCCATATTTTCGTCATCATTTTAACCTTCTGACTGTTTCTCTTTGCATGATCACGTCCTTACGTTTTTACAAAATGTTCACCTTTGGATCTTTGGTTGTTTATGATGAATGTTGTAATTAGATTCGAAGAATCCGACCGCAAAGAGCTTGGGAGACGGCAAAGTTAAGTTCTAACATATTTATCACATCAATGTCTACCCATTCAGTTTTACTCACACAGATGGAAATTTAGTTCAGAAATCCTAACAGAGGATTGACCATAATTCATTCTCAGAGACAGTAACACTTCCTATGATTATTTCCCCATAAATATTCCCCTTTAAGTGTAATTCAATAAAATCCCCAAGCCCAACTTCAAATCGCACACTCGTTAATTTTACTGGTCGTAAAATGAGTGGCACGATTTATTTATCTGCAAATGATCACGACGCGCCAAAGAGTCTATCCACTTAGAGGTGTGAAAAGTTTGATGGCTGATTGACTTTGTTTAACGCTGTGCTGCAGAGTTTTCCACCTATATAATGATAGTCAGTTTTCTGAGTGGAGAGAAGTTACGACAGGTAACGTACAGATATGCTACACAATATTAGAGGAAGACAGCTAAGGTTAGATCGCGCAAACGGCCACTAGCGTCGTGGACTTGTTGCTGTCAAGAGACACTGGAAATGCAGTAGGGCAAGGGTCCACTTCTATCAATCTCTAGAGGTATCGAGTGCACCTTGCACCCCACGAACAACCATGGCGGTTCTCTGATATCAGTTGTTGCAAACTTCTGTTTGCTTTTTAGCTCCAACGTTGATGCTATCTGTCAAGTATCTGTTTCCACAGAAAAGTTCTTCTAAAAAATAGCACTGACTACAAGCCGTGTTCCTAAGATCAGGAACAATTTATCCACCGGCAAATAAATAAAGGATTATCGATGGAAGATGAAGATGATGAAACAGTCAATCGTACGTAGACACAACAAAGTCACACTAGTCCCTTGATGAGTTGATTTAATCAAGGCCTAATCACCAGAATAACTTCACAGAGAAAACCCTTGATAACCATTGTCTGGAGTCTTGTATTTGATCTCAGATAATCCTTGTCACTTTAATGTCATTTTCCTTTGCCTTTTATTATCCCCATCGATTTCCTCCCCTCGTCTGACGAGGATTTGGAAGAGAACCTTGTTGAATAAGAGACACGACAGCCTATTACGTCTTTAATCTAGGTGTTACCATAACGGCTACAGCTTCAGTGGCGTGCACGAAAATTACGGTTATATTTGCGGCGAAATCAAATATATCCAGTAAAATGCAGAATATGATGACACTTCTTCATCGAGATGAAATCAAACTCTGCCCTGTCATCTTTGAACTCTACCATCTGCTGTTTTATGTATTTTTTCGGGTAGTTCGATAAGAAGATTCCACTGAACCGGATGAAAACACTAAAGTTTCAGGTCATTAAATCCACTTTAATGTTCTCTTGTTCGGAGATGGCATTGGCCTCACCAAAAAAACTTCTGTAAAGCTAATCCTGAAAATGGGTAGTGAATACGCTCGTTTTCAAGTTTTTGTTTATCTCTTCCTTTTTCCTTTTATCCTCCTTTTTGTTTTTAATTGTTTTTGTCTTAAAGTCTTTCTCTCATCATTGAAATCTGTCGACTACTTCTGTTTTCATGAATCCGTCCTTCTTTGTCATTTGATTGTTTGTGTTATATGCTGGAATACGAATATTTGTTAATCTGGATGCCGATATTCAACAGCCGCCTCACGGCATCAACTTGCAGTTGAGCCCCCAAGCTTATGTGAAGCATTTAGACAAGACACCTTGCTGTTGGGTTTCCCTTAAACAGTTGTTTTCGTAGCTCTAGTGGTTCACTTGTGACTTAATGCCAGACGATGTAATCTCCGGTTATCACAGAAGGTCATTACAGAACAGCTGCATCATGAGCCAGCGAAATTTCACTATACTCGTCAATGATTGATATTTTTGATATCTTAACGATTATCCCACAAATCACCTGGAACACGAGGCTGAGAAACATCGTAGCCGTCACAAGGCCATATACGCACATGTACTTGTATATACAAAGGCCCTAGATTGGATAGTTGATTGCAGCAATCTGGACCATTCCTACATTTTACTTGGCCTGTTTATGTCTTAAGAAAAAGATTTGCTACCCGGTCAGCATCAGTTGCCATGCCAATCAGTCAGAAAACAAAGCCAGTCATGCCTCTTCTCCTTTCGGCTGTAATCAAAAGTTCGTCTATTGCTGTTACGGACAAACAATTCCATTAGCGATGGAAAAGATACGGTGAGAATTTATCCCCCTTTTCTCACATGTAACAGGAGAAAATGATACAAACACTGCTCGGTTTTGTGGCCCGATAAAAATCCCGTTGTGAAAGTTTCTACATCTGCGCAGGTAATCCTAATAGAGAATCGATTTTTCATAAAACTACCATTCCAGACTATGCAAGCTCAAAGCAAAGAAGTGAAAATTTTGTGGCTTAGATATAGAGTATTGAAACACCTTTCTCCTTCATCCATACGGAGGTGTTTCACGTTCTGCTATGAGACGACACAATATATAAGCATTCAAACGACGCCACGTCATCATATGACTGAAATATTGTTGAGTACGACGTAAAACCCCAAGCATACAAGCATACATACATTTTACTCTCATTTCACACAAGGGTTTTCTCCAGGGGGAGAGCCCGGATCTTCGCATGTACACTTATGGAAGAGGCCAGCATGAGCTCTATTTAAATTCACAGCGCCCGCAGTGGTGCGAGTCCTCTAGGTCATTTGTACTGCACTAGCATGCTAACCGCCAATGTTCACGCTATATCTTTTATTAATTCACAGCACAGCCAATTTTTTAATGTCATCCTCCTTTTGGTTTTTCGTCCTTCTTTCTGAGAGCAGTGATCTCACATCACCTACTGATTACAAGCCGTGTTTCTAACATCAGTAACAATTTACCCACCGGCAAATAAAAAAGGTGATCGATGGAATATGAAAGATAATGCAAGAGTAAATCGTGTACAATGAAATTAAAATGACCCCTTGATGAGCTGAATCAACCAAGGGCGAATCACTAGAATAGCTCCACAGAGGAAATCCTGTAATAATTCACTAGTGTCTTGTATTTGATCTCATAAAATCTTAAAAAGTCAGTTTGATACCATCGTTCTTTGCCTTCTATTCTCCCCATCGATTTCTTCTCCTGAATTCAAACGAGGAATCTGATGATAACCTTGCTGAACATTAGAAACGAAAGGCGATTACACCTTAAGTTTAATATAGGTTTTACAATAATGGCTATAGGTTTAATGACGTGACCTGAAGCGAACTGGGCGCGAAAATTACTGATATGTTTATCTCAGTTTACCTCTGATATATCCATATCTTGTGAACAAAAATACAGAATATGACTTCATTTCTTGGTTGAGATGAAATCAAACTCTGCCCTCTTATCTTAGAACACTACCGTCTTCTATTTCATGTATTTTTTTCAGGTTGTTGGATAAACGGATTTCACTGATCCTGGAGAAAAACTAGAGCTCCAGTCTGAAATAATTCACTTTCATGTTTCTTTGCTTCAGAGATGGAATTTGCCTCAGCAGAAACACTCCTGTAAAGCTCTGTAAAGCAAATATTAAAAATGGGTAGTAACTACGGCTCTTTTCAAATTTTATCTCTTGTGTTCTTCCTTTTATGCTCCATCTTGTTTTAGCTGCTTTTTATCTTACACTCTTTCTCTCATCTCTGAAGTATACCCATGTTTGCGTGAATCCGTCTCCTTCCTTGTCTTCTGGTAGTTTGTGTTCAACGTTGTTTTGGAAAATTGATGATACCATTACAGTCTGTTGTGGTTGACGGCTGGAATACGTAAGATATTCAAAAGCCGCCGAACGGCAGCAACTTGTCTTTGAGTTCCCAAGCTACATGCATGTGATTAGTCCGTTCAATAAGCTCTTCGTGAGTCTGTAAAACGTTTGACACACTTTATACTGTGATGTAACAGTGTCAAATGACCGAGTCTTGTGCGCTGTCCGTAACACCATGCCCCAGTTATTTTATTTCGATGAAGTATGTTGAACTTCCTTGAAAGGTGTGTATATAACTAATTGGGCATACCTGCTGCTCAGAGATGCAACAACTGACAACAGAATGCCAACAATTAAAGAAACCATTGCTTATACATACGAATATCAATGAAACCGTTTTCCGTTGTTTTCAATTGGAATTTTCCAGGCTATACGTGACATGCTGAACGTACCATCCAATTTCCGGCTGCGAGAACGCTCGACACACGGATTACTTTTGTTTCCTGCTGGAATTGTACCAATCAATCTACTTTGTACAAACAGACAGATTTAAAACCTTGATTAATCTCTCAGTCAATAGATCACGCAAAGGTGCGGATTCAACCCTGGTTTCCGACAAGGAATTTGAAGAAGAAATATTATAGAATAAAATATTCAATGGATTTCACAACTCATAAACTCCAATAAGATACCAATTTATCTTACTTTTGTAACTTTCCCATCACTTCAAACGTCACCTTGAAACTTGCTGATAAAATCGTCGGGACATTTCACGATGGATAAGCTATGCACCAGCCGGAGAAAACAGAAGACGGTTCATTTGACTGACTGGTGATTTATGTGGCTTTTATGTAATCATCGGTCATCACAGAGGGTCATTACAGAACAGCTGCATCATGAGCCAGTGAAATTTCACTACAAGGCTGCTCGTCATTGATTGGTATTTTTCCTTTAATGCTCACGCCACAAAACCAAGAGGCTGACAAACATTTGTAGCCACCGCAATGCGATGTGCGTACAAGGACTTGTATTTACACAGGCCTTTGATTGGCAGACTGATGGCGGCAAACTGGACCATTCCTACATTTTGCTTGGCCGGTTAATGTCTTAAGAAAAAGATTTGTTACCCAATCAGAATCAGTTGCCATGCCAACCAGATAGAAAACAAAGCCAATAATGCCTCTTTTCCCCCTGTAATCACCTGTAATCAAAATGTCACCTGCTATTGTTACAGACAAACAATTCCATTAGCGATGGAAACGATAAGGTGAGAATTTATCACCTTGTTCTCACATGTAACAGTAAACGATAACACTAACACTGCCTGGTTTTGTGGCCGGTAAAAATCTCATTCTCCCCCGTTGTGAGAGTTTCTACATCCGGGCAGGTAATCCAAATAGAGAATCGATTTTCCTAAAGCATGCATAAAAATTGCCATCCCAGTGTATGCAAGCTGAAACTTTTTTTGTAATTTTGTCTCGGGAGTTCAGATCTACACTGTCAGCGGTGTCTTAGATTTACTTCAGCTAACAAACTTCGAAGAAACAATCTGTGACAATCCAAAGAGACGCGAATGTCCATTTTAGAATAATTGATATGCAAATTTCAGTTGTATGGCCTGAATCTCTTGCAATAATTGTAACATACACTGGAGCAATGAAATCACATCTGGTGCCTTAATTTAACATTTGTGCTTTGTGCTCAGAATTTATAAACAACCAATGCTTCTCATTCGCTGGTCCAAGAATGTGGCTTGTCCCAGTTTAGACTAACAACCTTTCACTTTGACTTTGATTTTTATATATATTTTCTAAGTTCTTTTGGTGGTTTGTGTTATTTGTCGTTTTTGAAAAATTGCGACTACTGACCCGGAACGCCCACTCTAGCTGACGCCTGGTTTACGAATGTCTGTTTAAGAGATTTAGGGCAAGTGTTGCTACTGTTTATACCTTTACACAAGCTGTTAGAAGAAAAACCCTAACTGAGGTAAACTGACAATTTCACCGGTACACTATAACATTGTCACCACTGCTCTGGTTTTAATTAAGGTGTTGTAATCTTTTGATGGAAGGTATGAAGCAGTAACATGCTACTCCGGCCCTTTAGTATTTGGAAAGTTTATTTCCTCGGTTGCAGGCAATTAAAACTGTTCAGATATCATGCTTACAAAGCTGTTAAAATGGATGGATTTGTGAACACCGATCTACATACCCCACGGTAAGTAACACACGTGAGCGAGTGCCCAGCTTCCCTCGTAGAGTAATCTCCCTTTACATATCAGTCGAACTGGTGTATTAGGGACCGATCAATATCTATATATTTAATATAGAACCAAGTAACACAGTTGACTAATAATAGTTAGTAACAATAATTAATCATGATGAATTCCTACCTTTTGTGTACTTCAAACTTGTGTATAGTTTGGTCTTTAATAGTTTCTTGTGTGAAACATCCCTTGCACGCCTTGCAATCAAGATTTATAGCTGGAATAAAGCCCTGTCTGAAATAAACTGACAAGTGGACACATTTCACCGGTTATATGTGATCATTTGCCCAATACCACACTCTCGTCACTGTTCTGGTTTTACTCTCCACGCCGCAATCTGTTATGTTGCGATTATCGATTTGGGATGTCCTTTCATTGTTTACGAATACTATTTGAATATCGGACTCGACGCTTGGTGAAATGTCGGAGTGCATCTTTTTCAGGGAAGTTTTAGGTTATGGCGACTCTGAATTCTAACTGAGTGTAAGCCTGTCACCACACTTCGGTGATTTTTACCACACATATGCCAAAAGTTTAAGGTGATCTGTGCCACACATACCAAAAGTTTAAGGTGATCTGTACCACACATATGCCAACAGTTTAATGTGATCTGTACCACACATATACCAACAGTTTAATGTGATCTGTACCACACATATACCAACAGTTTAAGGTGATCAGTTCAGAAGTTTTTGGCTTTATTGGTCTTCGGAAAAATGGGAAGTAGCCTTCATAGAAAAATAATATATTTAAGATTTTCAACAAAGGAACATGTTCCTTTTCAGATAAAGAAGTTTTAATGAATCGGCGATTTTACGTTGAATGAGGGATTATACATATATTAATTAATACATTGGCAGTGGATTGTAGGGAATAGCTTGACAAGAGTGCGTTTCACGCAAATATGAGGCACACAATGTCACAGATCACGTGTCCACTGTGGTTGTCAGTGATATATTCATTATGTTGCCATGGATGGTAGTTGCGTGTAAGTAATGTTACCCATGCGCTTAGTGAAATATGTAGTGTTTCGTAAAAATACGAACCGGGCCAAGGCATGTTCGAGCCTAGTGATCCTTGATCAAAAAAACTTCAGATAAGTCATGTAAAAATCGATGCCTAATACTTACCGCAGTGGTAGTTTCCTTTCCAATCATGGTTACGTGATACGGGTGCGTTCTATGCCACATGTTAGGTATTTTCACGGACTGTTAGAAAAGAACCTTAAGTGCAGGTAATATATTTTCTATACTATACTATATTGTTTTGTTGTTGTTTTTTCTTACACGAAACGCCACCATCAAGTCTATCACACCAGAAAGTTCAATTTAATCTATTTTAAGGATGCAGCTACCGGGTTTAGACAGATAGTTGAACCTAGGCGTCGAAACGTACATTCGTAAACCAGCCGTCAACCAAAATGAACGCACACCTACTTACCGCGCACCTGTCATCATTGCCAAAATACAAGAAAGCAGATATTAGAACCATTGCCATGTTTGGTGATTATTTTTCTTTTTATATTTGTACATAGAGTTGTAGTATATCCCGAGACTTCTCACTTCTCCAGATGATCCTTCGGGCCCTGAAAAGTACAGGTAACAAGGTCAACATTCTTTGTTTCTTGTTGAAAATATACTTATGTTTTGTTTATTTGTTATTTCCTGCCGTACTATTTAACTCACATTGTTGTAGGCGGCATATTTTTGTTAACAAAACCTTAGTTTTGAAATATACACTATTTTTTTAAATAAAAATTGACCACTTTTGACATAATGTTGCTGACATTCTTTTTAAATAGCACAGCCAGAAAAATGGTAATAAGTATCACCAAAAAAAAGGTGATCAGCTCCTCACCAAAAACCGGTGATAACTAAAGACCCTCACCATTTATTGCCACATATCACCATATTTTGTTGATGGCAATAAATGGTGAGGGTCATTAGGGATCATCAGTTTTGGGTGATGGTCAAATCACCATTTTTTGGTGATGTGCTGATCATCATTCCTTGGTAAGGGAATGACCATCATTTCTTGGTGAGGGGATGACCATCATTCCTTGGTGAGGGGATGACCAGCATTCCTTGGTGAGGGGATGACCATCATTCCTTGGTGAGGGGATGACCATCATTCCTTGGTGAGGGGATGACCATCATTCCTTGGTAAGGGGATGATCAGCTTTCCTTGGTGAGGGGATGACCATCATTCCTTGGTGAGGGGATGACCATCATTCCTTGGTGAGGGGATGACCAGCACTCCTTGGTGAGGGGATGACCATCATTCCTTGGTGAGGGGATGACCATCATTCCTTGGTGAGGGGATGACCATCATTCCTTGGTGAGGGGATGATCATCATTCCTTGGTAAGGGGATGATCAGCTTTCCTTGGTGAGGGGATGACCAGCATTCCTTGGTGAGGGGATGACCATCATTCCTTGGTGAGGGGATGACCATCATTCCTTGGTGAGGGGATGATCCACATTCCTTGGTGAGGGGATGACCAGCATTCCTTGGTGAGGGGATGATCATCATTCCTTGGTGAGGGGATGACCAGCATTCCTTGGTGAGGGGATGATCCGCATTCCTTGGTGAGGGGATGATCCGCATTCCTTGGTGAGGGGATGATCCGCATTCCTTGGTAAGGGGATGATCCGCATTCCTTGGTGAGGGGATGATCAGCACTCCTTGGTGAGGGGATGATCAGCATTCTTTGGTAAGGGGATGGTCAGCATTCCTTGGTAAGGGGATGATCATCATTCCTTGGTGAGGGGATGACCAGCATTCCTTGGTGAGGGGATGACCAGCATTCCTTGGTAAGGGGATGATCAGCAGTTACAAAAAAGAGACAACCACGCATTATCCTTTTGAGATATGATATTTGAAACAATCCGGTGTCTCTCTGTGTTTTTACTATCATCTATCTATTTTCATCTTCATATAAGTGAAGTAATGAAATTCCAAAGTAAGCCACAATCAAACGAATCATATTTGTTAGCTATTAACAGCCCAGTGAAATGATAATACAAACTAAAAACTCAAGAGCAAACCGGGACAGAGATTCATAAGAGTATATTAGCAGAATACAATACAGTCATGTACAGTTCATGATGAACAGCAGCATGGCAGATCTTGGGTTCAACGCGACATTACAGTCCAGAGTATTGACTACAATTTCTCAGTTGCTCTTGTCTGAAATATTAAAGGGATAGACAACTTCCTGGAGGCCCTCAGTAGACTGTCCTCTCCATCAACTCTGGGCAGTGCTCAAAACCCTGTTCAGAATGCCTCAGAAATTCTTCACATGAGAGTTGTACTGAATATCTTGTTTGTAGCACAGTGCCTGAAACCAAATATGAATGTAGGACATGTCTAACCCCCCTCCCCAACTACCCTCCCGGCAATTCCCCCGTGCACAATATCCCTCCTGGAGATTCCCCCCGCCCCCGGGACAATTCCCCCCCCCACCCCTATCTACATCACTGAATGGTGCACTACGTTTTATATTGCAATATTTCTATGCAACTCATAACTGACATGAATGAGAAAATGTTAAGTAAAACCACATGTATACCTCTTTAATTACATATGCTTCAATCAATTCTCCACAATGAAAACTTCAAATTGCCTTGCATGTATATCTATGTACAAAGCGATACGTTTAAACATGAGATAAATACCAACAAAAGGTAAGGAGGATAAATTTATTAGGGTCACTTGATGTAATGAATAGGAGGGATTATTTCCCGCTGTTCTCATAGTCAAATTTGGGTCCAAAATTTTCTGCTGAAAGGCTTTTCCTTGACGTCTCTTACCCCTTGTTTTGCCCTGACACTTTGAAGACGTGTTAATGGCTAGGACTGCAGTTGTGTTAATTTATTGCTGAGGGACCCGATACCTGTCTCTCCAGGAACTGCCCGTTTCTCCAATGTCCTGTTTGTTTTAATCACAGGTATTCCATGTATGCGAGTGCGTCTTTTCTAAGGCACCAGAGAATGTGCATGTATTATCTTCCATGGTATATAGAATTATAGACATTTAACAGTCACTGGAGTTAACACACAGCCGGGAAGGTACAATATACATTAAAGCTCTGCCCTCCCTCAAGTTGTTTGCGACTAAAACCGGTCACCTCACTAGAAGGTTTGAGCTGTCACACATCTTGCGTTTTGATAAGAGATTACCGACATAATCCCAGGCTCGTTAATCAGCCAGCGTTATAGAGAGGACTTACTATAAAGCCACCCCTCGCGACAGCAAGGGTTGTCCCTCACTGTCGCGTATGAAAAATGAAATACATGGACATTGCACAGTGAAGGCTGAATACCATTAACATTGTCCGGGTGAGAGGTGGAAATAACCCAAGAGGCGCAAAGCGTCGAGTGCTTTATCATTTCCACCTCTCACGGGAACAATGTTTATGGTATTCAGCCTTCAATGTGCAATATTCTATTTATTATTTATACCCTAACAGTATCAGGATTTTGTGTATTTTAAAGAGTTTTCAGCATTTTCTTCAGCCGTAGGCAGCGTGACGTCGTGTCTTCTTGCGTGACATGAGAATGTAGCAGTTGATATTTCACTGCAGTGAAAATAACACTTTTATCAGTAAAGGAAATACTGGTATTTCACTGATGTATAAAAAATAAAATGTTTCTTTTCGACGTCATGACGCCAAGATGTGTAATATCAAAATTATTTTCACTGCAGTAAAATATCACATTTTGATACTTCACACCCAGATGCCATGACGCCAAACAAAGAAACATTTTCTTTCACAAAGTTCCAATCTGATCTTAGTGGAATGACGTCATAATGCAAGATTAATCAACTGCGGCATTTTCACGTTACGCAAGAAGACACGACGTAATATAACACGTCATGGACACCACGTCACGTTCAAGGCATGTCTTTGACAGCCTACAGCTGGAAAAATGCCAAAAACTCTTCGAAGTACACAAAACTATGATATTGTTAGGGCCTAAATAATAAATAGAATATTGCACATTGAAGGCTGAATACAACAAATTTTGTTCTCGTGAGAGGTGGAAATCATAACCTACACGACGCTACCCTTCTCGTGGGTTATCATTTCCACCTCTCACTCGAGCAATATTTATGTTGTTCAGCCTTCATTGTGCAATATCCTCTATATACTAGCAAATGTTACTCCAAATATTTCACTTTACAAGTTTAGTACTACAATATTTGTTTGTTGAGAAGAACAGTCCTATCACTGACTACCAGGGTAGCACTTTCGGAGAGGAAAAATGATAAACAAATGGCCTGTTCAACTCTCAGACAGCAATAGGCCTTACACAAGATCAAACAAAGAAACACGAAAACGCTAGACTAAGTTCAATACTTATATTTGAACAAAATAGCCAACTAGTACAACTGACAATAATATATGAAACAATACAGATAATTACAAATATATATATATAGTTTCTCACTGGTGACAGCGTCCATATTCAGCTGGAATATTCCGGCTTCCAAAGGCAAGTCAGTCCACGTAAATATAGAATCCACATTCCTTGGGAATTCACAAATCGAAGGATAACAGTCTCGTAGTGAGGAACAGCAGATGGCACGTACGCCCACTATGGTATATATTCTACTCCGAGGCAAGGTGCAAATTTCCTGGGCAGACGAGTTGTTTCACTTTTCGGAAATATACACACTAAATACAAGTCACTTTCAGGGTAAACTGGGATGAAATGTGCGTAACCACACAAAGAGACACTGAGCGATACAAGCTCCAAACAAACGTCTCAAAAAAATAGCAAGTAGCGAAACACTAGCTCACAAAGTACTACGTACCGAAAAATGGAGTACAAAATGACAAAACTGTCGAAAGGCCTGTAGACAAGAGCAAATATGACTCGAGTGGAAACAAGTAAAACGACTGCTCTTAAAGTGGAAGTAAGTAAATGACTGCGAGCTTAATATCTAACGCTCATAGTTATAGGCTAACGTAAAAATTCTGGATGGTTTGTTCAAAAACATGTTTACACAGCTTTCCAGAATGTACGCTCTATGTACAATGACACGAACTCATAAACAGAGAAGCCTCGAGCACATGCGACTGAATTCAAGCGCAGGCTATCACGTATACAGAGAAAAAAATGTAGGTCAGACACAGACCTGGTTAGCGCGAAAACAAATAAAAATATACTGCAATGTTTTAAAGACGGGGTTCGTAACACGGACAGAAATCTATACGTCTGTATATATGATATTTCACCCTTTAGAAAATGTAGACCCATTAATATACACATACATATTCACAAAATATCACAGCTATAGGTATTCACCTATCTGTGTTATTGTCAATCAGCAGTGATGACATCTTCTCACTGGAGTAAATTTGGGCCACCCAGTGAGAAATTGACCATTTTTTAATTGAGAGGAAAATTAAACTGTCGTGAATAAACTGCACTTTTTATTTCCAAACTATTTCCGAAGTGATCAGTAAGGTTTTGTAAAAAGTGATTCGTTTGTAATCTTTTTATTGTTTGAAATTTACATGTATTTCCAAACTGTTCTTCTTATTTCAAAAGCGGCTTTAGTTTCCAAACAGGCACTTCTTTAAAAATTGGCTACTACATACATCTTTTATATAAATCGTTTTCATGTGTTTTACGAAGCACCACTTATACATACCGTGAAGAAGGGTTATCAACAGTTGACCTGGTGTGTTTGTGTGGTCTGGAGAGGTGCGGACGATGTAACAATGTCCCTTGTGGTCGGGTAGCTTGGGGAACCTGTAGTCAACACGGCAACATTCTTAGTCGTCCAGAGGCGTGGGACGCCTGTCGTCATCAAAGCAACGTTTCCTGTTGTTGGATAGTCTGGCGTGCCTGTTGACAATCGAGCCAGAAGGTTGTTACATAGTTTTGGAGCGCCTGTATTCAGTGAAGCAAGGTTGCCAGTTGTTGGGTAGGTTGGGGCGTCTGATGTTAGTGAAGGAAAGTTGTCAGTTGTTGTGTAGTTTGGGGCGTCTTTAGTCAGCGAGGCAACGTTACCAGTTGTTGTGTAGTTTGGGGCGTCTTTAGTCAGTGAGGCAACGTTACCAGTTGTTGTGTAGTTTGGGGCGTCTTTAGTCAGTGAGGCAACGTTACCAGTTGATGGGTAGTTTGGGGCGTCTTTAGTCAGTGAGGCAACGTTACCAGTTGATGGGTAGTTTGGGGCGTCCGTTGTCGGTGAAGAAACGTTACCAGTTACAGGGTAGGTTGGGGCGTCTGTTGTCGGTAAAACAACGTTGCCAATGTTGTTAGTCGTCAGAAAGGAACGTGCGGGTTGAAAAAAGAACGCGTACGTCAAGTTTGAGGACAGAAAAGGAAATCATTGTGTTCTTACGTTTCAAAGCACGTTATACCGAAATTTGGGTATAACTAAATAGTAATGTCCCCTAACGATTTAATCTAAAATGAATTCTGACATAATCACATTATTCACACCATGGCAAGGCGTTCATTTAAAGCCTAATATTGTCATACAGGTGTTACGTCAAACTTTGAACGTATAAAATTAATGCCAGTTTTGAAACAACTTTCGTACCAGAATGGTAATACGATTTCTATTCTTGGTATACAAGCCTATCCAAGAATATTTCACTTGTATAATGGCGATCGCTTGTGTGTGCAGAGGAAACCGAACAGACACTGGAGAAAACCGCCGCACTTCCCCCAGATAGCTGGCTAGCCTTCTGATACAAGGCGGCCGCCCAGCTGGTCTCGTCAAACGCATGATGGTAAAGACCTAATGGATAATGACGTTAACAATTTAAACCTTTTTCCGTGAAATCAAATCAGTAAATAAATAAGGAAATAAAAACTGGTTGCTCAAATGGGGAAACGGCTGTATTTTATTTTGTATGTATATGTTGTTGGCTGCGTTGATGAGAATTATTGAATAGGAGGGACACTGGGAAAAAAACCATCCAAAGTAAGCCAGAAATTTCGATATATAATTGCTTTCATTTCAAAATAAAAGGTCATGATTCGGTGTGTCACAACAGTTTCACCTCTATTTTGTAAAAAAAACTTTCAACCAATCTCATATAACACATTCCGCTAATATTATGGCAGGTGCTTGCAAGACAATCAGCAGTCAGCACCACTGTAAGCTTACCTTAGCACTGACCACTGCTATGGTCATCAGGAGGACAGTCAGATAGACATTATAGAGTCCCATCATTGGTCAGAATCGGCGATGTGTTGGAAGCGGTGACGGTTTTGGTACCTGGGATGGTGACTGCACAACCCCTATTCTTCATGCACCCACCTCTGTACAAAGGAACAGCGAGTGGGAGGTCGGGTATTCACACAGGCCTGTCAGGGAATTTGTCCCTAACTCTGTGATTTCTTAGTCAGTCAGGTTCATCTCTCAACCTAAACACACCGTGTACAACTGTCCACACCAACGGACGTGTGTAGTTTTATTTATATTTTGCATTGGTTTTTTACAGCCGTTCTCAATATTGTTTCCCTCATATATGACGGCGGTCAGGATTATGGGTGGAGTCAACGGGTAGCTGATTTGATTTTCTGATCATTTCGCACCAGGGTTCGGATAAAACAACAAACAGGTAAAGTCTTAAAACCTGTATTAAAAAAATGTAGTCAATACAGATTTAAACCCAAATCAAAAATGTCAAGGATAACATCAGTGTCAGTTTAGTGATCACTCAGACATAGCGATCAAGGATTACCCTGTGCAAACATATTAAATCCTTACTGAACTACTTTGCTGGTGTTTAGCTAAATCCTGTCGGTTTGTTTTCCTGGCTCTTTCATTTATTTGGCGTAGGTACGACTCGGGCTTCCCCAACCCATACAACTGGCCGCCATCGTATAAGTGAAACGTTTTTCAGTATGGCGTTGAACATCATCAGTAGTGAGGGGAACTGAGCGTGTAATTACTCTTTTGTCTATGATTCCCTTATATTTGTTGTTTGCATGGTTTAATAGTCAAAGTAGCGTTCCATCATGTTTCGGATATTATTGTAAGGGGTAGCTTCAGTTTTCAATTTTTAAAAGCTGCTTTGGTTCAAGGTGAGTAATTAGCTTAATACGCTGTGAAGGAACTCAATAATAAAGTCAGAATATCTATATTAACGAAATAAGCAGGGAAATAGCACAGGGCCAGGACACAAATAAATAGATGGATGTCCTCTCTGGATTTAGGTGACCTCTGGTGTTACCAACACTGTCCAAGTATCCTTTTTTAGAGGGGTGGGGCGGCGGGAGAATTTTGACGGTGTATCCCTGTACCATAACAGTTACGTGTGACCATTTTCCAGCCTTCAGGCTACCGACGCTGCTCTCGTTTTACTTTCCATGCTGCACGCTGCTAAATCTAGACCGACCAACACTATTAATCATGCTGACTCATTCAAACGATATGTTATATATATGTGAAAGAAAACACACCAGACACGTTAGAAGCCATTTTTTTCACACAGTGCCAGTTTTGAAGCAAAAACGAATTGATTATAAAACATTTGACTCGTTTGAAATAATACAGCTGTTTACTTTTAATATAAAAGAATTTCCCACTTTTGAAACTGTTACAAACTCCCTGTTTATAATTATGTATTGTATTTTTTCATTTGTTTTTACGCTAACCGGGTCAGTGTCTGACATACATTTTCCTTCTGTGAACATGATAGCTTGCGCTGGAATCCAGTTGCGTTTTCTCGAGGCTTCTGTGTATATGAGTTTCGTGTCATTGTACATAACGTGCACATGCTGGAAAGATGTACCCATGTTATGACCATGTTTACGATCAAGCTATCCAGAATTTTCTTTACGGTGGTCTATAGATATGAATGACTAATTTGTAAAGCTCGCAGTCATTTTACCTATGAGAGCAGTCGTTTTACTTATGTCCACTTGAGAGCACATTTACTCTCGTCCACTAAGGATTTTGTGGGATTTGGAGATATCGGCTTTCGTGCCATTCAAGGTACGTCAGTTTGTATTCCATTTTTCTGTTCGTAGCACTTTGTGACCTTGTGTTTCGCCCCTTGCTATTTTTTAGGCCTTCTTTTGGAGCTTGTATCGCTCAATGTCTCTTTGTGAGATTACGTAAATTTCACGCCAGTTTACCCTGAAAGTGACTTTGTGTATATTCCCGAGGACTGAACCAGACATCTACAGCTCTGCACCACGGACGCTATTTTCAACCCATCTGCCCAGGAAAATTGCACCTTGTCGGGGAGTTGGATATATACCTTACTCTACGTACCGTGCCCACTGCTGTTCCTCTCTACGTGGTTGGCATCCTTCGATTCGAGAATTCCAAGGACTGTGGATTCTATATTTACGTGGACTGACTTGCCTTTGGAAGCCGGAATATTCCAGCCGGATTTGAACACTGTCATCAGTAAGAAACTACATATACATTTTTGTAATTATCTGTATTGTTTTGGATGTTATTGTCAGTTGTACTATTTGTCTATTTTCTTCAGATATATGTAATGAACTTAGTCATTAGAACAAGCGTCTTCATGTTTCTTTGTTTGATCTTGTGCAAGGCCTATTGCTGTCTGAGAGTTAAACAAGCCATTTGTTTATCATTTTTCCTCTCCAATATTGGTACCCTTGGAAAACAAAAAATCAATTGTTTTAAAACAGGTGAATTTATATTGCAGAAGTGAAACTTAACCGTATGGTGGATACCAGACACACCATTGTAGAAGCAAGTCTGAAAACGACGACCAAGACAGGACAAAGGTGAACAGTGTGGGGACCAGCCAACAATGTGGGAACCTGCCAACAGTTTTGGCTAGTGTCCACAGTGTATGACGGTTTCCATACTATTTCTGCACTCTTGGCTGGTTTCCACATTGCTGGCACAACACAATGAAAATCAGGCAAGAGTATGGAAGCGGTGTGGAAACCTACCAACATTGTGGAAACCAGTCGACACAGAGGAAACCAGTCAATAGTGTGCAAACCTGCAAAACACAGTGGAAACAAGCCGGCAGTGTGGAAACCTGCTCACTCTTTGGAAACTGGTGAAGAGTGCAGAAGTGGTGTGAAAGCCTGCCAACATTGTGGAAACCAGTTAACACTGTGGAGACCAGCCAACGGTGTGGAAACACATCAACATAGTGGAAACAATGTGCAACCACGTCAGCCATCATCACTAAGCTAAATACAAATTGATGTAAATGACGACATTTTCAAATCTTTCAAACAATGCCAGAGGATCATTCATGTAAGCCAGGTCATTTATTCATACTGTACAAATATCAACTGATACAGGCTAAGAATGTGTCTTCACAATGAGCAATACAAGTCTTAGTCTCGGAGCCTTAATAACATGCGCACAGAAGAAAACAGTACTGTACAATTCGATGAAATCAGTTTGATTTTGGATTATGAACACTTGTCCTGTGCCCAGTTATCAATAATAACATACCGTATATAAACCCAACCATACATATATAGAAAAATTATCTACAGTAATAATGATAAAGGCTGACAATGCCACATAATTAGCACGCTACATATATTTACTATTAATATGCTATATATGTATATACTTCAGCGAGCATATATACATTTGTATCGGTTCTTCAGTGAAATGGATTCTATTCCGTTAAGCTCCGCAAGCAAAGACATAATAATTATCTGGATCTGAAACTTGCTGGGTAATGGTAACGAACTACATCCTACATGTACAAAGCTAAGCCAGATGTGTACTGGTCAGAAAAATATAACATCTCATCATCAAGGTCTTGGAAAACATACTCACTTGTTGGACAACACAAATGACTTCTTGCACGGTACAAACAGCAGAATTTTTACTGCATTTGGCTCAATAGTATCTGGTACACTGGTAACAGTGGCATCTATGTAATTCTACATGTACATCATGTATATAGGTCGCTTCGGTAAGTGATATATATAAATGGCATAGGACAGATCGGTAATGATATATGATTGGGTAGCTGGTCGGCATGCAGCATGGAACTTCTGACGGATGTTAATGTATGTAGAGAAGATGGTACATATAAGTTGAATGATGGAAAATGACAGATGAGACATTGCATGACAGAGGAGTGATGGTACTCGAAATATGAATAGGCAGAAAATGAAAGATTATACATAGAATATGATGGAAGGTGAAAGGAGTCATAAAACATAAGAGATGAATGATGGCGCATGGGACATGAATGATGGCACATGGAAGATGAATGATGGTACATGGGGAGATGAATGATGGTGCATCAGACATGAATGATGGTGCATGAGATGAATGATGGTGCATGAGAGATGGACAGTGCATGAGAGATGAACGACAGCGCATAAGAGATGATGACGGCACATGAGAGATGAACGACGGTGCACGAGAGCTGAATGACAGCACATGGGAGATGAACGATGGTGCATGGGAGACGAACGAAGGTGCATGAGATGAATGATGGCGCATGAGAGATGAACGGTGGTGCATGGGAGACGAACGATGGTGCATGGGATGAACGGTGGCGCATGAGATGAACGGTGGTGCATGGGAGACGAACGATGATGCATGAGACGAACGATGGGGCATGAGAGATGAATGATGGGGCATGAGAGATGAATGATGGCGCATGAGAGATGAATGATGGTATCAATGAATTCACGTTGACAGGAGACAATGCATGAAGATGAATGATGGTGCATGAGAGATGAATGATGGTGCATGAGAGATGAATGATGGTGCATGAGAGATGGACAATGCATGAGAGATGAACGACAGCACATGAGATGACGACGGCGCATGAGAGATGAACGACGGTGCATGAGAGCTGAACAACGGCACATGGGAGATGAACGATGGTGCATGGGAGACGAACGATGGTGCATGAGGGAAGAACGATGGGCATGAGAGATGAACAATGGGGCATGAGAGATGAACGACGGTGCATGAGATATGAACGATGGTGCATGAGAGATGAACGACGGCGCATGAGAGATGAACGATGGCGCATGAGAGATGAACGATGGGACATGAGAGATGAATGATGGTATAAATGAATTCACGTTGAGAGGAGACACAATGCATGAAATATGAGAGGTGTTAGATCCATATAAATGGCGGGTTACAAATACAGGGTAGATACAGTCTACAATGCATGAAATGTAAGTCATGAAGGACAAAATATGAGAGGAGATACATTGCATGAAATATGAAGTGTGCTATACATATGGAACAGGGTGATGATCTATAAAAATGTGGGTGGTGACTTGAGAGCGAAGAGTGCTGATGCATGAAATACCTTATGAGTGGTGGTGGGTGGTAAGTAGTGGTGATACAGTCTGGAAAGACAAGGCCTGAAAACTCCAGAATGATACAAAAGTGGTTTGTGACAGGAAAGTGATGATATTTGAAACATGAGTGATGATACATGAAATATGTGGGACGACTATTTAAATGTTGGGTTGAGAGAGGAATTAAATGGTGATGATCTCTGCGGTGTTAACGACGATGACTATAAAACAGTTTGATAGGCATCGGTGAGTCGCAATGTGTGGATGGTGGACTGGTGACACATAGATCATGAATTACATACGATGTAGGAGTCACACAGGTCACACAGGAATGATGATACATGAAAAAAGGTGAGAATACGCACACTATGAATGGAGACAGAGTATGAAATATTTGGAAAGATGCATAAATGGTGGGTGTGACGCCAGTTGGGAAGAGGAATCATGAATGAAGGCTGACCGGGTGTGACGCTAGTCGGGGAAGAGGAATCATGATTGAAGGCTGACCGGGTGTGACGCTAGTCGGGGAAGAGGAATCATGATTGAAGGCTGACCGGGTGTGACGCTAGTCGGGGAAGAGGAATCATGATTGAAGGCTGACCGGGTGTGACGCTAGTCGGGGAGAGGAATCATGAATGAAGGCTGACCGGGTCTGAGGTTACATGAAAATATCAACAATGATGCATATATGGTTTGATAGGCAGTGATAAAAGAAAGATCAGCCGTGAGAGATTTTGACATTTTTTGAAGGGGGGGCTGGTGATACAACATGAATGATATATGAAAAAGGAGTGATAGGTGACATAGGAACGATGACAAAAGGAACAAAAGGTAAGAATGCATAAAATGTGAGGGATGACGAATGAATACAACGCTTGACTCTTCCATGGGAAGTGAGACAGGAAATAGGAATAATGATACATAAAAGGTTGGAGACAAGAGAGTGATGCTAGATAAAAGTCAGAGGTGAGTGATACTACCCTCTCAGCCACGGAGGCCCCCCAAGATGACAATAAATGACGAATGGGAGATAACACTAAATGAGGACTTGAGAGGTGACAAAGAATGAGGATTTGTTGGGAGATGACAAAAAATGAGGACTTCATGGAAGATGACAACAAATGAGGAATTGATGTGAGACAGCTCTAAATGAGGACTTGAAGGGAGATGACAACAAATGAGGATCTGATGTGTAATGACAATAAATGAGGATTAGATGGGAGATGACAATAAATGCGGATTTGATGCATAATGACAATGAATGAGGATTTGATGTGAGATGACAATGAATGAGGATCTGATGTGTGATGACAATAATTGAAGACTTTATGAAAGATGACAATAAATGAGGAATTGATGTGAGACAGCTCTGAATGAGGACTTGATGGGAGATGACAAAGAATGAGGATTTGGTGTGTGATGACAATAAATGAGGATTTGGTGAGGGATGACAATAAATGAGGATCTGATGTGTAATGAAAATAAATGAGGATTAGATGGGAGATGACAATAAATGCGGATTTGATGCATAATGACAATGAATGAGGATTTGATGTGAGATGACAATGAATGAGGATCTGATGTGTGATGACAATAATTGAAGACTTTATGAAAGATGACAATAAATGAGGAATTGATGTGAGACAGCTCTGAATGAGGACTTGATGGGAGATGACAAAGAATGAGGATTTGGTGTGTGATGACAATAAATGAGGATTTGGTGAGGGATGACAATAAATGAGGATTTGATCTGAGATGACAATGAATGAGGATTTGAGATAACAATAAATGAGGAATTGGTGTGTGATGACAATCTGATGCGTGATGACAATAAATGAGGATTTAGTGGTAGATGACAATAAATGTGGACTTGGTAAGATGACAATAAATTACGAATTGATGGAAGATGACAATAAATGAGGATTTGATGGGAGATGAAAATAAATGAGGATTTGATGTGTGATGACAATGAATGCGGATTTTGTGAGTGATGACAATAACTGAAGATTTGAGCCAAGATGACAACAAATGAGGATTTGATATGAAACGATAATGAATGAGGATTTCATGGGTGAAGAAAATTTGATGTGTGATAACAATGAATGAGAATTTGCTGTTATGAAAATTTGATGTATGATGACAATGAATGGGGATTTGAGGTGCGATCAGAGTGATTGAAAACTTTGACAACTGATGTCAATAAATGAGGATCTGACATGAGATGACTGAGGATCTGATATGTGATGGCAGTGAATGAGGACCTGATGTAACTTGAGGTGTGATGAAGAATTGATGTGTGAGGACACTGAATGAGGATTTGATGTAGGTCGACAATGAAAGAGAATTTAAAATGAGGTGAAAATAAATGAACACTTAGACGAGTGATGACAATAAATGAGAATTTGATGGGAGAGAAGGATCTGGATTTGATTTGTGATGACAATGAATGAAAATTATGATGCTTAATGAAAATGAAAAACGGGTCAGGGCCAGGAAAACTAAAAGAAAAGATCTATAAAAATGAGGGATGAGAATTTAATGTGCAAATAAATTAAAGACATTCTGGCCTGCAAAATTAAAACAGGAGGTCATGGAATGAATATAAACGGTGTGAATTTTATGCATTATGAAAATGAAGCAAAATTTGAGGGAAGATGAAACTAAAAGAGAAGGATATACAATGTAATGAAAATAAAGGATGAGAATTTGACATCTAGGCCTAATGATAATGAAGGGTGAGGACTGGACAGCTGATGACAATGAAGGATTAGAAGCTGATGAGTGAAGAAAACAAAGGAGCTGATGTGTAATGAAGGTCAGCAGAGGGTCAGCAAATATAAAAGTCTAAAGTGACATAAAAATGAAAGATACGTCTTTGCTATATAAACATAAAAAATAGGTACAGATAAAAACTAGGTGACACAGCTACATGAGGTTCAATCTTTAATGGCTTATATGTACATATACACAAACACTTACTTACTTACACAAAGTTTTGCTGCACAAATCTGAAACCTTGGGTTTTGAAGAGAAATCGTTATGTTCATCTCAAAAAAAAAATGCCTTACAAATCCAAGGAGATTTAAAAATAAGTTTCACAAAATTCATGTTAACTGCTTGAACCTTGACCTCATGGTAATCACGAAACTTCGAAAGTCATTTGTTCGGTTCAGCTTTTCTACTAATGCCTCTAAATCTTTAACTGGCGGGTTGCAATCTGAAACTAAAACAAACAAGACCCAATATAAGCATTAAGGCACTCGTAAATGAGAGCCACAGGTGGCACAGACTGATCACAAAAGTGAACAGTGTCAATGAAATCAATTCCGTCTCTGAACCGATGTACGTGTATATCAATGAAATGGCGAAGAATGTCAATGAAGAGGGCGACAATGTCACCGACAAGGTCAGACACTGGCTGCTGTGTTGATCAATGTCTCTGAAACAGTGAGTGACGTCAGTGAAGAGGCGTACAGTGCAGGGCAGAACTAGCTTCAAGTCTCTAACGTGTCGAGGACAAAAACAGAAACGTCCCGGGACAAAACAAGACACACAGTTTTCATTTTATATTTGTTTATTTATTTGATTGGTCTTTTATGCCGTACTCAAGAATATTTCACTTATACGACGGCGGCCAGCGTTATGGTGGGTGGAAACAGAGCCCGGAGTTGCTGGAGTACCTTCCCTCGTATGGCCAAAGAGGGTGGCAGCATTAGCTGTACTTGAACTCAAAGCGACGAGAGGATCATCTGTGAGGATATGAATGGGTGATGATGAACTGAGACAGTCACTGTTCTGAATTGCACTAAAGTAGCTTTCACAACATACCATCATGGGGTGGTAGTAAAATTTACTTGAGTGGAAAACATGCTTAGATAATTCGATCAGCAGTGTCATCGAAAAGTCGCTCAGCCACATGCTCTCGCTACTGGCATGTGAAATCAGCTGACCCGCCGTCAAATACGCTTTATAGAAATCTTTTCAAGAATTGTTTGCGAACATGTACAATTTGGTGAAAAAAAAAACAAAAAAAAAAACAAAAAAATGTTCTAAAAAGGTTAAAAACAATAAAAAAAATATCTGGTGGTAAAACATATTTTTTTTTTAAACACTATGCAAGTTCCAGCAAGTGGGTATGAGAGTGACACTTGTCACAACCCCAGACTTTCCCGGGTCTCAGTAACGGATCTTGAGTGAGACACGCTGTGTTTTCATTCTGGCTAACACTATGCTGAAACAGTGAAAAATCTGACTGAAACAGAGATAAGAGTCATATGAGGATTGGAAATTAGAATAACACTGATAAATGACATTACAACTAACAGCTAACGTGTCGGTCTGAGCGTACCTTCATATGCGCCTGTCTCCTCAATCTTTACAGAAAAGTAGAAAGGGCGCTTGGGATCATTTCTGTCTACACAGGTAAAGATCAGCTGGAATTTCTTGTCTGAAACACAGGAGAGACTGCAAATCTATTGAAGTGTTCATAAAACATAATGTGTTTTGTGATCTATATTTAATGCTATATAGATGCTAAAATAAGTCCCACAGACAAGCCTTCCTTACAAATAAGCTTCATTATGGAAGGCCGAAGTGGAAAGAACTCAGCTTTTTCAAATCTTGTCTTTTGCTAAGCTTTTACATGTGCACACTGTCCTATAGAAGAATAATAATTCCTTGAAAGCATAGGGAATCAATGCTGCATGCTTGACGATGGAGATTTGTTTGGCTCCACTTGAAGAAATCTATCATACCTAAAATTCACCTTGTCTATATCCATTTAAGGCAACTCTGATTAGTCACTGACAGTCTGTTAGATGGTGAACGCACATATGTAGAACATTAATCACAGGATGAGGATAAAACCATTTCTACTCAAAATCTGTTAAACAAGGAATTGCAAGAGCAAATGTAAGAATTTGTGCTAGCCTTGTAACAAGCATATGAACAAGAAAAATAATTAAGAACACTTGAAAAGTGCTCCAATTGCACCTTGCCGGGTGATCTAACTGCCACTCTAAGACTTGGCCAAACGCAACTTGGGAAACTTAAGATTTAAGGACAATCCATAATCAAGCAATCAAAGAGTATTTCAAGACAGTCAAGGCAGTGACACGGGTTTCATTTTTCTATTCTTTTCATTCACAAATCTACATTCATTTTTTTCAAAAGAAATGTGCACGACGTTTTAATAAACTCATGGCACGGCTTCAAAGAGTCTGACATAATCCAGATCAACACACTTGCTTCCAATTCCTACCTTGTGTTTTTCTGAACTCCAAGCCCATTCGTTGCTGGAACCAATCAAGACCTTTCCTCAACTCTACTAACTTTGACTGCGTGGCGTTTTCCTGTATTGAAAGGCCTTGAAAAGAAAGTCAACTATTTCGAAAATTGCATGAAGGACACATCTATAATGACCAATTATTACATTTGCAATAGCCATGATAGCTGCAAATTCCGGCAAAAAGCTGACTCGTGAAACATGGTTAGAGGTATTCAGGTACCTACATGTAGTTAAGAGAATGGAGCATGTCTAAAGCTGAGATTTATATATAGAACTCCTTTAACAGCTGCAGCTAAAACCATACTGTTTACATAGCAAGATCTGGAATAACACTAAAATGCAAGGAGAATTCATGGAGAAGTAGCGGTAGTGCTGTAGTGTCTGAAGATCAATTCACTTCCCCCAATGGTTGTCAAATGTATTAGTGAGAACAACACTGCGAGATCAACATACATCATCCATACAATGCTACAGCGTTCAAGGGATATTTATTTATTTATGTATTCAATAGGGGAGTTTCAAGTTTGAACTTGCAGAAGTTAAAGAGTTCAACTGTGTCATGTGACTTGTCAAAAATGTCAGGTAATTTTGCTCACTTTAATTTCCCGATCACCAGTCTCGCTGTGTTAGGGAGGTGCAAACAACCTCCCCTTTGTTGAGGAGCTTCTTAAATTAAAAAACTTCCAGCTCCTCAATTTTTCCCTAATGTACATGTAGTCTAAATAACTTTTTTTGAAACTGCCCATGTTATAGTACATGTAATCAGAAATAGTTGCCTAACATTTCTGACAGGTCACATGGTTCACGAATGTATGAAAAACTAAATTTAACTCAATTTATTTCATGAAAACTCAACACAAATTTCATCTACAACTAAATTTTCCGACCTTGAAAGTGACTCGA
Source organism: Acanthopleura granulata (assembly GCA_016165875.1). NCBI lineage: Eukaryota > Metazoa > Mollusca > Polyplacophora > Chitonida > Chitonidae > Acanthopleura > Acanthopleura granulata. The sequence goes on from JABBOT010000014.1 coordinate 7,146,007, forward strand.
AAATCCCTGCTATCCACTGACCAAGAAATGACTAGAGAGTGACTCCACATAGGAACATTTTATCTTTTTTCTTTCTTTTGATATTTTTTTCATTCTTTTCACAATTTCAAATCTTCAAGCACCACAGTGACTTCAGTAACAAAAATATTTGATTTCAAGGACCCAAATTTATCCACAATTCAGTTGCTCATCTTTCCTGATTCTGCCAGTTCTATTAACATTCAAATGGTGTTTTGGAGTTTGTTTGGAAGGTAGGATGACATCCTAGTGTAAAAATGTCAGCCCTCAAACAATAGTTTATTGCATTTATTTGCCTCTAAAACAGGCAAATTTTAGGTCATTTAGAGAATTTATAAAAAAAATTAATGACTGAAAAAAAACATAGTCAAAATGCTGTTAGACAAGACATGGGTTTGAACTCCTGCTCACATTCCCGTTCCCTGTCCAGCCTCTTCCTCAGGTTGTCTACAGTCTCCTGCACGTTCTCCTTCTCTCTCAGTAAATCATCCACCTCGAGTTTCAGCTGCTTGACTCCCTCCATCATTTCATCCAGTTCCTTCTCACGCTCATGAATTTCTACAACCACAAATTAGGCTTAAACTTTTCAGAGCTTTACTTTCGACGGGAATCCGGGAATCGGATTCTTATCATGACTCCCGCATACGACATATATGGGAATTACACTTACGAGCATAAAATCCCGAAAATCTATTTGCTTCTATGTGATTTCAAATCTTTACTTGGCTCAAATTCTTGTGATACTAGATTTGGACAAGATTCCGGGGGATTCCAGCAAAGAAAATCTACGAGAGTCTATTTAGATTTTGCTAAAAGCTACAACAACAATAAAGCCCTGAAACTTTTATAAGAGATATTCATTGTATATACATGTGTAATTTATTCACTTGGTTGTTGCTGAACACAATACTTTTGAATTCCCCACATATATTAAGTGACCTTTTTCAAGTTACTGATGAATTTTCCCCACATGGGATGTACAGATATACACAGTATGTCGGAGGAAGGCAAAAAGTCTTCAACTTTTGACTGCGCAAATAGCCACTTAAAGGGCATCTATCCCTTATTTGTCACCTACAAATTCTGTCCGAGGCTGGGTTTGAACCTGCGCCTCCTATGTCCTAGCAATTTAGAGGATACTCAGTGTATGGCTAGGCAATACTTATTTGCATTAATGTAAATGTTTAATATGGGCAACAAACATCACTAAACAAAGATCTGCCACCTTACAAAGTGCAAATTCACCTGAGATGACTGAATATAAGGATTGTACATTACACAAGAATATCCCCTTTGCAAACAAATCTAAAACCTAAGGAGTCTAAGAGGTAGTTATTAAGCTATATACAGTAGTTATATTAGTTTTTCAGTTTATTAACTTTGTTCACCGATTATGTCAATGACATACAATCATATTCCACCAAGTCCTACAAGATTTCAGCCTTCCCCAGAGACACAAAATGGCCCACTGTAGCAACTTTTTCTTTTCTTGTCACTTTAATGGCTGCTTGAATCTTACCATTCTTGTTGGTAACAGCATCCTCCTTCAACCTCTTCAAACAATTTTGTAACTGAAGTATTTGGTCTGAAATGAAAAAAATCAAAGCGATATCCACTATCCATGGCCTGGAAACAAGAATGTAGAGTTCAATGGAGATTGTGAAATTACATGTTGTTTGCAAGTTTTAATAGCCCCTTGCACTATAAACGTTGCTTTGGACATTAATTTACCTCAGACATAACATGACCCTTGAGCAGGCTGGTATTCATGTTGACCAAATTCATATACAAGCACAGTGCTACATGTACATTGCTGACGTCATTGTAAATATGTAGTTAAGACATACCTAAGACCATCCTTATAAAATTTTTTGCTAACCCAATCCCCTCTGAAAGAATGGAGTGAATGGGTATGGATTTTTTTTTTTTTTTAATTCTGGATTATGAAGAGGTTGGAACTTTTAGAGAAATCAGTACAGAGAGAAAATCTCAAGAAAGTGCCTTTTTTTGGGGGGGGGGTGGCTGGGTTATGCCTAATAAACAAGTTTTAAAGTTGGCCTAGAAATGACACCCAAAACTGCAGTGCATTATAGCGACGCTGGAGCAACCAGAGTTTGGCTCATCTCTTTACACTGACTGTCATGCCTGGGAAGTATCAAAACTGTTCAGGCATATCAAGTTTGTCTCTCCTCGGAACTGAACCCAAAGTTTCCTTATTACACAGCGTCATAAGAATTGACAACCCTACCAGCCATTGTACAGTGATGCTGGAGTGAATAGAATAAGGCCGACCGCCATGTCGAGTGCGATGCTTGGAAAGTATCAAGGCTGTAAGTTATGACAAGTCAGGACTGCTCCCCGGTCCCACTCCCCATTTCTCTCTCTCTCTCTCTATCTCTGACCCTTGTTCAGTATAATACCTTGTTTTTCTGCCGCTGTAATCTCTCCTTTTTTTATCATTTCTCTGGCACTGTGTTGTAGTTTCTTTTCAATCCATCCCTTCAACAGTTTTGCTTGTACCTGTTTGGTCGTTTCTCGAACACGTTCCAGTTCCCAGTTTGGGTTCTCATCAATCAAAGGCTCCATTTCTGGAGGAGAGAAAACAAATTTAAATTTCGCGGGTATATGGAGCGGGATACTATTTATGAAGACAGTAAACAAATAATGAGGAACACAAAACTCACAGGCTTGAACACAAATCCAACAAAAATTTTCATCTGCTTTCAACATGCATGCTTAAAGACTGGCTTCCCTGTGGTGCACATTTGGGTGAGGTCATTTGACTTCATCCATCTGAGGCCACTTTTTATGTTATGGGATTAAAAGTGCATCAGGGGGGCCTCTGTGGCTCAGCTGGTTAGCGTGCTATCGCAGCACAATGACTCTAAGCCTCCCACCAATGCGGTAGCTGTGAGTTCATGCTGGCTTCCTCTTCGGCCGTACCTGGGAAGGTTTGCCAGCAACCTGCGCATGGTCGTGGGTTTCCCCTGCCCGGTTTCCTCCCACCATAATGCTGGCAACCGTCATATAAGTGAAATATTCTTGAGTACAGTGTAAAACACCAATCAAATAAATAAACAAGTAAATAAAATTACATCATGCGGGTGTTACCTACTTGCTGATCATGCAACACGTTGTGTTCAAGTCTCACAGTGTGAGTCAAATTGGTTGGCATATATACATATAAGGCAATGTAAGGCTGGGTGGCCTTAAAAAAAATAAATTTATTTGAGATTAAAAAATTGCTTATTTACATGTACTTTTGTCTTACTCCCGGCAATACCTTCCATACTGGAAGGACTTTAAGCTCTGTATAGGTCTATATATTCATTGGTTGTATATTTCGCGGAAAAATCATTACCGCAAAATTCACAATAGAAAATGTCCAGCAAATGAAATAGCATTAACAGAATTTGCCTTACTCCAGCACCAAATTTACGATGGTTTGGGCCATAGGTGGCAGAATCGTCCAAACACCATTCATACCTAATAATTACATGCAACAAGGTTCATAACTTTAATGCCTGGGACATAAACCCTAACTTCACATATCTGGGCATAAAACAGGGAAAAATATTCCAAACTCAACCAAACAACGTTTGTACATGTATGAAAGCCGACATGCTTAGCTTGAGTCGATGAATGAACTGGCAAGCAAATATGTTTTCTTGGGGCTATATGAAGCCTGAAACCTGTAAGTTTGTCGGTTTTTTTGTTCAGTCATACATATCCACTGAAAGGGAAAAGGAGCGTTGACTGACAGTTCTGGCTTGGTTTCTCAATGATGAAAGCCGTTGAACCCACCACATTTCTACATCTGACAAAGTAAATTGTTCTTTTAACAAATAGCTTTTAAATGCCTTAATTTGTAACATTCTATGCAAGTTATATAGCTTCCTCTGCTCTTCACTTCATAAAACGCACAGCTGTTACTTAATCTTGAGGCCATGATTCTCAAGTCACCATTGAGGCAAAAGCATGATGTGGCTTCAACCTGTGTGAAATTTTTCGCTGTGACCTGATTTTCTTTTTACTGAATTTGTGTGATTAAGCAAGAACTTACACATTTCGGGCTTCATGTAGCCAAAACAAAGCATGTTTGTTTATGCACTCATACATCAGTTTTTGAAGGAGTGTCGTCTGGTTGAAACTGGAATATTTTTTCTGTGTTTTATGTCCAGTTATGTAAACTTTGGGCCTATGTCTCAGGCTCTGAAGTTATGTACCTTATTATAATATACATGCCACAATATGGTATATACGCGGTTTCCGATGATTTTGACACATACAGTACGGTTTGGGCGATGCCTAGGGACCCGTCTTACACATGGGTGTAACTTGCAACAAACATAAATGTCATGACGACATATACTGTGGAGATACGTCGCCATGGTAGTTAAATTTGAGCCACTTGAGGTTGCCTTATACCCTCTTAGTGAAACGGAGCCCTAAGCGCATGCTGATGTTGAGAGGTAGGTACTCTTCGCAAAAAAATGGATCCATTCTGGGTCAGAACAGAATCCAGAGTAATACTGCATAGATATCAGATTCACAAATGGGATTCTCCGAAGAACAGGCTGTTCCAAAACAATGAGCCGTATGATGTATCAAAGATCAAGCCTCCGAAAAACAAAATGTCAGAAAATCCCGGGCACATGCCTGCAAAAACTAAAATGATAATGCGTGACGGTCAACAAATCACCAAACCTTGATGTTGCTTTTAACACGCAAATCGACAAAGACATATTGAAAACATACTCATGGCAGTTCTTGCTTATAGTTAAGCGTAGTGAAAACTGTAAACTGAAATCACAACGCCCGCCTTCACGGGACATTTGCAAATGTCTGCACCACTGCTTCTGAAATTAACCAATCAAATTTCTCGTTTCATTTAAAATGAGGATAGGCTCATCACACAAAATGATGACGTAGCTCACACATCACAAGCAACTGCGACTCATCATTTCGATAAGTGGCTGGATGATGACAAAATTCGGATAAAGAAAAAGTTCCTGTCCGTTGTTTGAGCGAAATATTTCAGTATGGATGAGTCAGAGGTTTTGACAACTCTGAAAATTTTAATTATTGGAGAAAGTGGAGTGGGTAAATCAAGGTCAGTACGGAATGCTAACAATGTCAAGTGAAAAAACCATTCATTTCACTTCCATCTGCCCAACAACAACATAACGTAGTGTTAGTCATTTGACGTTTTTTAGCAGTTCTAATACATGTCATCCACGGTATTATCTGTAAAAGCTCGTCATCACACAGTGTGATAAGTTTGTCGGCAAGGAAAAGTTTCTCTTAGCATTTTGCAGCTTGATAATACGTCAAGATAAAGATTATTTTGTTCTGTGTACATTGGACCTGGTCCATATGTAGGACAATGTTATTTTAAGATCTGACATTCATTGCAACACAGAGCCCATTTTGCCACAGCTAAAAACGTCGCTCCACATATACGGACTCATTGTCAATTTTAAAATAACACTAGATGAACTACATTGAAACTGGCACAATTCTTGGGCTAGCCTTAATAATCTAGCCCTCCACCTCATGATCCATTAACCTGGCAGAATGTGAGATCATACTGAAGTGCTCCACTAATGTTATGCCCAGAGTGTTCTGATACGTTTTCTTAGTTGTACTCAATTGACGTTCGGTCATTGGCCTACCTTGTTAAAAACAAAATAGATAGTGCATACGTGTCCATTGTCAATCCTGCCTGCTTCCAGGAGACTCCTTCATGATGTGAATGAAATAATGTTAAAGGTGGTGTTAAACCATAAGTAAACAAACGTCATAACGTGTAGTTGCATTGTCAATGCACTTAACATTGGTTGCCAGGAACAACTGCATTGAGACAAACACTCTCATAACACAGCAAGTTATACAGAAACAAGCGAACATTATTTCCTGTCACAGGTTATCTTCTCACCCAAGTTCAATTGCCTGTCACTCAGTCACTGGAATGCCCTGTAATTTGGTAGCAAGCTTCCAAGCCTCAGATCGCACATAGCTACATGTAAGCTGAATTGTCAACATTTTCCTATGTAAACAGATGTTTGAATATAACTCAATTTATGCATCTGTACAGTTTAGTTCTGAATTCAAAACTGGATTGATCATTGATGAAAATGATGGAATAGCACCTTCTTCATGTACAGGTGAAAATAAAGATAGTAAGAATGGATTCCTGGTTAAATGTGTAAATATTTCTACTAATGCTCAGCTGATATCCCTTGTAAAGAAATCTGAGTTTATGGTAACTTAATGGCATATTTCTCTTCTTTTCTGTTTGTAGCCTTTTGCTGAGGTTTACAGATGATACTTTTGATCCTGACCAAGCTGCCACCATAGGTAGGTAACAAGCATAATTAAAGCCTTAAAGTAGAAATGTGATATGATTATAAAATAAATTCATTCTTTTATTGGTTTTCATGTAGAGAATATATACGTGTATGAAAGTTCCTCCATTATTTATGTATTTAATTTGTGGAATGATCAGAGGAGTTTTGCAAATTTCACATGTAAGACCTGAAAGTTTCAGTGTGTGTCACCCATTTGTTTCTATACAGGTGTTGACTTCAAAGTGAAAACGTTGACTGTTGATGGGAACAGAGCAAAGTTAGCTATATGGGTAAGTTTTGTAGGATAATGGCTTGTTTGTTGTTTGGAGCGGGGTAATCCATGTGGGCCACTGTAACGTTAGATCCATTACTTTCTTGTTTATTGTCAGAATTTGGTAGATATTTGAATCAGGCTTAGACCAGGTTTCATTTTTCATTTATGATGAAATTCTCATCACAGTGAAAACCATGGCTGCATAATATGCCAATGTGTCAGCAGGCCAGTCATTAATCCATTATTTTTATTAATTGTTTTAACACCTGCCTTCTGGGAATGAATGGAATTGTAAGTTCTAATGTTGAGGTAAAAGCAAGTAGGCGGGTGACAGAAAACAAGGAATATGGTGTGATTTGCCTAGTTTATGACAAGATCTATAAAAGCAGTATTTTGTTTAGTGTTAAATTGTGATTTCCTTGAGCATGTGACTAGATGAGTCATCATGATAATATTGAGTTATTGAGAATGCATGGAAGTGAAGTATTACATCGTAAATTTAGATTTTTGTGCACATAAGACTATGAAAAATTCTCCAATTTTAAATACCATAGTAACATAAATAGAAGAAGTATTCCGTGTATGGTATATGTATTTGCAGGACACGGCTGGTCAGGAACGATTCCGAACTCTCACACCAAGCTACTACAGAGGAGCTCAGGGCGTCATTTTGGGTGAGCAGCTACACTCAGATGCAGATTTCCGAAGGTTTTGGTGCTCATGAAACTGCCATGCATGGATATACTTCAACAAATTGAAAAACAAAAAAAGCATAATCATGCTGATGTGTGCAAGTTCAATTATTCCCGGTGGTATTTTTTATTGATCCAGCACCTTATTTGACAGTCGATTGATACCTCTTTATTGCTAGGAGATGCACCCAACTGAAATGAATGTTGAGCACAATGTTAAATTTTGAGAGTATGTGAATCGGCCAGCAATGTGCAGATGGTCATGGGTTTCCCCGGACTCCGCTCGGTTTTCTGAGACCATAACGATGGCTGCTGTTTTTAAGTGAAATATTCGAGTACAGCACAATGATTTGCTACATGTGAATATATTGGACTGTTTTCTTGGTCATTGCTCCCTAATCATTCAACTGGTAAGTGTTCATATTTTTGCATTGTATTGTTTTTGCAGTGTATGATGTCAGCAGTAAGCAGTCCTTCCAGAAACTAGACGCTTGGTTGAACGAGCTGGAGACCTTCTCAACAAAACATGACATCATTAAAATGCTGGTTGGAAATAAAATTGACAAGGTAGGCTAGTTCATACTGGAAGTGTTTAAATGGTGTTTATGTTGTTGCTCTAAGGCTACAGGTAAATGAAGTCTTCATTGCAATACATGTTGTAATTACTGTTAGTTTTATAGGCAAACGAAGCAGGATTTGTTCAAGGAAATCATTTTTAAAGAGCACAGTTATCCCGATCGTCTTCCTCAAGTCTAAAGATGAATTGCTGCTACAGTTTAAGAGAATTAACTATTAGGGCTAATTCTGTGAGCATGTTGAATAATTTTGTAGGAGTTCTGTGAAATTCATTGCATACCAGTGCTTCAGATAAGGGGCATATCGGGGTGATTTACACCTCTGCAAATGCCCAAATAGGTATTCAGGTGAGAAAAGAGGTGCATTGAATATGCCCATAAAAATTAAGATACGCATCAGTTTCTGAAAGTATCAGTACCGGTTTGTCATTTTGTGTTGATAGGCATTGAAGAGTCAAATGTGGGAGATAACACTGTAAAAACTTTGCGAAGAGAGATTCTTACTCCGAACATTGTTAAACTTGCTAACGATCAGCGCGAAATGCTATCATGGTGGACACATGTAAACTTATGTCTTTTTCTGCCAAACGTATGTTTGCTTGAAAGCTATATTCATTTTGCTAATAAGTGCATTTCTTGATGATATTAATGCTCAGCCTGAAGATGTAAGTCATCAAATAGACACAAAATGGCCTGATAGACATGACACGAGTGTAGTGACTGAAGAGTCATCTCTGGCTTGTTACTCACGATGGACATGACAACGATTATTCATCCTCCAAGTCAGATAACTGGTTTTACGCATTTACGTGACAACTTTCAATTTGTTTTAAAATATGCCCATTATTGTGTCAAAAACTGTTCACTGCTTCCTGGTTTAAGCATTCTCTTGCCACAGTATGGTTGAAATATTGATATGTCTTAAAGCCATAATAGTCATTCATTCATTTATTTGTCTCGCTCAGAAAGCCAAGTGAAAACATTTTATTTTTTCGGTAAAGAAAACAATCCCGTATTATTTGCCAGTGTTGGCTTGATTAAATGTTGGGACAATTAAAAAAACATGCATGATTCCCCAAAGCCATTTTTTATCGAAAAGTCAAAATTCGAAATGGAATTTTAGAGCTTACTTTTCAGTTAGGTCGCAGAAAAGTAAAATTTGGACCACCTCATCAGGGTTACCTTAAGAAAAATGTGCCAGATTTTCTTCTATCATTATCAAAAACTTACTTTGTTGACAAGGTTTGAAATTTTTGGCTTTAGTCAGACATGGCTTTTTCAAATCAGCAATGATTTGAACAGATTGCTGAATCATATAAACATTTTGACCCATAATAAATAATTAAAAGCTTGTTCTGTTTGTAGAGCAGTATCTCATGTTAGTATAATTTATTGATTTGCTTAAATAAATGTGCATGGTTTACTTATGATACATGTAAGTGCTTTTACCCAATTAGCCAGTACTCCTATGATATAAGCCAGTACTCCTCGGCTGAAGTTTGGAGGACGACTGTACTGCCACAAAAAAATACTTATCTGGAGCACTGCATACTAGGCGACCTGAAGTAAACTGCACAAGCCTGGATGTTATTGGTACCATGGTCTGTTGTTATATTGGTTCAGACTCTCACAAACTGTTACATTTAACAAAACGTCAAATGAAGTTCGTTCAAATTTATCTTTTGGAAAAAAAAAAAAAAATTGCAAGTGATGGTTAAATGTATTTGTTGCCTGTGTTGCAGGATAAAAGGGAGGTAACTAAGGAAGACGGGCTGAAGTTTGCCAGGAAACATCACATGTTGTTTATCGAGGCCAGTGCTAAGACGAGGGAAGGCGTTCAGTGTGCATTTGAAGAGCTGGTAGAAAAGGTGGGCAACCCAGAACACCTGACTATTGTTGTATGCGAAATAAGGCATAAATCCTTAATTAGATTATAATACAGACCAGAATGACGAGATGCTGTGTGAGACAGGTTATGTAATGTGAAACTCCTGACTCTGAGCATCATTTTTAATTAGTCAGATGACACATGAGCTTGCATATATTACCTGACTTCACCTTCCCTGAATTTGACTCCTGGACTATGGTATAAGGAACCTGGTTGGGAGCTGAGATTTCTGCTGGCTCTGCTCTCCACACATTAACTACACTGCCATCGAATGAGCACATTTTTCTGGAGTACAACCTCGTCAGTAAATAAATAATGAAAATGAAGCCATCCTTAAAAATATGTTTGTTGGTTCTAACCTCACCAACCCTTCAAAAAAGGGACAACTCAAAAGATTTATTGATATTTTGATAAAAGAATTTTTTTTTCATATTTTTGTCTCAATATTAATGTCTTTAACATCCCTGTCGTTTTCAAGAGCTAGAATAAAAAACAAGAGTTCCTACCAAAGGACCCAATTTCTCATAGGGTCGGGTTTCACCCAGCAGTTTTTTTAAGGATGATGTGACTTGTGAATCAATAAACAGTATAAAGTTTTGCAAATATCACTTTCAAAACTGATGACTGATCTCCATTGGTTGCATCTATGACAAAGCATTGTACCACTTGGCAGAGACAACACAATTTGACAAATTTTGATGCCTGAATCTTTTCTTTGAATTCCGCATCCCCAGGGCTCTGTCTAGTTTCCTCCCACCATAAAGCAAACCACCATCACATAAATGAAATATTCTTGAGTATGGAGTTGAACACTAATCAGATAAATAAATGAATAAAATTAATTGAGAAGCTCAGTATTTATTTGATTGGTGTTTATCTTGGTGCTCAAGAGTTGTACACTTATGTGGGGACATTAAGGCTTATGGGTGGAGGAAAGGTGAGCACACCCAACTTCAGCCAGCTACCTGATAATATTACTGACTAAGGGCTGCAGTTAAAACAGTGAGAGCTTGCTTCGAGCATACAACCTCATGGGCCAGAGGCTTGATTTAAGTTACTGTGAGCGAGTGTTTTAGTCCAAGATAAAAAAGAATAAAAAAAAAACATATAACCAAACACAAATGAGCTGAATACTGGGCTGTTGCCAAAATGCATCAGTATTCTAGAATGGGTATAAGTGGCCCTATGCTAATTTGGTAATCCCAAGTACCTGGTGTTAGCGGGCTTACCAGCTGGGGATTTGAACCAGTGATCTCTGGGTTACAAGCCCACGCCTCTGACGCCTAGACTAAAGGGAAATTCCCTCCAGGCTGGAGGTAGATAGTGCTTACCCTAAATGACCTGAAATTTCCAAAAAACAGTGTGCGCTTTTAGAGGTGAATTAATGTCATAAAATATTATTTTTGATGCTGAAACTTAAATGTTTCCTGTAGCATATAATCTTGTCTACCAAACAAACCTCACAATACCTTTGTAGAATCAAGAGAACTCTTGAAATCGGCAAAAATGTGCAACTTAGTGATGGTTGAAATTTTAGATCATTGAGGGTATATTTCACCCTGTTACACAGGTATGACCCATTCTGCCCATGCTCACAGATGCACCATGTTAAACTGCAATCTTTCTTATTCTAGTGGCAAACTGTGACTTATTTTTCCAGATTATACAGACGCCAGGTTTGTGGGAGACGGACAAACAGGGCATGACTCTTGGAAACGCCGGGCGATCTGCTAACCAATCCTGCTCGGGATACTGCTTCATATGAAGGGGGATTCCCCGAATTTAGGTGACCTCTGTTTGACCTTTGGCCTGTCGCCTTTTGACCTCTTGCTCTAGACCTGCGCAGAATGTGTTACAGATGAAATCAGCAAAATATCTATACTTGCACAGGAACAGAACAATGGAAACGTGACTTGCATATGAGTTGGAGTCAGGAAGTATTTTGTAAATGATCTGCAACAGTCAGGATTTGTTTTCTTGTAGATGGAATGTTTGATGAAGTGAAAGCAAAATGAAGAAGTATAAACATGAGATATATCAGACTGACTTAAATTTCAAGCAAAGTTGTGTTTTGTGGAGGAAAAATCTCTCCAGAAAGAAACAGAAAGACAGAAAGAAGGAATACCAAACAGATTATTTGAGATTTGTGCAGATTAATACGTCTCAGCTGATTTGCAGTTACATGTGGCCAGTTCTGTGCCTGTGCAGTAACAACTGGGGGTAGCTCTTCATGGGTAAAACTTGTTTCTGGCACTGTGGAGAAGTGTAATGCATATTTGGCATAAACAAACGTGGCATCATCCTCCTCTAGCAATGTTTGTAACCGTGTTACAAAGGTTACTGCGGGTCCGATGTAACCATCTCGTATGTGATAGCCTGTCCTCTTGCGAGAACCACTTTGACAGACTTCGTGAATTGGATTTCTCGTAAAGTTTTTGTGTAAATAACCTTGTCAGTAGATTATACTACCATAAAGAAGTTATGAAGAATGGATTTGCGAAGTTTTTTGAAGGTGGGCTTTACATCAGCTCAGACCTACTCATGCAGTCCTTTGTATTTAGTGTGAATTTTCGCGGCCTTCGTAGATCTACGGTTATCAAGTCGATATATGCATGTATGTAAATAAGGTAGACGGTACATCTGATTAATTACCTGAGCTAGTGCGTCCATGTAGTTATTTTGTAATATAAGTTTAGTTCACGTATTTATATACGGTACTCGTAATTGGTCGCATACACATTTGTGTGGCCCACCGTAGTTGGCCTAGATATTAATAACTCTAAACCAATATCTACAAGAACTGAAATGAAAAATTTAGGTGTCTTAGTAAATGGAATACTTTTAATACTGTGAAGTTCACAGTTTGAGTAGTTTGGAAAGATCTTTTGAAATAAAAACTTCAGAAGAAAGATACACATACATGTATGGCCTGGTAATGGCATGGAATACATGTAGCAAATGTAGCCATTATTAAAATTTGACAAGAAGACAATAGATAAGCCATTGTCAGAAACGCAGGATTATGAAGCACTGCTCCAGTAAAGGTCATGAAATGAGCCTTCATTGCATGAGTTGGCTTGTATAGGCCATAACAAGTTTTAGGTAATGTACTTTGGCACTACTGTAATTCTTCAACATTTTCGCATGTTGACAAGGTGTTTATTCAAGCATATTCTGAATGTGGCATTCTGTGCTGACTGATGGAATTATACTCTCTGTGAAGCCCTCAAACTGGTCAATCCATCTAATGTGGTTTTGTCTCCAAAATCAAGTTAAAAATGTGCAAAAATTGCACCGAAAGTTGCTCTTTCGTATGCGAAAAGGTTGAGGAATTAATGTACTTGCTGTGAACTGACCCACTTCAGGCCACAGGGCCACAAGGCCACTCTGATGACAGAGGGGCTAATACTTTGACCATAAATTACTCACCAGTTGTAACCAATGTAAATAGTATGTTGTATAAAGATATAAATTTGTATACAAATCTGTAGGTGGGGACTTCAAGGTGATTGGGGTATATATATATATACACACACACACACACAATAACATATACATGTACTGTATCTGTGAAGAGAGTAAATTTTGCTTACCTCGTAGCTTGATCTGTATGTATTATATAGGATGTGTACTAGTACATTTGCTCTGTAGATTTTATCACATTTGCTTGAAGTGGATCAGCAGAACACATTGGGTTTTAGTTTATGTGTTAGGATTAGCTTTTTGTGTGTTATCTTTCATTAATTTTGTTTTAATACACACCTTATATGTGCATGAAAGGTACTTATTCTGGATTTTGGAACCGTGAGAATGTCTGTTTATTTCCTGTTACTAGGTATGTTTTTGTTGTCATTGACCTATAGGGATAAAATGCAAATACAGTGCAAGTCTGAACATATTTGTGATGATCAGGCATTAATTTGTGTCCTGTCCAGTATCTGCATTAATAAGGCCAGTCATATTTTCAAGTTTTCCAGGTATATGAACAAGTTTATAGTAGTTTGGAATTGAGGGTCTTTGTCCAGATGTTAGAGCCCAAATGAAGAGACATGTAAAACTCTCTGACCACTTTCACCAAACTCCGTAAATCAAATGTTCTTAATTTATTTTGCACAAGATTTTATCTAGGTAGCAGTGCTGTAAGAGGTGGTTAGGTAAAAAATTTTTGAACAATTGATTACGGGGTTCTGTGACTGTGGGGTCTGTATTGGTGGGGTCTGTATTGGACTGTTTAGAATAGTTGCATAAAATCATAGAATAATGCCTTTTTGAAAAGGTGTTTCCCATTCCAAACATGACATACATGAAGCTGTCTGATAGACTGGAATACTGTACTGTATTTCACCTTTTTTTCACTGTATTTTCGCCCTTTTTTTCAGGTGACACATTTGACTTGATTCTGATTTGAGTTCATCTATCTTATAGGGCCACTTCAGAGTTATTCAGGTTTTTGTGAAGTGTATTCAGAAAAAGGAGCTTTGGCATCAAAAAATATCATCTTAAGGCCTTTCTCTGCTTCTGGAAATCCTTCTTGGCAGTTTTCTTTTGAAAAAAAGTAATTTGCATATCTTGCCGTGTTTGTGCAAAGTTTACTACATGTAGGCCTAGGTTACTTGTGGAACGGCTGGAATGCGCACAGTAATGCTGCAAATATAAACTGACTGAGCATTGTTAAACCAGGCCCAGTTTCTAGACCTTGCGCAGCTTTCTGTCCAGCACCCACATTGGTTTTCTATTCAGGGTTGATTGTCTGTACGTAGTGTCGGATGTGATTTTGTCCTGTACTAGCTATGCCCGTAGCCTGTGTGTGAAAGTGTCACATTTTTGTATAGACTATTTATCCTGTAAATAAATCACCTGTTTGTGATTGAATATACCATTCGGTGCTGAGAAATAAATGAGGCGTTTTAATTATGCGTCAAAAAGTTGTTTGTCATATTGTTCAGTCTTCTTTGTTCACATGTTCATGTGTGAAAGAATTAGTCCACTTCAGTGTACATTTCACAAAACTTCATAGCAGTTTTCCTCCAGCAATGACCTCTTCTAGGCCCAGTTTCACAAAACTTCATAGCAGTTTTCCTCCAGCAATGACCTCTTCCAGACCCAGTTTCACAAAACTTCATAGCAGTTTTCCTCCAGCAATGACCTCTTCTAGGCCCAGTTTCACAAAACTTCATAGCAGTTTTCCTCCAAAACTTCATAGCAGTTTTCCTCCACAAATGACCTCTCCTGGGCCCAGTGTCACAAATCTTTGTATTTTTTTTTCCTCCAGAAATGGCCTGACCTAAGCTCAGATCCACAAAATTTCATAGTGTCTTTCCTCTTGAAATGACCTCTCCTAGGCTCCATTTCAAAAGGCTTTGTAACATTTTTCCTCCATAAATGGCCTCTCCTAAGCATTTTCACAAAATGTTATACAGCTTTCCTCCTCCGTAAGCGAGATCATCTACATGCAGCTGTGGCAAGTTTCACGAATCTTCTCACACTAAGGGATTAGCACACGGCACGACCCAGGAGGAGTTCACCGATATGGTCACTGTGAGTTCAAGCCCAGCGGCTTCCTCTCCTGCTGCAAACTGCAGATGGTCGCTGCATTCCAGTGGGTACTGCTCAATATCATTCCATAATAATGCTACTCACATCATATGAGTGAAATATTCTCGAGTTCAGTCAGATAAAGGATGTAGTTTTCACCATGGTTGAGGAATTTGGGTAGTTCGATTGATGTTTGACACCATACCCCTGTTCTTATCATTTACATATGCATGATGGTCGTCGGGTTCACTGTAGGCAGAGGAAACCCCGACGGCCTTCAGTGATTCATCACCCTTCACATGTTATCTGACAAACCTCCTGACATAAAGCCACAGCTGAAACATTCATTTTTTTCTGGATTTTTTTTCTCAATGGTTCAATTGCCTAATTTGAAACCTAATCTGTGACAGGTCGTGGCGTAACTCCTTGTGTGTACCAATTTTCAATTCAATACGATGAACCACTGAGAAAAAAAAAATCCAGAAATTGTTTCTGAGAGATGAGGGGGGTAAGTCTACATATTATAATCCCCTGTGGTAGCAGTATGGGAAAAATACCACATGCTGGAAAAAAATACCACATGCTGGAAAAAATACCACATGCCGAGAAAAAAGTACCACACACGAAGAAAAATACCAAAATACTGAAAATAACACAGATGGGTATAAATCAGAAGTTTATTTCATCACAAATGTACTTTTACGTCTAAATGCATAAAAAAAAAAAAAAAAAAACCCGAAGCAGATCAAGTCCTTATCAGATATGTTTCTATCATTTGAAGGCATTGGCTTTGTGTTTTGGCAGAAAACTGAAGTTCTCAGGTACAGGTCCCAGCAACATCTCACTGTAGAACAAAAGCATGAATACTGAGTGATTACTACAACAACAACAGAACTGATCTCCATCAGAGAATCAGAATCCTAATTCTGCCTTATCCACTATCATTAATAATCTCATTCAGTTGTCACATAGTAAAGCTGCTTTCTCCATTTCCACTTCCGTTTCATTTTGTATTTATTATGGTATATCCTCAAGGGCAGAGAGGTATATGTTCGTTGGCATTTATTTGGCTGCCTGTCTGGATATAAGCATCTAAACAGAAAAAGGTATGCACAGATCAGGCCTACAAATTTCTTTATTTCATTGTTATTTAATGCCATACTCCAGAATTTTTCACTTATATGGTGGCGGTCAGTTTCAAAGGCAGGGGGAAACCAAAGTGCCTGGCGTAAACCACTCACATTTGGCAAGTTCCTGACAATCTTTTCCACATGTGACACACGGATACACAGGCCATATTGCTGGACGACAAGTTGTCTTCAACGAACCATAAGACTATGAGGCAGCCACACAACTGGGCCACAAGATGGGACATTCTTTCCGTCTTGAGTCAAGCCCCAATCCAGTTATACAAGCTTTTGTTCAGGATGTCGCAGATGTTCGTGCTCATGGGGTGAGTTTTTCTTATCCACTTGGTTACCGTTAGTGTTTAATGTTATACTCAAGCAATTTTTCACATACTGTACAGCAGTCAGGGTTATGGGTGAAGGAAACTGGAGTTCACACAGTGGTAAAACCCTACCTTTGCATACTTCTAACCTTTGTGGAGAATAGTGTGTTGATCACTTTGATCAAACGTTTATGAACATTTCCATATACCTGATTTTGATCCAATCCCCACAGTAACTACTGGCCATGAGCGTCTCCAGATCATTCCGGCAGCAAAATGGAGGAGGACGTTCGTTGATTTTTTGAGGCACCCTTTCTAGAATCCCAACGGGTATATACCTGGTAAAGAAGCAACACAAAAGAAAAAAATTTGGATTTCTTGCTTGATGAGTACGGTCACACTTTTTCCAACACAACACTTTGGGAGGTTTTTCTGTGGAAAGCCATAGTTCAAGCTTCTCTCTGAACCAAATTCATCAAAATATAACCTGTCCATGTACAAATGGTCATATGAAGAACTGTCAAATGCAAGTTGACTGTAAGACACAACCGTACTGATCACTGATTTGACTCGATCTAACTTAAACCTAGTGACTATGTACTTACAGGACATAACAACATGCGACCTAAGTACAGCTGCCTTCAACAACTCAAACATTCAGTTAATCAACAGTTTTCCAGAAAATTCCTTAAAAATCATGTCCAAAGTGATTAACTAACAGAAAATCCACACAGTAATGGTCACATGGGAGATGTATATGTCTCTGAATCCTGCAGTATATGCCAGACACGTCTGCTGACTAAGTTATCTCCCTTTGAAAGGCTGTGTACTTAACGACATCTTTGAAGCCACTCGACAGTACATTGGCCTTTTGCGCTGAACTGACAGGTTTTTTGCACGACAAATTCGTTACACAGTTTCTTAGTAAGAGGATACGGGAAATGTATGGTATCAGTATAAACCTCATATTCAGCCTTACCCAATACGATTTATTTATTTATTTCATTGGTGTTTTACTCCACATTCAAGAATATTTCACTTATACGACAGCGGCCAGCATTATGGTCGGAGGAAACCAGGCAGAGCTCGGGGGAAACTCACTACCATCCATGTACAGCCGGAGAGGAAGCCAGTATGAGCTGGACTTGAACCCACATCGACCACACTGGTGAGACACTTCTGGGTCATTGCACTACGCTAGTGTGCTCACCGACTGCCCAATACGTGGGCTACTGACACCATATATTTCCTGTAGCCTCTCACTAAGTAACCATGTAACCGTGTTTCAGACTAGGACCATACATGGACAATGACGACTACCTGTGGAGAAACGAGAGCCACTCCAGCAGGAACCTCCGCGTGTTCTCCACCCCCTGCTGGTCAGAGCCCCAGTGCTCCAGGCCGTAGTTCACATAGCTCTTCAGCATCGCAAACCTCTCAGTGGACGAAATGTCCCAGTGTCGCCTCTCTTTGATCTCCGTGAACACCCAGGGCTTGATGAGCGCACCCCTAGAGGAAAACCACCGGGAATATAAGCGATCATTAGATAAAAATCAAGGCGTTTCAGACACTTCCTTTGCACAGGTCAGTGTATTCGGTTTAGTATGATATATCAGTGCACAGAACTACATCTACCATGGCGTCCTTCTTTGACTCACTTATCATTTGTAAGCAATTGAATATTTGCAGTCAGTGTTCTTATTTTATGCTTGGAAATCCTTCATACAAGCACACACCTACACGGTTATCCTGTCACTACAACAGTTTGCTTGCTGATACATGTATATTGCATAAATTAGGATCAGTATACATTTTGGATCTAATATTTCCCACAGAAAATATTCTCAGAGGCAAATGAAGACTAAAAAATATTAGTTTTGATACAGAAGCTTGTATTTTGTCCACAAGGATATTGTTCTATCTTTCATATAAACATCTAAGCACCTTTCCGACATGAATGGAACTACCATAATCAGGCTGTATAAGGCACACAAGTCACTGATGATATTTTACGTAAAATGAAGGACTATGAAATGCAGATTTTATCAAATAATCAAATCAGAAATAATCTGGAGTTTTGAAGTTTTACATGCATAATCATATCACACAGCTGCAGTCGTTGTAAGCGACTTTCTTTTTATCAAATAAGGTGTCCTCTCACTGACCGTGCCAACATGACTCCATCCACACCTGAGGCTTGTTTGTGAAGATCAGCTTCTTCAAACGATAAAATGTCACCATTTCCTGTAAAACAAAAATAATAGGAAGTGGAAAAAAAAAAAACATGACTGAACGAAAATTTATTTATTTATTTCACACCATACTCAAGGATATTTCAGTTATGACAGCGGCCAGCATTATGGTGGGAGGAAACCGGGCAGAGCTGGGGGAAAAAGCCAAGCACATCCGCAGGCTGCTGGCGGACCTTTCCATCTACGGCCGGACAGGAAGCCAACATGAGCTGGACTTGAAGTCACAGTGACCGCATTGGTGGGAGGCTTCTGGGTCATTACGCTGCGCTGGCATTTTAACCAACTGAGCAAGTGATGTCAAAGTATCAAAGTCTAGCTGCTTTGCATTACACTCAAGAATATTTCGCTTAGAGAGCAGTGGTAGGTGGTCATGTTTGTTGATAGAAGAAAACAACACACTAGCACCTGATCAGCCTTCCGACTACGAACATGCAACCCAACAGCAAGAGCTGGATTTGAACCCGTGACCTTGTCATTCAAAGCTTAGCAGATTTCAAACTAAGACCATCAGCTCTCCTTAGCATGCGACAAAGGGCCCCCTGAGTTCTTCATCCACTGAAGTGTTGAGGTCTGATGAGGCCAGGCCAATAATACTCACATCCCTAATCTGACAGCATGGATAATTTGTCGTCCAAACAAAGTATGTGAAGATTACACAGCAAATATTTTATGCTATTGGAAGCATAGGGCCAGCAATAGCCCCAAAATACTTTTGAATATTAGTAATGTACACAGGATAACATACATGTAATTTTTCATGAACTGACAACATTGTAATGAGTTCAGAAAAAAATTAGACAGGAAAATCAACAACACTCAAGCACGTCAACAGAAAGAAACAGAACTCTAACTTGAATGAATGAATGAATGATTATTGCTTAACGCCCTGCCAGCAATGTTTCAGCCATATCGTGGCGAGAAACTCTTACTTAATGACAGATTAAAGATTTGCTGTGCGTAACTTGACATATTTACCAAATATGGGCATAGGCTTAGCAGCCTCTGCACAGACTTTGATGTAGTCCCAGTTTGCTGACTTCGTGTAACGCATCTCTCGTGACCTGCCATGAACCTGAAAATACAGATCTCACAAACTCATGAAAGGTACTTTTACAACCGTTCTCAATTGATACACTTAATGCAATACACCCATGAGAAATCTGCGAAACACGGGCCTGGCTCATTCACCTCAACCTTCACTTCTCAGGTGAGACCTCACACATATTCTAATACAAGTGATATTTAATAACTGTTACACAGTGTTCCTATCTGTTTTTCTTGTACAATACAATGCCAATGCCAATCTGATCAAAGAGTCACTTTGCTACAATATAGATGTATCTTTAAGTTCAACACTGCCCAGACTGGCTATCAGACAAACGTGCAGATATCAGAACAAAACTTTCAAACACTGCATGACCAATGATGTGTAACAGCCAAATGTACGTACTGATACCATGGCAACTCCCACATCTCGCAGGCGGGAAATAAGTTTGTGCGCTAAATTTTTCCCATCGTGAATGCCTGTCCTCATCTTCACTGTGATTGGTAGATTGGTCACAGCTGACATCCCCGTCACAATCTCCTCCAATCGGTTTGCTTTTCCTATGAGAGCACTTCCTTCCCCCTGTTATCAAGATACCCAAATATAAATACTGCTGAGAGAAGAGGGATTGTATTCTGAAATGCATTCAGGGCACAAACTGGTTTATACATCCCCTAGGTAAGCTCTTGAAAGTCGACTTCATGTTTTAGGGGATCAACCCTCTGACACCTTATTGTTTTTCTCCAGATTATACCACTAAATTTGTGGGGCAGCTGTAGAGAAAGCCACTGGACGAAATTTGCTCCATCTTCAAGATATGTTAGCATATCACCTGTATTGTCGGATATCAAAAATGTGACTTCACAGGTGGTGTGACATGGAAGTAGCCATACTGGAATTTTACTGAAAATTTGATAAAATGACTTATTCTCAAAAATGGTCAGAAGGATTTTCTTGTAATTTCTTTAACAAATAATATTTGCTCTGCAAACTTTGGGAGAAAAGAATCTTGACATAACTGAAGAAGTTTTAGTCGCCATCTTGAAAATTTTGCAGTTTGGCTGTTTTCATATATTTGGATAACAGAAAGTATATATAAAATGGAGATCATCATGTGGAGCACAAATATGTGCTCACTTGTCTACCAGAGCTAGTTTTCATGTAATCACAAAAAAGATGGTGAAATAGTCCCATTTACTTTACATGAAACCTTCATGATATACTACATGAAAAAACTAATCATTATAATTGACGGTAGGACCAGGGACTCAACCTGTCAACAATATATTCTTTCTTCCAATGGCTAAGATCAAAGGTAATCTTTTCAACAATGCATTATTCTATGCCACAGCTATGAGAAACAGATTTAAGGTACACTATCTTCATACAAGGGAGTCCAGTGATGATTTTCACAATTAATGTATGCTCTCTTTTGACTGATCTTCAAGTTATAATTCTGTATTTATTTCATTGGGATTTTACACTGAACTCAAGATTATTCACTTATCTGGCAGCAACCAACATTATGGTGGGAGAAAACCATGCAGAGCCCAGGAGAAACCTATAACCATCCACATGTCGCTGGCGGACTTTCACACACACGTCTGTTTCAAGTACTAGGCCACCTGGACTTGATACCTAACATTTATTCCTGAACCTGAATCTCACCGTAAGATGCACCACGTGACACGTGGCTGATTCTTTACCTTTTTGAAAACCATATCCAAAGGACAACCACAGTTGATGTCGACAAAGTCCACCTCCAGATTCTCTCCCAGAAACTGTGCACACCGCGTCATGGTGTCAGTAAACCCACCGCAAATCTGCCAACACAAAACCGGCTACTCTCAACACGTTCAGGAAGTACTGACTGCTCACAGAACACATTACGCTTAAAGGTTTCAATACTTTACCGATTTTCATTACTTTCTTTGGACTTACACGTGAGGTCAATTTCTACATTACTTTGGTTACTGTAAAATACTGTGCTTTCACTTAAATTTTAGCAAAGTGAGTTTCACCTAAATTTCACCAAAAGGTTAGCAATTTTTCAACTGAAACGTTTTGCTTGATTCTAACTGATTCATTCACCTCTTAGGGCTGGTTAGTATCTTCTTGATACTTTTTGATCATTTTAAGGCCTTACTGAGCTTCTGAAAGCGCATTCTGACATGCTAAACTTCAGGCGAAATACAGTCTATCACAACAATACCATGTGTTAATGCAGACAGTCTGCTTATGTGCATATCAATACAGCCAGGTATCTGTTGCTGCATAATTGGGCCTCAGGTCCAATCCAGATTGACCAGGCCTTCGCTTTTGTTTCTGAGCAGGAGTGTGATTATCACACCTTTTACAGAAGAAGACCAGCAGTGTGATTATCACACCCCTTACAGAAGAGGACCAGCAGTGTGATTATCACACCCCTTACAGAAGAAGACCAGCAGTGTGATTATCACACCCCTTACAGAAGAAGGCCAGCAGTGTGATTATCACACCCCTTACAGAAGAAGACCAGCAGTGTGATTATCACACCCCTTACAGAAGAAGGCCAGCAGTGTGATTATCACACCCCTTACAGAAGACAAGCAGTGTAATCTGCACGCCTACATGTCGATTCATACACCACAGACTTCGTTATTCCAGGTGTGTACCTGAATTCCAAAGAGGTCCTCGGTGTGATGTCTGCGCAGCAGAGCACACTCAGAGGCGTTGCCCTGTAGAATGTTGGCACACATGGCCATCTCTCCACAGGTTACATCCGCTCCGTACTCCTTACAGATGCGACGGAAAGGGAGGTTACCCACCTAGAAAATGGAGGACACACAGTGACATTAAGAATATAATAGTCTTTGATCATTTTAGTCCAAATATATTAATTGTTAAATCTGGATTTATTACCAGTATAAATCTAGATTCAAGTTTGTATTTATTCATTTATTTACTTGAATTTCTCACTAGATTGATTTTTTTATTTGCAGCCATATACGTCTGCCATCTTCTTGTTTAAAGAGAAAGACCACACAGAAATGAAGTTATGATGAGTGGAAAAACCTTGAAAAACTGAATCTGAATATCGTTTCTTCGCCAAAATAAACACGTTCAAATGTTTGGAATGTATGGTGGGTTTTATGGACCACACTGATGATGTGGTTCACCAAGTAAAGTCAGGCTGACTTTTCAGTGATCCTAAAATAAAAATTTAATGTCATTATCATAGTAGCATTTTCATAGAGGAAAACATTACAGTAGAACTCTTCACAAGATCTTTATTCAGAGCTGACTATAAAGGTGTACAAAAAGTTGTGTGACGTCACTGATGAACCACATTATCAATGTGGTCCATACAGCCCATCATGAAATCAAAATATTAGAAAACAAAATATTACAAATCTACAACACTGAGTGAAGGTATTTTCACACAGAATTTTTCAGACCTTTTCACTCACCATAACTTCAATTTTTTGTGGTCTTTCACTTTAACAAATACGAATCAAAGGTAGTGGGGTGTTTTGACGTGAGCTACCTCCCTTTGTGGGCTCTTCAAATTGGGAGGTACAAAGCAGACTTTTACAGGTAGAGTAAATTTGACTGAGAGTGCGCATCATATTTTCAGGGGAGATAACTTTTCGAACAAAAATCTACTTACTGTGGTTAATGGGGCCAAGTACAGCTTGTCGGAAAAGTCTATCTGAAAATAAATAAATTTTCACCAACACTTCTACTGCTTACGTTCTGAAGAAAACTGCCTCATGCAAATATCATTTGAACAATCTCCTTAAAATTTCCTCCAGATAAAACAAATACCGGTTATTTTAAATTGAACGAGATGAGACTGGACTTGAAATAACATCATTGCAGATGGAGGTTTGAGTATGTAATTTTCCTAGAAACTGTATACCACAAAATGAGATTATCTCAAGATTAGTGGCTCCTCCTTCAGATAAAAATGATATGACTTTGGGTCTTCAACTTTAGATGTCACCTTTTTCCTTTCCGTGGGCCGCAGTTTGATTTCCCCTTCATCTGTGACACACCCAAGTGTCGTCAACTTCTCTGGATTACTCTCAGTACTGGCCTCTAGTTTACTCTTCGTCATTTTCACAGCCACTTCCGTAGCAGCCTTGGCCGCAGAGAAGTCATATTTTTTGCGCTGCAAAGCAAACTTCAGATCACCCTCAATAACATTCAGCACTTGTTTCTTATCCGCAAACTGTGCCTGCAGCTCTTCGTTTACGATATTCTTACAATCCTCGCTCAAATGTTTTGAGGCGAATCGACACGTGATACTGTACGGGCATTTTCCGTATTTTTCAAACAGGTAACAGTTTTCTCCAATGTCTGCAGGCTTTGATGACATGTACCCGGCAACGTCATGGCTGAACGTACACTTCTCACCGAACTTACATTCCTTTCCATCCTTTATAGCATTACACAGTCTTATTCCTTCATTTTTCCCTGATTTTGGCCTCTTCTTGTTTCTTCCCTTGAGTTTTTTCCGCTTAGCAGGAGGCGATGACAGTTCTTTATCACCATCGTTACCATCTGCTGCCTTCTCTTTATTGAGCTGCTCTTTCACAGCTGGGTCCAAAAACTCCTCGTCTATTTGGGGCTTGTAATCCTTAAGTAAAAACCTGAAAAGAGCATTGCATGTATCAGGAATACAGTTTCTAGCAAAGGTTACTGATACGGGCCTTCCTATTTGTTTTTGAGCAGGAGTGTAATTATGACACCCCTGACAGCAGACCAGGAGTGTGATTCACACTGTCTAGACTCTTTATTATTCCAGGCGTGTGTTATTAGCACACCTAGTCTTTGTTTCAGAAGTGTACCAGGTATGGGAGTGTCATTGCATGCCTCAAATATGAAGGCCTGTTGATAAAGTCATTTGTACCATACATAATGTAATGCAAGGAACGTTATTCCATGTTACATCTAAAACATGTATACATTATTCCATGTTACATACACAACATGTATACATTATTCCATGTTACTTCTACAATACGTATACATTATTCCATGTTACGTCTAAAACATGTATACATTATTCCATGTTACATATACAATATGTATACATTATTCCATGTTACATATACAACATGTACACATTATTCCATGTTACATCTACAACATGTATACATTATTCCATGAACATTACATACACATGTATTTATTAACTTATTTGATCGGTGTTTTACGTTGTACTCAAGATTGTTTCAGTTATACGACAGCAGCCAGCATTACGGAGAAAGGAAACTGTGCAGAGCCGGGGGGGGGGGGGACCCACATATACACCATGTTTACATGTCTTGATTTAAATTTATTTCACTTGTTTAATGGCCACATGAGCACCATCGACCACTTAAAGTCAATAAAGTACCACAAAAAGTGTGAATGAGGGGACGTACATGCAGAAATTTTCTGTTCAAGGTTGTCTTTGATTGTCTGTGTACATGATAAACTTAAGACAATGGGTTTGCTTTACATGGCTAAAAGCAAGAAAAATATATATACAGTGTATGTTTATGTATTACATGTAGACAGAATAGAAACACATTTCAGTTCACTATATACTTTCTCTAGTACTTACTCTTCCTTAATTTTAGCAAACCCAGCTTCATTTCGTTTTTCTGGCTCGTTTTCAGTCATGTCTCCAATATCCACACCTGGATCATTTACGTGCAAATGAAAGATTACATGTATCAAAAAAAAGGTATACTTCTATGGCCCAGTGGGTAAATAATCTAACACGCAGGGCAATCAACACTCACAGGTTCACTAAGCCACGTGATGCATCTGTTGTGTGATTGAATGGCACTGTATTCAAATTGAATGGCACTGTATCCAAATTGAATGGCACTGTATCTAAAGACCCTAAATGACCTATAAATTGCTCATTTTTCACTGGTCTGAGAGTTCTATGGAATATGGAAAGGTGTTTTACAGTTTGTTTTGAAGGTAGGATAATATCCTACTGGAAAAATATAACTTTTAACACCAGGATAAATATTATACAACATTAATTAATCTACATGTACCTCTAAGAAAGCACTTTCATGTGCCACATTTAAAGTCAGTAAGGTTATGTACATGTTCTGCTCCAAGAACACCATCAATATTTCTTATGATACACTGCTCATTTCTACACGAGTATCATATACAGCCTGTATTAAGGTGGGGGGGGGGGAACACGTTAGTACACTCCTGTAATGGCTCTCAGCATATAGTAAAGTAAGATTATATTTCACTGGTGTTTCAAACTACAGTCAAAATCATTGCACTTCTGTGACTACAGCCAACCAGTCTGAAATTGCTCTGATGTTGGAATCTGCATTAGAAATGAAGCTATCACTCAAATCCCCATGTCACAGAGATCTAGTGTGAGGAATATGCTAACAGTTGGGGCTGTGAAAAAGCACTCCACATACCACTAGCTCGTCAGATCCTCGCCATAACATCTCCTCTTCGCATCGCCACACATAATTTTGTAAGGGTAATCCAATCGAGTATCATTTATAACTAGAAAGCGTGCAGGTTGTGTGGTTCTGACATGTTTTCAAGACGACCGCCATAGAAAGTCAACCTAATAATCCAAATTTGGGGATGTGCCCATGTGCAGAGGTGAGTAATATTTTAATGTTTTTTAACTTTTCTTTTAACTCTCCTGAATTATATTTCCAATGCATTTTGTAAGTCTTTTCACTTCTTTTATTTGTGATATTTTTGTCTTGCACGATCAAAAAGTCAACTGTGGATTGAGGAGCCCAGGAGTTCAACTCTTAGTGACAATTCACATGTTTACCTGCATAACCCATTTAAACCACGTCGGAAATGGTGGATGTCTCCAAACAATTGGCAGCAGTGTAAGCAGAGGCATTTTTGCGAAAAACGAAACTTTACTGGATTACCCTAACAAAATCATGTGTGGCGATGGGAAGGGGAGATGTTACGACGAGGATTTGACCAGCTAGAGGTATGTGGAGTGCTTTTTCAAGTTCCCAACTGTTAGTCACCACATTTCTCACATTAGGTATCTCTGACTTGGGTGTTTGCGCCATAGCGTCATTTCTGATGCAAATCCCAGCGTCAGTGCAGTCTCGGACTAACAGTCAACATCGCAAAATTTATTTATTTATTTATTTGATTGGTGTTTTACGCCGTACTCAAGAATATTTCACTTATACGACGGCGGCCAGCATTATGGTGGGAGGAAACCGGGCAGAGCCCGAGGGAAACCCACGACCATCCGCAGGTTGCTGGCAGACCATCCCACATACGGCAGGAGAGGAAGCCAGCATGGGCTGGACTCGCATTGGTGGGAGGCTTCTGGGTCACTGCACTGTGCTAGCGCGCTAATCAACTGAGCCACGGAGGCCCTGCCAACATGCCAAAAGGAAATTGTGGAAATAAAAATTAGTGGACATTCAGTGCATTTCAAGGGTTTGTTGTCACCATGAGCAGAAATACTGAAGCCAACTACACATCATTTGACCACTGTCCTTGTGATCTTGTTTACATTACCGGGACTGCAGCGTTTATCAGTTAACTCTGCCAGCAAGTACAATCTAGCAACACGCGGCAACGTGTATGATGATGTCGTAAAAGTGAAACCAACGTGTTTTGTGGCAGTGCTTTGACGCGTACCTTTTCATAAATGCTATGTACAGTAGGAAAGGTACGATCACAAGTTGTTGCACGTGACTGCCATGTGACCACCCTCGTGGGAGGAGTTTACCTGGGCATATAGTCACATTGGAAAGCTCAAAGTCGTAAGTTGGCTTGTCTCTCTTAGTTTTTGTTTTTCTTTTAATTCAGGAAAACGTCCGGACTATTTTTTTCACCGATCTACAAAATTCTTGCAGGCATGAAATGCTACCTCTTCTTTTGTAAAGAATTCCTTCTTTTCGTTTTCCAAAACCTACTCAAGAACATTGTTAAAAATAGTAGCACATTTACCAGTGACATACTGATTTAGCTCAAACTGACAAAAATGCTAAAAATGACAAAAATGTAGTGATAAATAGTAGTGTTAGTTCCCACTTCCTCATCCCAGTGTAGACCTGTCATAATCATTATACTTGATTCATCCTTATAAATTTGTCAGCATGTACATTTATGTATTGTGCGTCTACATCACATGACGTGTTAGTCACAGGCTGTATCGGTATTTTCCAGACACTTCTCAGAAATAGATATTGCAACCATGTAGATAGCAGTTATGTTTTTTTATGTAGGTCTAATGGTCGCCACTTGTAGGCTTACGTCCACGTCACAGTCCAGTGCTCTTGAGCAGTCACTAAATCTACTACCAGCAGCAAAAAGCTCTCTTTGCTTGTTGTTATTGCACCTGTCAGGTGAGGCATAACTTTTATATAAATGCATCTCCATAGCAAGCGATTATGGCAGTGGTAGTGAAAATGATCAGCGGTTGACAAATCATTGATAAAAAAAGCCTAATATAATGATTTTATCTCAATTTACACTGCACAGTCCTATTGGCTGGAATAACATGTGTTTTGTTAAATAAGTTAAACTTTTTCTTTCATTTCAGCACAAAGATGGGCCTGTACAGTACCATTGCGCTCTGTCTATGTATGGGAATGATTGCAGAAGGGAGAAATGCCTTCCGTGCCATGTTCCCTGAGAAATACCCACCCATGTGGAAAAATGGAGTGGACCCGGGGAAGCCATTGTTTTTGACTCCATATTTAGAGAAAGGCCAGATTGATTTGGGTATGAGAAGAAAACAAAAATCATCATTTAGTGAAGAGTATTTTTAATCAAATAATAATCTGTGATTAACAGAAAGAAGCAGAACCCTTCCAGTTTTCTCCCAGAGCCAATATACAGATACAGTCCAGTCATAATGTTTAAAATTCCTGAAAGACAAATAAGTAGACATTTGTCTGCATGGAGGGACATGTATTCAAATCCTTTGTGATGAAATACTTTTTCTTTTGCAGCTCGGCAGCTTAGTCTGGTGGGACCGCTGAATGGCACCAATGTCAAAAGTTATTCTGGATTCTTGACTGTCAACAAAACCTACAACAGTAACCTTTTCTTTTGGTTTTTCCCTGCCCAGGTCAGTAACATGTATATACTAAGAAAGGTTGTAGAAGTCAGCTTTAGCCGTGTTTACAGAGGTCTTGTCGTGGTTCAGAAACCCACCTGCCTGCTTGCCCGCCGCCCACATGCCTACCCGTCCCAGTTTGCCCGTGTAAACACTCATCTCTAGAAGGGTTTATCCGATGTTCACCATGTAATTTTATGAATGGCTGTAGTATGAATAATATAGTATAATTCATTGTACATTTGCTTAAGGCCGAGTATAAAGTGCATTGTACGGTTTTTTATTATTATTATTTTAATGAGAGGGTTATGCCAGTTAACAGTTAACTTCTTTGCCTTTAAAATTTGCACGCAGAATGTGTTGCTCTTTGCATTAAGGGCTGAAATTGAAACAGTTGTGTCCGTCCTTCTGTGAAGTCTTTTACAGTTGTTGATTATTGTCAATATGTGTTATTGCTAGAGGGCACCGAGGGAAAGTAAATTGTATTTGCTTGAATGACCCTAGATGAGAAAGTTGTTGTTATTGTTATTATAGAATGATCCCATGAACGCTCCTGTGTTGCTATGGTTACAAGGTGGACCTGGAGGATCGTCACTGTTTGGGCTGTTTGTGGAACAAGGGCCTTTTTATGTGGATGCGAATACAAACTGTAAGGCTGTGTTGACTTCTAGACAAGGGTTTATGAACTTTAGTTTAAGGGGGAACTGTCGCGGTTCTATTTATACAAAAATGATGCAAGCAAAACAATGCATCTGATGAGTATTTTTCCTTGTAGAAAACAAAAATATATTTAACATCAAAACTTGTCTGCCCTTGAATGGCACTAGTGTGCCAAATGTGTGAGGTAATTGTAGCATTTCCAGCTTTGAGGCGCAATGCTTACCAGTCCATGTGTCAGATAAAAAAAGCTCCCCTGAAAAGGGCAAAAGCATAATTTAGATTGCTAATTTGGTTCAAAATGGTCACATCACATGGCAATTTTCCATTTTGATCGCATGGAGGGGCCCGATGGGATGGCATGAAAACTAATCCCGTTGTAATTCGCTGTGTGATTAGCACAGTTGATTTCTGCACAGAGCGACACACCACCACTAAGACATCATACACCAGGAGGACATCAAGCATATCAAGGGCAGATAAGCGTTCAGAGCATAACCATACCAAGCTTCATGAAAAAATATTTTTTGAAAACATCTAGCAATTTTTAGTCTTTAAATCACTTCAGCTCCATGTTTCAGATACCTTTAGGACATGCTGTGCTAATTTTGCACGAAAAAATTGATCAACCGAGACAGTTTACCTTTAAGATTTAATTTTGCTGTAATTGTTGTAAAAGAGATTTAAAATAAAGTCATAGCATGTGCTTGTGAAAACGTATCAGAAAAGAATATATAAGAATGTTTTTGCCTGTTTAGTATGATTAGTTTCGATAGTTTAATATGATTGGTTGTTTGATGTGAACTTCACACATAGTAAGGTATGGCTTGCAAAAAGTGCCGGGCATAAATGGTTAATGATGTACTGTTCCCACGAAAGTCTGTCCGCACATCCTGTCGGTCGGTTGGTCACACACAGAATAGTTGTGTAAGACTACAGGCATACAACTATACAAAGTGGAAAAGTTAGCGCAAAAAAGTCACTGCAATTAAATAAATAGGGAAAACCCCTTAATTTGGCTTGAAAGCCGAGACGTTTTCAAAGTAAAACTAAACAGAATGCTCTTAGACTGTTTGACTGACTGTTCTCGTGAATCCTGTTTGCCATTCTTTGATTTCAGTACACCCAAGAGATATAACCTGGAACAGCAAGTACTCCATGTTGTATATCGACAACCCAGTAAGTATACTGCCTGGTTTCGCTGATACCCCATTCTGCCTGTGACTTTGTGTTCACAAATTTGACCCAGGTTTATTGTGGTAGCAGTCATCCGTCGTCTCTCCCTTGGCCTGTCCATCTGTCGGTCAGTCCATGTCTTTATAAACACTTTATCTCTTGGACGTCTTTAGCTACATGTAGGCTTACCAACCTTATACTGCACACGCACACTACACAGTCATTGGAAAAAATGCTATTTATTTGTGGAGACCTTGACCTATTTTTATAAGGTCATTTAGGATGTATTTTGTGACAGGCTTGCAAGTGTAAGACATTGACCAGTTGTGATGAAACTTGTACCCTGTTTGCATCTACAGGTAGTCCCAAAGAACAACCATCTTCTTTTTCATTGTCCTTGCTCTGTTTTTGTTCTTTTTTTTTCAAGGCTGTTAGGCCCTTGTCTTGTAAACACACTGTATCTTGCAATAGTACTTCACATTAGTCCATTGAAAAGGATTTTTTGAGAATGTTGAAAGAGTTGTAATGAGTTATTTCTGTTTACAGGCTGGTACGGGATTCAGTTTTACCGACAGCGATGCAGGGTATGCCACAAATGAGGTGGATGTGGGCAGAGACCTCTACAGGTGGGTGTTACTTCTTGGTGGCTGACTGGTCATCATGTTCATGGTGTGTCTGGTCACTCGCCGCTGGGTGTGACTGGTAACCGACTGGTGAGTGTGACTGGTAACCGACTGGTGGGTGTGACTTGTCACTCACTGGTGGGTGTGACTGGTAACCAACTGGTGAGTGTGACTGGTAACCCACTGGTGGGTATGACTGGTAACCCACTGGTGGGTGGGATTGGTAATCGACTGGTGGGTGTGACTGGTAACCAACTGTTGGGTGTGACTTGTCACTCACTGGTGGGTGTGACCGATAACCCACTGGTGGGTGTGACTGGTAACCCACTGGTGGGTGTGACTGGTACCGACTGATGGATGTGACTTGTCACTCACTGGTGGGTGTGACTGGTAACCAACTGGTGAGTGTGACTGGTAACCGACTGATGGGTGTGACTTGTCACTCATTGGTGGGTGTGACTGGTAACCAACGGGTGAGTGTGACTGGTAACCAACTGGTGAGTGTGACTGGTAACCGACTGGTGGGTATGACTGGTAACCCACTGGTGGGTGTGATTGGTAATCGACTGGTGGGTGTGACTGGTAACCAACTGGTGGATGTGACTGGTAACCAACTGTTGGGTGTGACTTGTCACTCACTGGTGGGTGTGACGTGTCACTCACTAGTGGGTCTGACTTGTTACTCACTGGCGGGTATGGCTGGTAGGTGAGACTGGTGGGTGTGACTGGTAACCTCCTGGTGGGTGTGACTGGTAGCTGACTGGTGGGTGTGACTGGTAACCGACTGGTGGGTGTGACTTGTCACTCATTGGTGGGTGTGACTTGTCACTCACTGATGAGTGTCACCTGTCACTCACTGTCACTCAAAGCCATATGTCAAAAAGTAAACTTGTAGAGAAAATTCCGCAAAGCACGATGAGCTAGTATCTAACTACTTATTATTATTTAGTGTATGCAAAGCAAATTTTGGGCTCAGTTTTCATTTAGATGTAGAAAATAGATTAAACAAAGCAATGGTGATGTCTACTGACACTATGGAAATTTGTTGAATTCTGTTCATAGAAATATTGAAATTGATCTACCTTTTGACTTATCAATCATATATTGCTAATTTGGTGCAAAGATTATTTTGTGTTTTTTCTTTGTTTTCCCTTCAGTGCCTTGACTCAGTTTTTCCAGATTTACAATGAGTACCAAGCAAATGATTTCTATGTGACAGGGGAGGTAAGTAACCAGTGTAGTCATCTCTGATGTAGAAACTCTTAGATATAATCCATCTGTAGAAATAAACGTACAACTTCAATAGGGATCATACGATTTCAGATTGAATTACTTATCAGATATCAAATGTATTTTCAGTCTTACCTGTGCCAACATATCTACCATTTAGTAGGATGTAAAACTTGACCCTTTACACTAGAGACACCTTTCAATCATATACCAGGAAGTAACATCTAACATTTCATCAGATACACATGTACGGGTACAACTTTACAGTTGTGTTATGATTCAGTCGTAACATTCTTTAGATATACATAGACAGTATTACAGTGGGAATATCTGTCTGTCATACTCTGGGAAAGGCATCTTAACACTTCATTAGGTACACATGTGCAACTTTACAGTTGTGTTATGATTCAGTCGTAACATTCTTTAGATATACATACACAGTATTACAGTGGGAATATCTTTCTGTCATACTCTGGGAAAGGCATCTTAACACTTCATTAGGTACACATGTGCAACTTTACAGTTGTGTTATGATTCAGTCGTAACATTCTTTAGATATACATACACAGTATTACAGTGGGAATATCTTTCTGTCATACTCTGGGAAAGGCATCTTAACACTTCATTAGGTACACATGTGCAACTTTACAGTTGTGTTATGATTCAGTCGTAACATTCTTTAGATATACATACACAGTATTACAGTGGGAATATCTTTCTGTCATACTCTGGGAAAGGCATCTTAACACTTCATTAGGTACACATGTGCAACTTTACAGTTGTGTTATGATTCAGTCGTAACATTCTTTAGATATACATACACAGTATTACAGTGGGAATATCTTTCTGTCATACTCTGGGAAAGGCATCTTAACACTTCATTAGGTACACATGTGCAACTTTACAGTTGTGTTATGATTCAGTCGTAACATTCTTTAGATATACATACACAGTATTACAGTGGGAATATCTTTCTGTCATACTCTGGGAAAGGCATCTTAACACTTCATTAGGTACACATGTACAACTTCACGGTGGTGATATATTTCAGTCGTATACGCTGAGAAATATTCGTACATCTAACAATTGATCAGACAGACATCTTACAGTCGTGATATGTTTCAGTTGTATGCTAGTGGGTACACGTACCATTTCATAGGAAACACTTGTGAAACATCACAGTAGTGAGGCAATTTTCCGACATTTCTCCTTGTAGTAAGCACTGCGAGAAAGTGGACAGAAAAACCCATGTCATCTAATACCCTATCAGATACAATGTATATGTACTCCTTCACATTGGTGATACGTTTCAGTCATACGCTGGGAAATACGTCCCTGCTATCTCGTACACCATCCACATGAACAACCCAGGGGCTATGGTGAAGATCAACCTGAAGGGCCTGGCCATTGGGGATGGACTGATTGACCCAGTCACTGTGAGTACTCCAGTATATCCAGGAAGTCCAGCTCGTGCTGGCTTCCTCTCCGGCCGTATGTGGCAAGGTCCGCCAGCAACCTGCGGATGGTTGCAGGTTTCCCTTGGGCCCTGTCCTTTTCCCTCTCACCATAATGCTGACCATCGTCGTATAAGTGAAATATTTCTTGGGGATGGCATAAAACTCCAATCAAATAAATAAATAAATTATCTTTACTGAAATTCCTCAACCCCTTCATAATTTTGCAGGATGTTTATACAAGCATATTCTCACATTTGAGTTTCTATTTGTAGATGATCCCGAAATATGCAGATTTCATGTACAACATTGGGGTGCTAGATGAGAGTGAGAGGGATTACTTCCAGAATGGCACAGACCAAACTGTCGCTCTCATTAACCAAGGAAAATGGCTGGAGGCTTTCAAGGTACACACCAAGTGGTTAACGGTATAAGGCTTTGGACTTCAAATCCAATGAACAATGCCCAGGTTCGGACCCTGCTCACAGTGCCAAGTGTGACTGGGCTGACCAGCTGGGGATTTGAACCAGCAATCTCTGGGATTTTAGTCCACGCCTCTACTGCTAGGCTAAAGAGAAATTCCCTCCAGCCCAGAGGTAGATCCTGTTACGTACATCACAAATATTTGTGATTTTCTTTCAGCTGCAGGTGTTTTTTTCTTCGGTTTTTTAAAGACATGTTCAAGAATATTTCACTTAAACAATTACAGTCAGTTTTTTGGGTAGCAGAATGCCGGAGACCATGGAGCAAACCGATGAACTATCACACATGTGACGTACAGATTTACCCGCCATATTGGTGATCTACATCAAATGTTAGACCAGCTCCAAACTTATTCTCATCAGGGCCCTTCAAGCAGGGATAACGTGGGAATCTACAAATTCCCTGTCCAAGGACAGATTTGAACCTTAACCTGACATATGCTAGTGAGACCAAGAACCGCTCCAAGTAGCTTTATGGGTCACCCTGTCAGTTGATTTTTCAAACTTTTAAGATGCCGTCTTTTTACCTGGGCTCTTCATTTAAAGAGAGGCCTTACTTGCAAACCAATATTCTACTTTCATCCAAGAAATATGGTAAAATAAACAGCATTTCACCTGGTCCACATATCATTGGCTAACTTTTTGCTGGTTTTGACTGGGCCATTATGTCATGAGGTTTGTCAGGTACCGTACCGTGGAGGTTTTATTATTTCTGGTTCTTTGGTTTTCTTCATCCAAAGACCAAGCTATCGTCTTACAACGTATCAGGGGATCTTTTAATAGTGTCCAATCAAATAATGTATGTATGTTTGGGTTTTACATTGTACTTTTAATCCAGCAAATCAACAAGTCAAAACAACCAGTGATGTATATGTACTTTGGTCTGTTTTGGGGGAATTTATGTTTCTGTATTATTATAAACATTGTAAATAAAAATGTGGT
This sequence comes from Acanthopleura granulata, assembly GCA_016165875.1. Taxonomy (NCBI): domain Eukaryota; kingdom Metazoa; phylum Mollusca; class Polyplacophora; order Chitonida; family Chitonidae; genus Acanthopleura; species Acanthopleura granulata. The sequence goes on from JABBOT010000014.1 coordinate 7,181,723, forward strand.
GAGAAATTGTCCTTTATAGTAACATTGATTGTGTTGGTAAGTAAAAATGAATGTGTGGTTGTCGTCACAGGTTTTGCAGACTCTGATATTTTCGGATAACGATTACTTTTATCAACATTCTGGGTATGACGATAGATACAACTTTCTCAGGAGCCAGGTATGTCTATGTGTTCTCAGAGAAACTTCTTATTGCGTTTACTGACTTACTCACTCGCATGTTTTACAGATTTTTGATGCCTTGCTCAATGGGGATGTCACTAAAGGCCCGGCTTTTTTCGTCAATGTCACAGGCTGCACTGATTATTATAATTTCCTTCGCACTCAGGTATAGCTTTCCCATAAACACCTAAATTTTACCTTAATTAATTCATTACGCTCAGGTATTACTTTCTAATTAACACCCAGATATTACCTTCCTAACACGCGAGTATTACTTTCCCATGCTCACGTAAATTTTACCCTAGTGATTTCATAGTGCTCAGGTATTACTTTCTAAATAACACCCGGATATTGCCATCATAACGCTTGAGTATTACTTTCCATGCACTCCTAAATTTTACCTTAATTAGTTCATAACGCTCAGGTATTAGTTTTTGATTAACACACAGATATTACAGTTCTAACACTTCAGTATTACTTGCCCATTCACACTTAAATTTTACCTTAATTAATTCATAACGCTCAGATATTACTTTCTAATTAGATATTTACCTTCTTAACACTCTGGCATTACTTTGTAATTATTATCTTTCTTAACACTCGGGTATCACTTTCTTAACTCACTGGTATCGTTACCTAAACAGGCTTCTTTTTTGATATCCCCACATATAAATGTATGTTTTGTGGGGGGTTTTCTTCTTCATTCTTATATATATATACCTTATTATGTGCCTTGGTAGTAAGTTTCCCATGACGCTACAACGTATACATTCAGCACCTTCAATGGAGGTCAGTTAAGATTTTTAATTGATTTGTCATAATTTTACAGCCAGTTGATCTTTCCTCCCCAGTTAAAAGTTGTGCACTCATCCATATTCGCCCTATCTAGTGATATGTTGTAATTTGATGATAAGTCAGTCCCACTTCTGACAAGTCAGTCCCACTTCTGACAAGTCATTCCTGTCAGTACTTCAGAATGAGTGAATGAATGATAATGGCTAAACGCCACATGGGTAGTGTTTCAGCCATATTATGGCAATTCCCACTTCTCAAAATTCAGAATCAAGTTGTATTAAAGTTATTTTTTGGGAAAACTGTTTTGGAATTTGTTAAATTTAAAGCCAAAAGCAGGATTCTGCTAATTAAAGGGACACAGAATTAACATTTATTAAATTTACGTTACCTGTTGTGGAAATTTGAGACAGATTGTCATAAAAATTGTTTCCAAAAGAGAACAATAAAATTATATCCTTTGAGCACAAATTTCGTAACAAAGTGATGCATGTAGCACATGTATTTGTGGTGTTGAAGACCAAGCTGTGATAGTATATTTGCATCTTTCTATCACATGATTGTAAGAGCATTAACATTGTAATGCCACTCTGCGATATAAACATCATCACTAGACATGGTTTTTCACAGCCTTGAGGTTTAAGTTTTCCATTTAAAATCATTACAGTGGTGTCATGAAACTAATCATCAAGTGTGGGCGTAGTTCTGTTCTTTGAGCAAATTAGCATTGAATATCTGTGTCATTTAAGCTTTAAAAATCCCCACCCCACCCCACCGTCTTCACACCATCCGTTACACAGCCTATCATATCCGGCTATGGAATTGAAAGTATGGATTTACCCTCAAGTTGAGGCCATGATTTTGGTCACAATTGCATGAAATTTGTGATCTTGGCCACATTTGCATGAAACTGAGTTCATAAACCAAATTTTTGTCCCTTTTTCTCATAAATCTGGTCAAAATAATCAGGCCGTAATGCTGCAGATTTCATGTCAGACAGTATTTATGAAGAATGAATGAATGAATGATTTTGGCTTAACGCCACATTGGCAATATCTCAGCCATATTGTGGAGAGAACATGTTCAAATCAGCAAGCCTTTAATAGTTTTCGACATGATCTGATGAACATTCAAAATTTAAAGAAAAACAGACGAAGTTTTTTTAAAACCAGTTTGAAAAGACTAAATGTTAGCTAAACTTCGAAAGCCACAATTGTTTGGTATTTTATACAATGTAAGAAATGTACATATATATAAATATATAAACTATATTCTATTATACAGGCCAACACCCTTCAAAAAATTAACGCTGTTAAATAAGTCAAATATAGAGTTAACTGTGTAGAATCTTTGCCGAATATGAGGGAAGTCCACACAGTCAACAAGGATATGTTTGATGCCATACTGCGCACCACACCCAACGCACTTGGGAGCACTGCTCCCACCCAGGGTAAAATTAGACATGAATGCCCAACACGGCATCTTGTTAAAACGACTTGGTCTCTACAAGACATACCAAAAGTATAAGAATCATAGCCTGTGACAGGGTGAATTATTTATGAAGATATTATATTATGAACCTGTCATTGATGCCTTACTTCCAAGTGGCAGAAAAAAATGACATAAAAAATGGATTTAAATTAACGGTAGTTTTGGGAGAGTGGCTTTAGATGATAACCATATAAAACAAAATCTTCTGGTCACCTGCAGGAACCAGCAGACTATGGTTACTTTGGCAACCTTTTGGCCCAGCCACAGGTGAGGAAAGCGATCCACGTGGGTGATCTCCCTTACAACGATGGCGATAAGGTGGAAATGCATCTGCTGACGGACTTCCTACAGTCCACCAAACCCTGGCTGGCCGTCCTCATGGACAATTACAAGGTGAGTAATCCCGCTCCATCCCGGCAACTTGGTTTTCTCAACCTTTTTGGTGATTAAAGTAAATATATACACTTTCTCTTTAACCCCCCCCTCCCAAATTTTCCAAAAGATGCAAAGGCAAATAAAGGTAATAAAATATTGCTTTTCGTTTTGAAATTTAGTCTGTTTCAATAGGCTTTATAGTCTACCACCATACATTGCCCAGTAATCCCTGAAACTACAAACAGTAGAACAGCCTGGGGAAACCCATGATCATTTGAAGGTTGCTGGCAGATCTTCCCATGTACTTCTGGAGAGGAAGCCAGTGTGAGCTGGGCTTCAACTCAACTCACTTGCATTGGTGAGAGGTACCTGGGTCATTTCGCTGCACTGGCGTGTTAACTCTTCGAATACGGGGGCCCTGTTTATGCATTTAAAATCAAAGTACCAGTATATGTAAACAGAGTTTGTAGTGGGCGTAGACTAAAATAAAGACAAACAAGAATAGAGGAGTTTCGAGTTCGAACTCTTTTGTCACCAAAGGTGAGAAGAGTCCTACTGTATCATGTGACTTGTCACTTTGTGGACTTTACTTTATACTGATCACTCCTCTCATTGTGTTCAGGAGGTGTAGATGACGCTTCTAAACTTCATTGACTTCTTCAGTTCACAAACCCTCAGCTCCTCAATTTTCACTGTAGTTCACCCAATTCTAAATAACTTTTTGTGACACTTTCTTAGACACTCATGTCACAGCAAATGTAAATCAGGAATCAGAAATAACATTTTTGTCAAGTCACGTGGTACAGCAACACATTTCCTACCTTTAGCAATAAAAGAGTTAGAACTCAAAACTTCCATATTGAACACTGAAAAACCAAATTACTAAACTGACAAAATTAAGAAAGTAGGTGTGACTTTACTGTTTCAGGTGATGATCTACAATGGCCAGTTGGACATCATCATCGCCGTTCCCCTGACAGAGGCCTTCCTGCCCACTGTCCAGTGGAGTGGTCAGCAGCAGTACCTGAAGGCCAAGAAAACCGTGTGGAAAATCAAGAAGTCTGACACGGAGGTGGCAGGCTTCGTGAGGCAAGTGGGCGACTTTTATCAGGTAAGAGGAACACTTTGTGGTGAGAAAGAGAGACACTGGTTGTGACTGATTGCATTTGTACTGAAAGATTGGGCGTGGAAAAAAAAAAAAGTCGGCTCTTGTGGTGTGACGCATCAAATTTGACTCGTCTGCAGAAACTGCTGCAAATGTGGACACTCTGATTCAGGAAATTTGTAGAAATTGATGAATCACTCAACGTTAACATGGCTTAGGGAATAGAATGAATGAATGAATGAATGAATGAATGAATGTGGTATACTATCATGTACAGTATCTCACCCACCTCTGTTTCAGTGTCATACATGAAGATAAGACATGAGACATAGAATGAGAGTACAGGTAGAGAGTAGCTGTAGTATAGATCAAGTCAACCTACAAGCAGTAGATAGGTCATGTACATTGCCTTGCTTTGAACATGGACAGATATACATATATCGTAACATCATCGTGGCGAGAACATGTGCATGCTAGCAAGCCGCGAATGGTTTTCAACATATGGTGAACTCTTTAAGAACAACTTAGGGAATAGAGCAGTCCTTGTGTATGTGTGTGTGTTGTACTCGTGTTGTACTCATGTTGTGTTGTACTCATGGTGTGTTGTACTCATGGTGTGTTGTACTCATGGTGTGTTGTACTCATGTTGTGTTGTACTCATGGTGTGTTGTACTCATGGTGTGTTGTACTCGTTGTGTTGTACTCATGTTGTGTTGTACTCGTTGTGTTGTACTCATGGTGTGTTGTGCTCATGGTGTGTTGTACTCATGGTGTGTTGTACTCGTTGTGTTGTACTCATGGTGTGTTGTGCTCATGGTGTGTTGTACTCATGGTGTGTTGTACTCGGTGTGTTGTGCTCATGGTGTGTTGTACTCATGTTGTGTTGTACTCGTTGTGTTGTACTCATGGTGTGTTGTGCTCATGGTGTGTTGTACTCATGGTGTGTTGTACTCGGTGTGTTGTGCTCATGGTGTGTTGTGCTCATGGTGTGTTGTACTTGAAAGGGAAATAGAAAGCCAGTCGCTGTTTGGCTGCATCATAGTGAAAGCAGCAAGACAGGGCAGAGATATTGGCCAAATCAGGATTCCAGTCTTCTCGAGAGATCATACTGGTTTTGGAAGAGACAGGGTGGAGGCTTTCGGGCAAAGAAGAGCTCAACAGTAACAACAGTGTTAACCTCTGTGAAATCACAGTAATTCATGAGAGCCCTCACGCTGTCGTCCAAACCAGGGTGATCTCTTAACACGGCTGCAGTGCAGATTCATCTTATTGGATGGTCAATCCAATTGGATCTATCAATCCCTGACACTTTTAACTAAAAGAATGGACCACATGTTTAGAAAGTACACATCATTTGAAAGGCAATTTCATGCTGTTTCAAAATATGGTCTTCATTATTCCAGATATGATCTTCATTATTTTTGGGCATATTTTTTATCAGTCATTAAAATGGAGATAAAGACTGAGGTCCTAAGGTGGACTTTTTGGACCATATTGAAGAACTGTGAAGTCACAGATTCTTTTTTTGGGGGGCTTGCTAAGCATGCTGAAACTGTTTTGACATTAAATACAGATACAGGTGTTGTGCTACGAATATTTTCATTATTTTCATTATGATTATAGCAATCAAAGGATGTTCACAGTCCTTCAGTATGTTCCAAAATCTCCACCGTAGCATCCCAATCTTTATTTCTGTGTTAATCACTGATAAAAAAAATGCCAAAAAGTAAAGAAGACCATATTTGGAATAATGAAGACCATATTTGGAATCACCACGCTATTGCCTTACAAATGATGCATACTTTCTAAACATGTGGTCTGTTCTTTTAAATTTTTTCTTTGCTTGCACAATACATACAGGTAAGTAATTGTTGTTCACAAGAGCATACGCCTACTTACCTGTACTTGGTGAGACATGTTGTATTCAGTTTTTGACACAACACTCTTAACTCTTCTTTCAATAGGTCATTGTCCGGGGGGCTGGACACATCCTTCCTCATGACCAACCAGAACGAGGCTTTGATATGATTGACAGGTTTATTTCTGGAAAACCATTCACTGACTGATTAGCTGTTGTTTCTTAGTTTTTAACTACAAAATAAGCCAAATAATAATAATTGCACTATGAAACAGACTAAATGAGAACTGAAGAAACATTACATGATTGTCAAATATATTCAATTCTAACATCTGTACAGCTGATTTTTTATATTCTAGTAGCACCGATTTAATTGAAAATGATTCTTGTATTTTTTCTAAATTTTTATTGGTTTGTAACGATTAGTTAATTTTAAAAAAGAAAAGATTACTGGTAATTATTTTTATGTAAAAAAACTCTTATAAATATATATGCTTGCATGTACAATTGCATGTATTTTTTAAATGGTTGATGAGAAAATATCTTGAAATGCTGAGTATAAAAAAAAGGAAAATACTGTCACTGGTGATAAGAAAACTGGTATATATTTTTAATATTTTTATATATACTTGCATGTGCACATACGATTACATGTATTTTTGCAAATGGTTGATGAGAAAATATCTTGAAATGCTGAGTATAAAAAAGGAAAGTATTGTCTTTGATATTTATGTATATGCATAAAAATACTGTTAAAACAGTTAAAACAAGTCCCGGTATAGGACTGTTTTTTCCTGGGAAGTCCCGCTGACATGCATTTTGTGGCTTTTTTCATATGTACGTGTAGGTGTGAGTTTTTCTGTTGCTTTGATAGGAGCATAATATGGATGAGTTACGAGTTATAGGACTCTTCATTGCGTGTTACCAGTTCAAAGTTCATGTATAGATATGCAGTCAAAGCTTTTATTGGTCTTCAAATTTCATTCCCTTTTCACAAGGCCTTTATTTTAGCGGCAATATTCCTTTTTTTTCGTGCATTTCAGCTCACTGGATTCTCCACACAAGCATCATCCCAAAAAAGCATTTCAGTAGTTATCAGTTGCTGACATGAAATTTTTCTCCACCACTTTCGTTCCATGCTGCTTTTTTTCCATCAGTTTTTATTGTATTCTACTAACTTCCTGTCTGCATTATTTCCTTCCTGCACATCGGTCATCTTCTGAGAATTTCTGCACCTTTTCTCTTGGAGCAACCTTTTGTTTTTCAACCATTTTCTCTCTCTAGACTACCACTCTCAGTCTGTCGCTCTGCATTGTTTTGTGTGACAGTCAATTTTCACCAATTCCTCTCTGCACACGTCTTTGTGCATCATTTTCTTTCTACCTCACAAGGCTATTTTGAACCACAGTGTTTTGGTGTCCACCTTTTGACCACTTGTAGCAGCATCATATGGCGCATGCAGAGCTGAAGCTGTGATTTCCATGTACCATTCTATACCCTAAATGACCTAAAATTTCGTCCACAACTTACTTGCTTAATTTTCCTTATTCCGAGAGTTCTGTTGATTTTAGAAAGTTGTTACGTGGTCGGTTTGGAAGATTGGGTCATACTGTAGTGAGGAAATGTGAGCTTCATTGACAGAAATAATATTTTATGACATTTTTAGAGGTGATCTTTGCACAAACATTTAGGCCATTTACGCTATACAGGTATCCACGTGGAAATGACATGTTTATTCAACTTGTACATATAATTGATACAGTGTGGTTTCTGAACCGGGGGCACTTACATGTTACAGCCCACTTGCTGTAAGCCCAGTTACGAGCACGTGACTACCATGACAACCGACACTGTAGGCACTACGTCGCCATGGTAGCTACGTTCTGGTAATGTGGGCTTCGTGCAAGAAAAAAAAAGAACTTAATTGTGCATGCTTTGGATATAATATACCTGCGTGAGGAAAATATTTTGAAATCAACGTACCTGAACATGTATAAACATGTCTTAGGCTGATGACATAATCTACATAATCTTGTACATACGCAGCAATAAACTTCATTTCCTCAGATGATTTTTGTTCTGTTTGTGTTTGTGTGTTAATTACCGTAATCAGGTAATAACAGGTGTATTCTAGTTTTATCTAGGATCGAGGTTTCGTGATGAAACGCGAAAACCCAGAATGGACAGTTTCACAGCAGCACTCCGCACGGCACAAATGTGTATAGGACTAGTTCAGCCAGTTCAGTGACTTGACTGTGGATGAAATCTTAGACACAGATTTACTTGATTGGTATTTACGCCGTACTCAAGAATATTTCACTTACATGTATACGACGGAGGCCACCATTATGGTGGAAGGAACCTGGCAGAGCCCAAGCGGAAAGCCCACGACCACCCGCAGGTTGCTGGCGGACCTTCTCACGTACGACCGGAGAGGAAGCCAGCATGAGCTGGGTTTGAATTCACAGCGACCGCATTGGTGAGAGGCTTCAGAACCATAGTGTTGCGCTAGCACGCAAATCATTTGGCTACGGATGCCCCTCTCAGCTACAGCTCTCCTGCGTATTTCTGGCTTCTAAACCATGAAACAGACATTCATTAAATTATTGCTAGAATTTATTGAAAACAACTGTGTGACGGTGAGATTTTTTTTGATGTTTTTTATGTTAACATTTTTATTTCAAGTTGCTGGAAAAAATTGTGCTGTAATGAATCACAGATAGAAAGCACACACCAATCTGGCCACACACCACAATTAGGCTAATTTCACATTTTACTTACATGTTAACGTGTACCTAATTCTGCAAGCCCTATACCCTTCGGACCTTGTAGTTCTTGTCCTCTAAGAAAACTCCAGCCAAATTCCTGACAGAGTATGATGGATGAAATTTTCGCAAATTTGACCATCAGCGGACAGGGGTCAAACTCACACAATCAGAGGTCAATCAACCCTGATTTATTACTACTTTTGCCTAGTGTACATCCATCATTTCCTGAAAAACACACAAATTTATGCCTGAAATGAAACTTTGAAGCCTCTCTTACAAAACCATACCACTCAACAAGCAGAAAATATCAAAAGGAGCAGCCCAGAGGAGCAAAAGAAAATATCAGTGTAAATACCCAGGATCTACATTCGTTAACACCACCAATAATTGTGCTGTGCAGCCTGTCTTTTTATCCGATGGCCGTGTTACAAGTCAGGGGGAACAACTCATGTGGGAGCCTATTGATAGTGAAAGCAATTTTGTCTGAGCTATGAGGTAATTGTTCGAAGTACGGATCACTCCCATCACCTGAAACTGTAGTAAGCTGGTAGGGTTGTGTTTCTAGCTTAAGTAGGTATGTCAATTAATCACTCTAAATGATTAAAAACTTACTTATACCACAACACAATGCTCTAGAAATACTTTGCATTGTTGTTCACCCATGTACTTGTTAATTTAAACATATAACATTCAGACAGTGTCCTGTTCCTATGTTATTACATCTTACATAGACAGACAACTCAGAACATTTAGGTCACAGCTTATAAACAGCTGATATCTCCTAGCTCTCTGATTAGTCAATCCCTTATTAGCTTCAAAGCATGGGAACCATCAGATCCTGAGTCTCCAGCACAATACTCTACACTTCAAACAAACATAATTCAATAACGAATTCATACAATTTCAAACAGGTTTTTACATTCGAAAGAGAATTTTATTATCTTATTAATGAACAGCACCACAGCCATGAGCTGTCTTTTACTTTGAAGAAAGGTCATATATTAGGACAATGCTACTATGTTATACCTGTAGATTCTTAAGTTCTGTTAACTATTTATGGTAATTCTAAACTTAAGATATACTGCAACCAATGAACATGAAAGTTATTTTTTGACAATGAATGACCAAGTAAGGAATACTGTACATTGAACATTTCATCATGTTATCTTCACTATGACCTTTCTATTAACATTAACTAAGCATACCAGTATGATTGCAAGCTCACTAATTACACAGTGAAATATAAAACACTTGACTCAAGTTAATGCTCAATTACCGAAAATAATATGTGGAGAAATATTTTAGAGATAGGCTTACATGTATAAATTTTAATATCCAAACTGCAGTGAGTCTAAGAGTAACGAAATACAGCTACACCCATTTTACTGTATATACCTTAAAACTGTAGATACAACTAACACATTTCACTTCATGAGTTTTTCTAATTTTACAGTTGTGCTTTGGGGATGGGAGGATTTTCAACATGGAGACACATGCTTTTACATCAAAACAATATGCATGTATTAGGACCTTTATTGTTTTTAAAAAATATGCATTGTATAATATGTTGGTTTATAAGTAAATATGGTACTGTTGCTTTCAGTAAAACCCTAAAACTTATTCAGACAGGTTACACAGAAATTCGCTGTGTGTTAGTGATATTAAACTAACACTGATGTATATATGTTATATTTAACTCTACAGAACAATATTACCCAGTTTTACAATGTTACTGTTACCGATAAATGTATTCTTATTTTAAAAAATAAAAATATAATCATACAGGTTGTCAAATTACCTTCTTCAACATTAAACATTAACGTTAAATTCAGACAGTGTCGTATAATTATGTGTTACATACTTCATGTACATATTCATGTCTTTAATTACATGTAAATCACCTCTGATCTGACTTCATAGGATTAATATATGCTTGGTGCATCAAGAGCTTTAAGGCACTTCAAATGTATATATGTATGCTTGGGTTTTTTTGAGTGTATAGTGGACTCGAGAACATGAAGAGCCTTATATCTCTTTCAGATTAAGACTTTCATCAAGGACTAAACGACCTTTCTTACGTCTAGCATGTTTTTTTTTTCATTTGAAACCCTTTATATTTGTCATCTCCTATGTGAATATAAGGAAAAGTATGAAGTATGGCAGAGATTTTCAAACTTCTTACGAATCGTCCAAATGATGGTGATAGAAGCCCTAACGTCGGCTCGTTTGTGCCCTGCTTAATGCTGGTTGTTATGTTTACATATTGCACATGGCATACTTCTCTGGGCACGTGTCTGTTTACATATTGCGTATGGCATACTCCTCTCGGCACGTGTCTGTTTACATATTGCGTATGGCATACTCCTCTCGGCACGTGTCTGTTTACATATTGCGTATGGCATACTCCTCTCGGCACGTGTCCGTTTACATATTGCACATGGCATACTCCTCTCGGCACGTGTCTGTTTACATATTGCACATGGCATACTTCTCTGGGCACGTGTCTGTTTACATATTGCGTATGGCATACTCCTCTCGGCACGTGTCTGTTTACATATTGTGTATGGCATATTCCTCTCGGCACGTGTCAGGTTTTATTGCAAATGCTATCCATTCACGTGTTTTTGAGTAGTTTTGGAAACCAACAACCCGAGAGCGATTGAGGACTTTATTCACACGGCTATGCAACACACGCATAACATTTGTTTGTTATTAAAAAAAATAGAGCTGGAAAAGTAAAACACAGCCACAGTGTTCTGACACCGCACATAAGGTTCCACCCAATCACAGTATACTGACACCACCCTACTCACTCACAGTATACTGACACCACCCTACTCACTCACAGTATACTGACACCACCCTACTCACTCACAGTATACTGACACCACCCTACTCACTCACAGTATACTGACACCACCCTACCCACTCACAGTATACTGACACCACCCTACTCACTCACAGTATACTGACACCACACATGACACCCTACTCACTCACAGTATACTGACATCACCCTACCCACTCACAGTATACTGACACCACACATGACACCCTACTCACTCACAGTATACTGACGTCACCCTACTCAGTCACAGTATACTGACACCACCCAATCCACTCACAGTATACTGACACTACCCTACCCACTCACGGTATGCTGGGGCCAGACATGACACACTTCTCAGTCGGACGACACTGACCATATATGACGTCCCACACACTCACAGTGTGAGACCAGACATGATATCCCACCCAGTCACAGTACACTGACAATACCCTACTCACTCACAGCAAACTGACGCCACCTAAGCACTCACAGTACACTGACAATACCCTACTCAATCACAGCATACTGACGCCACCTACCCACTCACAGTATACTGACGCCACCTACCCACTGACAGTATACTGACGCCACCTACCCACTGACAGTATACTGACACCACCCTACCCGCTCACAACAGGTTGACACCAGACGTGACACCCTTCTCAGTCGAAGGATACTGACACCGGACATGATAAGAAAAGAGCCTTGCAATTGCTCCAGTGCAGCGTAATGACGCAGGCGCCTCTCATCAATGCGGTCGCTCTCATTTCAAGTCCATGTCATGCTGACTTCCTCTCCGGCCGTACGTGGAGAGGTCTGTCACCTCTCCTGGGGCTCCTGGTCTACTCCAATCACAACGCTGGCCGCCATCGTATAAGTGAAATAGTGTTGAGCATGGCGTAAAACACCAATCAAATAAATGTATAAATAAATAAATAAATAAATAAGTCTCCTGCCGTGTGTGAGTGATGAGAGGGAGCCCTGGTTATTCTTATGCATATGCATGTATGAATGAACGTATTTCATTCAAGCATTTAACAAAAAGAAACAGGTCTCTGCAAGATGTTTGAAAACATGTCACTGAGAATAGCTTTGATATGTGAATAAAAGAATTCCGGGCAGTACGAAGTAAAGTCAGTACCCATATAATTACCTGCTTTTTCTTATATATTCACAATTTTTACAGCAAATTGTACATGTATTGATAAGATGATCGATAAAGTCTATAAATTATGCAGTCTGAAGATTCATTGAAAATTTGTAAAAGTTTAGGCCTTAAATATCTTCTCTCCTAACACTTTTTCAGTTAAAGTAATTGTGAGCTGACAGGCTTTAGAAGTTGCAAAGCCACAAAGTGGTGAAACAAAGATATGAAATTATTCTTCACAAATTATTTGCAGACTGCGGTCATGGAACATGCCAAGAATGGACCGTTAGCACGGGCAGTTGATGATCATTTGACGGCAGAGAAGAGCGATGTCCAGCCAGAGAGATAATCCCGGTGAACAAGCTGAGAAAGGACCCAACCTGGAAGCAGAAAGGCTCTGAAAGCATATCCGTGCCTTTCGTGGAAGTGCACACCGTGTTGGATTCTCGTGTCTAAGTACAACCCGCGGGGGAGTCTGATGTGGAAGTAGTAACCAAAAGGCAGCCTCATGTGGAAGTAAAAGCCACAGGGCAGCCTCGTATCAAAGTACAAGCCGTGAAATAGTCTCAGCTGGAATCACGACGCCCAAATCAGTGTCCTGTGTAAGTATAACCAGTGAGGCAGCATCGCATGGAAGTACGATCCGTGAGGCTGCCTCGTGTGAAAGTACAACCAGTGAAGCAGCATCATTTGGAAGTACAAGTCTCGTGTGGAATTACAAGTTGTGAGGCAAAGACAGCAATAGTTCCACAGGTAGATGATGGGAGATTTGGAGCAGAAGCCAATCGGCAGACTGAGCTCCTGAGGTTTCGTGTAGACTGGGGTGTAGCAGAAAGCAGTGAATTGAAAAACGTTCAAGAGAGCTCACATGTTCCTCGCGGGAGTCAAGCACATGTTAAAAGTCGAGCTGTTGGTTTGGAGTTAGCAACTACGCAAAGCCCTCGTACCGTGTGCAGGGCATTTCACGAAATCGACATCAGTATACATGCCTTCAGCCACAAACAGTTCTGCAGCACGAGCCAGTGATGATATTGGATCAGACATATTGTCGGCTACAGACAGTCAGACGTCTGCCTGAACTTCTCGCTCTTTTAGGATACAGCCTGATACTGCTCATGATGCAGTTCTTGATGATGACTATAATTGTATTGCTAGTGATGATGACGATGATTGCGGTCATTATTATAATGCATTGAATGATGATGATGATGACGACGACGATGATGATGATGATGATGGTGGTGGTGGTGGTGGTGGTGGTGGTGGTGATAATGATGATGGTGATAATGATGATGATGATAATGTTAATAGCGATGTTAATGATGAAGATGTTGTGAATGGCTTTCGTCGTTACGACCCCGAATGTTACGACCGAAGATATCCAAAGAGTAGCCATTCCGTTCGTGATAATGGGAATTGCCGTGGTTCATTACAAAGGCGGGTAATGAACACTGTGAAGACAATGAGTGTTATTATTATGATAACACTGAGGATGGTGGTGAGACGGTGTTCCCACACACGTTTGTACACTTCATCATTACAAAATTATATTTTTACCTAATATATTGTTGAGTCCGACCAAGTCATCAGATCAAGACTGCATGTAGGTGGTGTAGAGTCTATTCTCTTAAGGTAGTCTTCAGGGACTCGTACGTACAGTTACTTAATGAATAAAGGACACAGTTATGTTTGATCTCATTCTTATCTTGTAACGAGCATAATGGATTGTTCGCGAGGTATTTAGATTTATTTATTTACTTATCTGATTGGTGTTTTACGCCGTACTCAAGAATATTTCACTTCTACGACGCCGGCCAGCATTATGGTGGGAGGAAACGAGGCAGAGCCCGGGAGAAACCCACGACCATCCGCAGGTTGTTGGCAGACCTTCCCACTTACGGCCGGAGAGGAAGCCAGCATGAGCTGGTCTTGAACTCACAGCGACCGCATTGGTGGGAGGCTTCGGGTCATTGTGCTGCGATAGCGGGCAAACCGACTGAGCCACGGAGGCCCCAGGTATTTAGATTTAAACATCATCACCTTTACCCTGGTGCATATGTGGTGTGTATGTGTGAAGATTGGATTGGGTGGCAGGGAGGGGGGGGAGGCGCACTGCGTTGTCAAAATCCCTTAGAAGTCCCAGAAAACAACGTGTAACCGGCGGATTTGTCATGTGGATATGTCGTTGAAACTAACATTTGAATAGTTTGAAACTTCAGCCGTGATGGCGGCGATATGAGAAAGTGCATAGCTGTAAATGTAACAAAGTCCTTTTCAAATATCACAGCGCGCAGAGCTCACTGCCCTCAGCAGATGGTGGAATGACGCTTGAGAAAAGCCAAGCTGTGTCGATGTCACAGTTAGATCTGCTCCAAAATTTACTTCTTACAGTATCAGGCGAGAGCGGGATTCGAACACGCAACCTCATATGTCAAAGGCGTGCTCTGGGATAGCGTCCTTTCGCGCATTATCCCCCGAGACCATTATTGTTTCCAACATAGAGCATGAAGTAGAATTTCGTGTCCTTCCATCTCAAACCAGTTCTTTTACAATTTAAGCCGGCGGGAACTCCTCCTATGCTGTAAAGCTTCTCTGGTTTCTTGAAAACGTGTTACAAATATGCTAGTAATATTTTTGATGAGTGCCGTGTGAAGTCCTTGAACGAGACTGGATATCAATGCTTTGTATATATAATTCATGAGTAATGGCGTATAGCGGCAATAATGTTTGGCCTTCACAATGCCCTTTCAAGTAATGGATCTGAAGGTCTCATGGGTCACAATGATGCCAGGGTTGGTAATGGTACCAGGGTTGATGATGGTGTCAGGGATCACGATGGTGACAGGGTTGGTGAAGATGCCAGGGCTGATGATGGTGCAAGGCTTGATAATGGTGCCAGGGTCGGTGATTGTACCAGGGTCGGTGATGGTGGTGCAAGAGTTGATGATGGCGTGAGGGTTGATGATGGTGCAAGGGTTGATGATGGAGCCAGTTTTGGTGATCGTGCAAGTGTTGATAATGGTGCAAGGGGTCAGGATGGTCTCATGGGTCATAATGATGAAAGAGTTGATGATGGTTCAAGGGTTGATGATGGTGCCAAGGTTGGTTATGGTACCAGGGTCGGTGATGGTGCAAGTGTTGATGATGGTGGTAGGGCTGATGAGGGTACCAGGGTCGGTGATGGTGCAAGTGTTGATGATGGTGGTAGGGCTGATGATGGTGCCAGGGTTGGCGATGGTGCCACTGTCGGTGATGGTGCAAGAGTTGATGATGGCGTCAGGGTTGATGATGGTCTCATGGTTCATAATGATGCCAGAGTTGATGATGGTGCAAGTGTTGATGATGGTGCCAGGATTGATGAAGGTCTCATGGGTCATAATGATGCTAGAGTTGATGATGGTGCATGGGTTGATGATGGTGCATGGGTTGGTGATGGTACCAGGGTTGGTGATGGTGCCAGGATTCGGTGATGGTGCAAGGGTTGATGATGGTGCCTGGGTTGGCGATTGTGCCAGGATTCGGTGATGGTGCAAGGGTTAATAATGGTGCCAGGGTTGATGATGGTAGCAGGGGTGATGATGGTGCCAGGATTGATGAAGGTCTCATGGGTCATAATGATGCTAGAGTTGATGATGGTACATGGGTTGATGATGGTACGAGGGTTGGTGATGGTGCCAGGATTCGGTGATGGTGCAAGGGTTAATAATGGTGCCAGGGTTGATGATGGTAGCAGGGTTGATGATGGTGCAAGTGTTGATGATGGTGTCAGGGGTCACGATGGTGACAGGATTGATAATCATGCCGGGCCTGATAATGCTGCACAGGTTGATGATGGTGCCAGGGTTGATGATGGTGCCAGGGTTGGTGATGTTGCCAGAGTTGATGATGTCTTTGGCTGGTTGCACGTGAACGTCGTACGTTGTCTCGTGCCCGTTGCACATCATAAATTTCGGGATATCATGAGACCGTGTATTGACCAATGGAAACCAAGTATTACCGTATGAGGTATAATAAGATAATAACCATAAGAATCAAGAAACACGTATGCATGGATTGAGCTGGTTTTCGAAACTGGAAATATGAAGTTACAAAAAGAGAACCTGAGAAGCGGACAATATTTTGCTAGAGTTCTTGCTCATAGCCACAACACTGCAAACAGATAACGAACTGACAAGACGGCTTGGAAATTTCGTAGTTCCTGTATAAAAATGTGTAGAAATGCTTATCAAAATGTATACCAAAGAAGCACAAGAATAACCATGCCGGAATATATAGACAGAGGTGATAAGTGTCTTGAACCGTTTGTGAACATGCCGTCTAGTTCTATATCAAAAGAAGTTTTTATCTACCTACATGATTGTAGAAAGGTAGACGTTAAAGGTGGATGAAGGTTGATGAAATTTCCATTTCACCGCGAGCAATTACTGACAACGATGTGTCATTAAGGTCATTATCTGATCGCATTCAGATTTTATTTGCAATAACATTTGGCGGTTTCTTTCAAAACCATAATGTTTTTTCTACGACACTCATGTCTGACATATATACTATTATATCTCAGATGATGCAACCTCTTGAAGACAGCAATAGAGAAATTTTTTACGAAATTGTTTTGACATATGAAAGATTTTCCTTCTTGTCATTTATATTATATATGCTGGCTCAGTAAATGAAAATTATTCTTCTATAACCAAGCCTTGACACATTTTCTGTCTCCACATGTTGTGAACGAGCCTTAATCGATGGCTCAGTTGTTAAAACTGCCTTGCTGTGATTATCAGGTCCTTGATCGATGAGGCTGTGTGTTCAAATCCTGCTCTCGATGCATCGACTGCGGCTTGGAATCAGGTGGCTTGTCGGGTCACTGAAGTGACGGACCCCCATGGAATCTGCCCGGTTTCCTCCACCACACATGAAGTAGTTCACGTTCCAGGTGTGAAGGTTGTCGGTAGGTTTTGTCCGATTTCCTGCACCATACAGCAGGTTTCTTTGGTTCCTGGTGTGATGGTTGCCTGTGGACTATGCCCGGTTTCCTCCACTGTACATGAGGTTTGTCCGGTGGTACCATGGTTGTCTGAGGGTTCTTTCTGGTTTTCTCTACATCACATGACTTTCGGACAGGGAGATCTGGGTTCAAACCTGGGTCGGGTCATACCAAAGACTTTAAAAAATGGTACATCCTGCTTCCTCGCTAGGCGCTCAGCAATAAGAGGATAGAGGATGGACTAGTCGGCCCGGTGTCAGTATAATGTGACTGGGTGAGGGGGCTTGTTGGGTGTCTTCGGCAAGTCGTCTCGGTGAGGCAGCACCAGATAAAACATACGGTGGAAATCCGCCCTGCCCCAAAGGAGACACCGCCTTCGTATAAGTGAAATATTCTTGAGTAGGCCGTTAAACAATAAGCATTCATACATTCATTCTACATCACATGAGGCTTATCAGGTGCCCGGTGCGACGGTTCTGTGCGCTCTGCTCAGTTTCCCGCAACGTGCATGAGGTTTGTCTGGTGTGATTGGGCTCTGTCCGATTTCCTCCACCATACATGAGGTTTACGTCGCAATCAATAATTTTTCAGTCATATGAAGACGAGGAATCTTTAGAATGTGTATATACTGTGTTTTCTTATTGAGTCCATGGCGCTAAAGTGCTGATGCCACTAGAATATCACGCGGAAGGCACCGACATGACACCCCACCCTATCACATCATACTGACACCGGGCCAGCCAGTTGTATTTCTTTGTTCTAGTCTCTCAATGTCAAGCGCCAAGCAAAGGCTGCAATAATTATTTGTTGCATTGTTGAAACTCGAGTGTCAAACCGATGCTTGGATTCCGTAAAAGAGGTTCTCCAGTCAATATCTGAAAAACACAAATTGGCTCAACCCACCACCAACTGCAAAAGAATTTATGACAGGTCTCGAGATTGACACAATCACAAGTTTAACACCACGTAAGTTGTAGGGCAGAATAATATATACAAATATAAGTTTCAACTGTAAGAATTCCACTGTCGGAGAGGAAAATTGATAAACAAATGCCTTGTTCAACTCTCGTACAGCGATAGGCCTTACAAAGAAAAAAACAAAGAAACACGAAGGCGCTTGATTAAATTCAAAACATATATTTTAACAAAAAAAACAAAACAAATAGTACAACTGACAATAATGTACATAACAATACAGATGATTACAAAAATATATAGTTTCTTACTGATGACAGCGTTCAGATCCAGTTGGAATATTTCGGCTCCGTCAGTCCAAGTAAATGTAGAATCCACAGTTTTGGGGAATTCACAAATCGAAGGATGACAGTCCAGAAGGGACGAACAGCAAGAGGGCACAGTGCGCCGATTATGCTATATATTCAGCGCCCCGACAAGGTGCAACTTTCCTGGACACACGGATTAACAATAGCGTCCGTGATGCCCAACTGGCGATGTGTGTTTCACTCCTCGGAAATATACACGAAGTCATTTTCAGGGTAAACTGAGATGAGATTACGCAATCGCACAAAGAGACAATGAGCGATACAAGCTTCAAAAGAACGTCTCCAACAAAATAACAAGTGGCGAAACACAAGCTCACAAAAGTGCTACGTACGAAAATGGGGAAGAAAATGAGGCATGTCGAATGGCACAAAACCCGATATCACCAAATCCCACAACATCCTCCCAAGTAAACCAGATATGGCTGCTCTCGAATAAACTTGAGTAAATGACTACCCTCAAGTGGAAATAAATAAAATGACTATGAGCTTAACAACTTCATCGCTCATATTTATAGGCCAACGTAAAGAAAATTCTGGATGGTTTGTTCCTAAACATGTTAAACAATATAAGTACATCTTTATGTACGTTTTCTTTACAATCACATTAAACTCATAAACACAGAAGCCTCCAGAGACACCACTGAATTCCAGTGCAGGATACAAAGTGTAGGGAAAACAATGTAGGTCAGTCAGAGACCCGGTTAGTGTTAAACCGAAATAAAAAAAGAATACAATACAATATATTAACGACAGGGTTCGTAACACGGCCCCCTAAAGAAAAGATAACTATACAGCAGTACGGTGATCTTTACAATCACTGAATATTAAATATATATTTACAACAGTGATAAGATGGTGTTACAAGCAATATATGTACATATACGAAGAAGTATACAGATACAAATCCCAATTAAGCTCTGGATTGCATGTCAGCCACACTATTATTCTTACCAGTTATGTGTACAATCTTCAGAGCATAAGGCTGTAAAATCAAACACCATGGTAACGATCTCTGATTTTTGTTCTTAAATTTCTCTAAGAATACCAAAGGGTTGTGATCAGTATACACAGTGGCATTACCACACCAACAGGCCAAATACACTTCAAAATGCTGTATGGCCAGTACAAGCCCTACTGTCTCCTTCTCTGTGGTGGAATAGTTCTTCTGATGTTTATTTAACTTCCTGAAGAAGTAACTCACAGGCTGTTCTATCCCATTCTTTCCTTCTGGAGCAAAACATGTCACTAGCGTCAACTGCCATCTTAAAAGGGCGGCTAAAATCTGGATCTCTCAAAATAGGAGGGTTACATAGAATGACCTTTAACCTGTCAAACTTGACTGACAACTATCAGATCAGACGAACTTGACATTCTTCTTAAGTAATTGTGTTAATGGAGCAGCCACATCACTGAAATTTGGCACAAACTTTGCGGTAAAAACCACACACTCCAAGCATTTTACAAGATGGTACTGGTAAATCCAGTATGGCCTGGAACTTAGCTAACCGGAGAACTACCTATCCACCGCCTACATCATGACCAAGGTACGTCACTTGTCCGTTGGCAAATTCTGTCTTCTTGAGATTAATCACTAAACCTAACGAAGACAATCTAGAGAATATCTTCCCCAGATGTTTACAATGGTCTTCCCATGTGTCACTGACAATAAGGATGTCATCCATGTAGGCTGAGACCCGGTTAGCGTTAAAACAAAATAAATATATACAATACGATATCTTAAGGACCGGGTTGTAACACAGTTGTATTTTAATTAATTTGGAACCTTTCTTCGTGTGCCAGATATAAAATGGATAATTTTAAAAAAAACAAACAAATTTTAGAAGCAACAATCACTACAGACTAACCTCGTCCTCGATGTTCTTTGTGTTTTTGACGATTATATAATTGTCTTTTCTAAGTGTCCTATAAAAGCGAATGGAGGTTATGTTTATTTGTGTAAACAGAAAAAAGTCGGATACAAATCCTCTTGTAATTGAGCAGTTTTGCTGAGATTAAGTCCAATTACCCGGGTAATAAATAAATAAATATATATACACTAATGAGTCAAATGTTGGGGGCAGAGTTGTGTCCGGGACTGTCGTGGAGCAGCTACTCAGTCTCTCTTGTTTTTTTCGTTGTTTTCCATCATTTCCAATCTTTTTTCTCAAGACCAATTCTTTTTCTCCTTCGTATGCTTCTTGGAACATACACAGAGGACAGTACTAGCTAGCGACTCCATGCCAACTGGTTATTAATAATTTTACACCTTCAAAAATTCGACATTTTTACCCTTCATAGGAAATTATTGAAACGAGACAAAAACATTAGGCCTATATTCTGTGGGATACCAAAATGGTATTCACAGGAAAAAAGTCACATTCATGGACAAAGAATGAGCCAGGAATCTCCCACCAATGCGGTCCCTGTGAGTTCCAGTCCAGTTCATGCTGACTTCCTCTCCGGTGGTAAGGGGGAAGATTTGGCAGGAACCTGCGGATGGTCATGGGTTTACCCCGGGCTCTGCCTCGTTTCCTCCCACCAGAATGCTGGCCGCCGTCGTTTAATGAGGGCGAGTTGGGCCCAAAGGATAGAGATGAAGCGAAGTGCACTGCCGTTCGAATACTTTATTGACGATCACGCATCAAACATGTCTGGTGTGGTGCGGCTACCCAGCAAGGGAAGAAGACCGTGTAATGACAATCACAAAACTGTACGACTATGATCATTATTGTAAACACAACAACTCTGCCAACGGTAATCACTGTACATATCCAAGTACTACAATCAATTATCAGTTGCACATATGCAATTAACATTATGAGGTTTCAAGGTGAGTATGCATCACAATATAACCTGACAACTACATGGTAAGTACTTTGGTCATGGATATACACAGCAGCACATAACATCAAATATATGCTACTTAAATGCAATATATAAGACATTACCATTACAATGTAACTTTATGTTCATTTGAACTTCGAAATGTCAGTCAAGCTGGTAACCAATTCGTTAAACACATGTAGATTAATGACACTAGTGTTTAAATGTAAGCATCATGACTAGTTGGCTATCTTTAAATGCAATACTGCAACAACAACTTTTCGAATTGTAAAGACAAATACTAATTTTTCGAAACAAAACTCACGGTTAGATTTGAAGCTGGTATTCTCCTCATTGGCAGTTCTGTGTCTATAGAATTGGACCGGAGAGAGGCTGCGTGGGACAAGATAATCCTTCAGATTATAAAGTATAAAGGTAACAAAGGAATTACTATCCCATATGGGCATAGTAGTCACAGTCATATGGGCAAGTGGTACATCAGCAACCTTCGGATGGTCGTGGGTTTACCAGGTTTCTTCCCACCTCAATGCTGGCCGCCGTCGTATACAAGTGAAATCTTCTTGAGTACGGCGTCTGAAACACTGTTCAAATCGGCAGGATACCCGTTATGGTTTTGGCGCCTTGAGGCATATATTAACCCTATCAGGCTGGGGAGGATGCAGGGCCCACCAAGGCCCCGAAAGTTCCGGCTTTTCGGATGGCCAGAGACGCCATTTAGATGACTTTACTGCCAAAATTATAATAGGAAACCGGACAAAAAGATGCATAGGCCTATCCGACTTTTTAACTGTAGGCATTACATTGTGGGAATGATTAATCAGAGGACATATATCCCAGTCTTACAGGAGAAAATCAAAGGACCATGTAGTTTCTGGAAGCGATGGCCTTTCAGGAGGCTGAAGACACCGTTTTCCAGACAATTCCTTGTGGTATCTAATATGCATTTATTTGTTTTCTATTATCAAGATGAAGCGTGTGATTTTAACTCCCGCTTACCTATTCCTATAAAAAATCTTATGAAGGCAATCAGATTTCCATGTCCAGGATTTTGGACAAGAAATGGGGAGAAACGAAAAGAACATTTAAGTGTTACCTTTTAAAGAAACCTGCACCCTGCCTTGCATGCAACCACTTATTTGAAGGCAAGTGTACGCAAGGATACGTGTGATTGTACCTCAAAATGCATTCGCGCAGTAGGCACACAGGTGCCCTCTACGCCTATATACGTTAAGTATATACATGGACCAAGGGATTGCTGTAGTATGAGTTGACAACACATAGGCAGGCCCCACACATACATGTATACCATATATGTATGTAGAAGTAGCCTCAAGATCACTAACTGCACACTACAGCTGATCACCCCAGTGACAATTAAGTGGCCTACATGTAACTAAAGGTAGGCCTATATCAGCTCAGCCTCATGCTAAGATCCGCCCAGCTTGAGGAGATGTAACTCTTTATCAGTGATATCTAATCCAATGACTGGAATGTTTTAGCTAAAGT
Organism: Acanthopleura granulata; assembly: GCA_016165875.1. Classification (NCBI taxonomy): domain Eukaryota; kingdom Metazoa; phylum Mollusca; class Polyplacophora; order Chitonida; family Chitonidae; genus Acanthopleura; species Acanthopleura granulata. The sequence continues at coordinate 7,204,865 of JABBOT010000014.1, forward strand.
TCATCGGTTTCTTCGTTCGTTTTGTTATTTTTGCCGTCGTCACTATCAGCAATTAACATATCAGTAATGTGCACATAGCCTAATTCTTCTAATTATTGGGACACCTGGTCTGCCCCTTTCAGCCAATATGCATGTTATTGTAATAGGAATAGATAACTTCTTCTCACATGGTTAGCTCATCTAATGAACATCATATCTATATCCTTACTTTACTGGAAAACTGAGAGAGAATGATAATTTTTTTCTTTACCTGTCCCAAAAATTAGAAGTATTAGGATGTACCGATTGCTGCAAATGATCGTCTTTTGCGATAACCTCTCTGTTCATGCTACAGCTAGTAGCAGAAATCCAACATCGACTCGTGCCAAGTAAAACAAGTCATGCTTATTCGACCTTCGTGTACATGTACTAAGCTATCTATCAGCTATTATATGATAGGCCTGTGTGGTTATATATGAGTCTGTTTGTCCTATTATACAAGAAATTATAACTTGAAAATCAAGTAAATGATAATCTTGATGACAAATATTTAAACTTACCGTATACTGTAATGATCCTGCTTCCTATCTGCATAAAGTGTTACTGGTGAAATGAGGATCAGCGGGGATAACTCTTCAAGGTATAAGCGTGATTGAAAGTGAAAGTAACTTGGCCACTGAAACATCGGGAATTTTCTGACAGCGGACTTGCGCAACAGATAGGAAGTGAGGACATATTCGTCACAAGTGATGACTTTTACCACCCATACTCGAGTGTCGATTGAAACACTGCCTGTTTTGGGGAAATATGTAAGCTGCGACGTACATGTACTCGATCTGTGCCAACTGATTAGCGATCGGTGAGGTTTTCCTCCACGAACATACAAACATCTCCATCATGTAGTCCAACCTACGATGCTATTCTGTCACAACCCTTGTCATCGTCTTCAGGCAGTCTTCTTCCTATAAATGTAGGCAAGTATAAGCAACCCATTCAAATAAGTAGGTTACTAGTTAATGATAATAATTAATATCTTTACAGACAGAGCGGCTGACTTAATTTCCAGGCAGGCCAGGCCCTACGATAGGCCTATGTACTAGTCAGTCAAAAATGAAAAAAAAAACAGTCCTAGCATAAAGCTCAACCCCTAATTTAGTTAAATTAATTTAAATTAAACGTTAGTTGTGGCGATATTTGATAAACTGATTGACACAATCGGTGGTGAAATGAATTGAACTACATCTGCTTCACCCTATAACATAATGATCAAAGTGTATTAGACGCGGATCCTTGTCTATACATTATAGAATGAAAGCAAGAACCGAGGGAAACCCAGGTTGCTGGCAGACCTTCCCACATATATGACCAGAGAGGAAACCAGCTAGAGGTGGACTGCAACTCATAGTGGCTGCATTAGTTAGAGGTACGGTATCATTGTAGTGCACTTGCACTCTAAGTACTGGGCTATGGAGGCCACATTCAATACATGTATAATTTATAATAATATATAACCCAGTCATCACTATGTAATTCATTCACCATTATCTGATCCAGTCATCACTATGTAATTCATTCACCATTATCTGATCCAGTCATCACTATGTAATTCATTCACCATTATCTGATCCAGTCATCACTATGTAATTCATTCACCATTATCTGATCCAGTCATCACTATGTAATTCATTCACCATTATCTAATGCAGCCATCACTATGTAATCATGCTGGCCTCCTGGTTTTCTTTGGTCATAATGCTGGCCTCCTGGTTTCCTTTGGTCATAATGCCGGCCTGCATCATATAAGTACAAAAGATCTTGAGCACAGTGTAAAACATCAGTAAAAATAAATAAATTTTCACGAAGTTCATGTAGTTTGGCCATCTTTTTCTAAGCCAGTCATCACTATGTAATTCAGACAACATTTTGTTATCCGATCAACATCATGTAATTCAGACATCATTGTGTAATCCAGTAATAGCTAATAGCCCTTATTTTACCCAGTCATCACTATGAAGCTCAGACATAATTATATAATGAAGTCATGCCTTTGTAGTTCAGACATCATTATATAATTTAGTCATCTAGCTATCACTGTGTAGTTTAGACATCATTATGTAATGAAGTCATCCCTATGTAGTTCAGACATCATTATGTAATTTAGTCATCTAGCTATCACTGTGTAGTTCAGACATCATTATGTAATGAAGTCATCCCTATGTAGTTCAGACATCATTAAATAATTTAGTCATCTGGCCATCACTGTGTAGTTCAGACATCATTATGTAATCCAGTTATCACTATGTAGTTCAGACATCATTGTGTAATCGTTATCACTATGTAGTTCAGACATCATTGTGTAATCCAGTTATCACTGTGTAGTTCAGACATCATTGTGTAATCCAGTTATCACTATGTAGTTCAGACATCATTGTGTAATCCAGTTATCACTGTGTAGTTCAGACATCATTGTGTACTTCAGACATCATTACATGGTTCAGTCACCATTATTTAGTTCTGTCACCCTCATGTAACCTAGTCTTTGCTACATGTATGTTGTTTGGTCATCATCATTTATTGCCGAATAATAGTACATGATAGGTATATGTAGGCATATCACTATAAATTTTACAAATACATGTACACAGTGTGCAAAGATGAGTATAGGAAGTAAAACAGTCCTTAGAACATGAGTTCCCCCCCCCCCCACAAAAATAAGGGATTGCTGGTAAAAATTGTTTCTCAAAACTTTCAGATAAAAATGGACCATGATAAATACCACTATCATGAGGTTATACTTTGTAAAATGCTACCTGAAATCCTGAACACGATTGCGCCCCTTGAAATTCTAACTCACTTAAGGTACAGTATGTCACCTGAGGATGCTCAGCGTATAGAACGGAGATGTGAACGAGACGGCAACAGTGCAGGGGCACGAGAACTGGGCAATGTATTGTTGAGGCTGTGCCCTGAAGTCTTCATAAAGTTTGTGGAAGCAGTGTCTAAAAGCCCAGGAGTAAATTATTTAGCAAGGGATATTTATGACCATGTTCCTGAAAAATATAAAGAGAACTTCGACTACATTTTTGAAGACAAGGATGCCGATGGTCCTACGACCTGTCATAAACCTGGTAGCCATGGTGACAACAGGGGACACCAGCAAGAAGAGCAGAGCGACTCCGGTGTCAACCAACTGTCACAGCAAGGTAACAAAAGGGTTCCACAGTCCTCTACAAAGGGAAGCAAATCTTGCAACTCAGGAAACAGCAGTGTCCTTTACCTAAATGTAGATCAGTAACAGTTCCAATGGTTTCAAGAACATACCCAGTCAACAAGAATAATCATATTCTTATATCAGCTGATATAATGTAGATGTGTTTGTTGACTGGGTTATCTCCCTTTGTGAAAACAATCTTTGAAGCTATTCAATGGTACACTGGCATCTTGCGCTGAAATGGCCGGTTTTTCACAGGATGAATTCGTTAGACAGTTACTTAGTGAGAGGATACAGGAAATATATGGTGTTAAGAAATCCTCATAATGAGGGTTGCTGATGCTTTTTTACACCATATATTTCCCGTAATTCCTCCCACTATAAAATAACTAATTACACATGTATATATATATATATATATACATATACATTCTAAGGACTCCTTGGCGTCATTTCATAGAAAATTGTTGAGCAGTCTGTAAAACCCAAGCATACATACATGAATAATCATATAGCTGGCATTGTTATTCAAGTAGGTATAGAGCAATGCTGTTTTATGAGTTACCTTGTACAAGATTTGCTTCCCTATTAAGCAAAGAAATGTACATGGACACACCTGTCAACACACGAGTTAATCTTATTTATCAGGGAGCGTTTTTCTTTATATAATCCCTTTTAGTTTTAGTGTAAAATATAAGCGTTATCTACATGTACTGGGCTGGAGGTTTTTTTATTTGGCTTTAGACTTCTGGTAGAGGTATGGACTGATAACCCAGAGATTGCTGGTTCAGATCCGCTGTTAGTAAGCCCATACAGTCACACTTGGTCATGCATGGTTGCTTGGGTGGTTTACATATATATAGCTGGCTGTGAAGCTTTGGTGGATTTTGAGTACATGTATGTTCCACTCTTTCCTGGGAAGTCACAAATGAATGGCTTATGGTTTATTACCACAGGGGCAATATCTCAGCCATATGATATCGTGGTGAGGGAAGTCACAAGTACGTGACTAGGAAACCATGGGATGAATGTAACGAGATGTGTGTAATGTAAATGCTATCTAATTCTGGAGGGAATTTCCTTTATTTCTAGTGGTTAGAGGCTTGAACATATAACTCAGAGATCACTGGTTCAAATGCACAGTCACACATATTAGTACTCAATCAGTCACTTAGCTCACCAGATGAGTGAGTTCAATCCCATTCAATCTTGAATGTTCAAGACTCCCCTGCATCCATTGTTCTGTGGCTCATCTAAATAGTCAGCAGTTCTGTCTTGTGCATGGAATTTCCCACAAACTGTGATTTAAGCTATAAAAGTTCACCGTGTAGTATATCAACTTGCCAAATGTTGGTGGTGTGCTTCAGGTGTTCTCCTTTTCAAGGCATAAACTGGACACAGTCAAAAATTCTTGAATATAATGAACAAGTTACCATCAAATAATTCAAAAATTTCTTACAATGTTCATGAATGATGTTGATATATACCATATGTTTTGGTACATAGCTGCAGATGTATTGTATTTTGTGTTGGTACACATTTTAAAAAGCTGCCGTAATTTCTTCATAAAATGGGACACTCTATAACTGAGAAACCCTGAAGTATGCCAGGAAGATCACACAGGTCTGCTGTAACCGCACACAGCAGGTGTTGTTTTAAACTACCATAGCTTAAAATGACACAGGAAAACACAGTCAGTTACCAGTTCTGTTGTTTTAGCCGGCTATAAAGAATTAAAACAGGTTTGTCATGTACATTTTTGCCTCACTAAGCACAGTTTTATCCATTCATGTAGCTAAACAGGATTTCTTTCGCACAATTCTGTGAAAATGAAATCCAGCATGCCACCTATAATTGAAATATCAGTATACATTATTTACCCTCCCAACATGAATGTATACATAGATATTATTTCATGTACATGTATGTCATACATGTAAATTTTGTGAGTTGCAGGATCAGAGGAATTTATGTCTGCTGCAGGTTTTCAAAGCAGATCTGATCCTTGCATGGACAACACACAGTTCCCTTCGCTTCCCTCCAACCCCTTCCCTGCCCCAAATTCCTCAGTCGTTAAGTGCATTACACACTGTTACCATGGTTACAGTCTACATGTATGTTTATGTAAATTTAAATAAGTGGTTATAAAGGGCTGATTGTCAAGGGGGACCTCTGCTAGTACAGTACAATGACCCTGGAACCTCTCACCAGTATGGTTGCTGTGAGTTCAAAACCAGGTCATGCTGGTTTCCTTTCCAGTAAAGAACGTGGGAAGGCCTACCAGCAACCTGCAGATGGTAATGGGTTTTCCCCCAGTCTTTGCCCGGGTTCTTAACGTACTGCTGGCCACCGTTGTATGAGTTCAATAGTCTTGAGTACGACGTGAAACACCAGTAAATAAATAAAAGATTCACGTTGATTAGTGACCTGACTTGGCAATTTCATCAGCAGAGGTCAAGAAATGATTAAAATTTTTCCCTCAGTTCAAATAATCTTTTAAACACCGAGACTTAGTTTTCTAGATAACAACATTTCATATCTTAACCATGTTAAGCTTAACATAATTAAAGTCTGTCAACAACATGTGTTAACTAGGCGACAAAATGCGCAACCCCATCACATGGGGCACAAGAGCTACAGGTTCAAACCCAGCCTTGGACGTGACACCTCAAGATTCCCTCACCCTATCATTCTTGGGTTTTTGATTCTACTGAAATGACTGAATTAGTGGTTGGCAGCATTGCATATTGGGTCGTTGTAATATTGCATTCACTGTCGCCAGTAAATGTCTTCCATCAATACGAGAGACAACCCTTCAGTCATAAAATATGTCAGTGACATTGTTAAAGGTTGGTTGGTTTCTGTCACCGATCACTAAGGTTTCATCCAGCCATAGAACTGACATCAACTAAGTGTCAAAGTGTTATAAATTTGTGTGGCTTTAAAAAAAAGTATTAGTAAGGCAAAAACATCAAAACAAGTGATTATTAATGAAGTCTTTGTGTCTTCTTTACTGTCATGGACTTCACTGCTAGATAGCAGGTCTATGGTCTACCAGTCCTCGTATCCAAGGGGTACATCTATGTCATGACCAAGAGGTACATCGTGACCAAGAGGTACATCTATGTCATGGTCAAGAGGTATAACTTGGCCAAGAGGTACATCTATGTCATGACCAAGAGGTACATTGTGACCAAGAGGTACATCTATGTCGTGGTCAAGAGGTATAACTTGGCCAAGAGGTACATCTGTCATGACCAAGAGGTACATCGTGACCAATAGGTATATCTATGTCGTGGTCAAGAGGTATAACTTGGCCAAGAGGTACATCTGTGTCATGACCAAGAGGTACATCGTGACCAAGAGCACATCTGTGTCGTGGTCAAGAGGTATAACATGGCCAAGAGGTACATCTGTGTCACATGTGAGATAAGCTCATATGAAGATTGTTGATTTACCTCAAGCATACTGGTTTCTTCCATCCATAAGGGTCACCGCCATCGCATATGAGTGTAAAATTCTTGATTATGGCATTAGAAAGCAATCAATTATTAAAGTATGTAAGTAAAACTATGTGTAAATGGACACCATATATAACAAGGATATTGTACAATGCTAAATTTATTTTGCAATATACCGAGGTTTCCCCTAGTTATTTTGTTCTCCCAGTTATCCCATGGTTAGACGCAATATTCAAAACCTCAGTCGTGTAAACCTCCTATAACTGTATAAAGATCAAGCAGTATCCTGTTGTAGAGGTCACAGCGAATGCAGGGGGACATAACTACCACCAGAGTATGAGGTCGCAGAGTACACCTCAGATCAACCTAAATGTAGTGCCACCACCTGCAGAACCTTTCCAAAGCGACTCCAAGAGTGTTCCAGTGACCCCTTCCAAGGATGAATCTTTTACTGACAACAGTCTTGTAGGTAAGCCTGCAGATAGTTGACATGAATTTTTTTGTGCAGCTCCATTAACAGTTCATCATTGTTAGATGTACAGTAATACTTCTGCATATATGTAGTCCCAGTGGCAGTCCTTCCTAGTTGCAGTAATATTTCTGCATATATGTAGTCCCAGTGGCAGTCCTTTCTAGTTACAGTAATACTTCTGCATATATGTAGTCCCAGTGGCAGTCCTTCCTAGTTACAGTAATACTTCTGCATATATGTAGTCCCAGTGACAGTCCTTCATAGTTACAGTAATATTTCTACATAGTTCCAATTGACATCATAGTTACAGTTTCTCATAGTTGTTATAATAGTTCTGGGCATTTCCAGTGACAGTTCATAACACTTCTAGTTCATCATACATGTAGTTCCAGTAATGGTTTGTTCTGCATACAGGTAGTTCCAATAATAGTTTGATCTGCATACAGGTAGTTCCAGTAATAGTTTGATCTGTGTACATGTAGTTACAGTGTCACATGTGAGATAAGTTCATGTGAAGTTTTTCCAAAATTGTTGGTTTACCTCAAGCACACTGGTTTCTTCTATCCATAAGGGTGACAACCATGGAATATGAGTGGAAAATTCTTAATTATGGCATTAGAAAGCAAGCAATTATTAAAGTATGTAAATAAAAGTATGTGTAAATGCACACCATATATAACAAGGATATAGTAGTACAATAAATTTATTTTGCAATATACCAAGGTTTTCCCAAATTATTTTATTCCCCAATAATAGTTTGGTATACCTGCGTGTAGTTACAGTAATAGTTTGATCTGTGTCCATGTAGTTACAGTAATAGTTTAATCTGTGTACATGCAGTTCCGGTAATAGCTTGATCTGCATACAGGTAGTTCCTGTAATAGTTTGATCTGCATACAGGTAGTTCCAGTAATAGTTTGATCTGCATACATGTAGTTCCAGTAATAGTTTGATCTGCATACAGGTAGTTCCAGTAATAGTTTGATCTGTGTATATGTAGCTACAATAATAGTGTGATCTGTGTTCATGCAGTTACAGTAATAGTTTCATCTGTGTACATGCAGTTCCAGTAATAGTTTGGTCTGCATACAGGTAGTTCCAGTAATAGTTTGATCTGCATACAGGTAGTTCCAGTAATAGTTTGATCTGCATACAGGTAGTTCCAGTCAGTTTCATCTGCATACAGGTAGTTCCAGTAATAGTTTAATCCGCGTACAGGTAGTTCCAGTAATAGTTTGATCTGTGCACATGTAGTTACAGTAACTTTCAGCATACGCCTCCATGTGGGTGTCATCACGCAATAATGCTGGCCACCATCACATAAGTAAAATATTTTTGAGTAGGGCATAATGTATTAGGTGTACATAAAGCGTGGATGATTTTAGTACAGGTGTACCTGATGTGAGTCAGACTGATTACAGGCATACTTGAGATGAAGGGAATTTTAATAAAAGCTAGTGTACCTAATTTATTTATTTATTTATTTACGTATTTAGGTGATTGTTGTTTATCACAAAACTCAAAAATCTTTCACTGAATGGTGGGTCAGTTTTATGGGTGGAGGAAACCAAATTCCCTGGTGTGAACCACTGATCTTTGGCAAGTTATTAACAAACTTACATACAGATATGCAGACAGTATACATGTAGGTTGAAGAGATTAGTAATGTCCAGCAAATCTTAGACTGCACGAACAGTCACATGAGCTTGTCAGACACTTGTATTCCGCAAGGCCTGAGGAACAACAAGAGCAATGTGTCAATTCTCTCTCCGTGGCTGGAAGTAAACAAAGTTTAGTTGAGGCTTAACTCATCTAAATAAATACGTAGGTGTAGGACTGCAGGAAATGGATGTCTTTTGAATGGTCATGTACAACCATAAATGTCTCTGTCCCTAATTCTCAAGATTCCATGAGTGTGACACGTACAAGCTGCATGTTTCTGGTCATCTTGTTTTCTACATGTGTGTAGTCTAGGCATACATAATATCAGGGGTGTTCCTAGCCAATTTCAGTTTAGAACCTCAGTTTGAATAAACCAGAAAACTCAATATTTTTTCATCACCAATGTGTCAAAAACTCAGTTTATTTCATGTAAACTCAATACAAAATTTGTCTAAAACTCGTCATATAAATATTTCACTTATACGACGGAAGCCACCATTGTGGTGGTGGAAAAGTGGGCCGAACCCGAGGGAAACCTACAATCATCTGCAGGTTGCCGAGGAATCCAGCATGAGCTGAACTTGAACTAACAACGACCGTATTGGTGGGAGGATTCAGGGTCATTACGCTGCACTAGTGCGTCAACCGAGTATTATTTAATGTGCATCAAAATTCTCGAACACTTGATCAGTTATGGAACTTATGTTAAAAAGGGCAATTTAGTTATTAAATTTCATAATGTCAGTGTCATTGATGTAAATAGTACATTGTACTTGTACATAGGCCTGTGCAAAAAAATAGTTTTTGTTTTTGAGAAAACTATGTAATGGAAATCAAATGCTGTACATGAACCAGTTAATTTGATCAACTTTCATTAAAGACATGTACATTTCTCTGCACTGCATGTAGGCCTACTAATGCAATTTTCTTCATTTTTTTTTCTTCTTCAATGTTCATAATTCTATGTTTTGTAATGAAAAAGGCATGAGGGGGCTGTCAGAGGTAAAGAGAAAAGAAGTTGTGCAACTATATAAGATCTTGGAAAAAGATGGGAACTGGGAAGAACTTATTCCTCCTGAAATGCCGATGGGAGAGATCAGCAACATAAAAGGTAAAGTCCAATCTTTTCTTTTGGACTCATTTACCCAGACGTATCTTCTTATCATACATGTATGGCTTTACTCTCAGTCTGAAACTGAGGTCATTATGTACATCACACACATGATTTTGTTAGTAGAAGTGTATTTTTTGTTACATTCTCCAAGACTGTATACCCCAAGTCTTCTTATTATTGGAACAGATATTAGTCCTGCTGAAAGCAAAATACTACATTTGTCTTCAAGTTTTCCCCCCTCAGCCAATTTTGGCCAAGAGGTATTTTCGTAGGGGGCGACATCTGTCTCTCTGGCTGGCTCTTTGTCCATATCCTTGTAAACGCTGTGTCTTTAGAATGGTTTATCTGATTTGCACTAAACTTACACCATACTTATACATTGGCATGAGGAAGACCACTACTGATTTTCAGTGACCTTGACCTTTTTCTTCAAAGTCAATGGGGTCATTAAGTTAAATTCTTGCAAGCACTCTATCTTTAGCACAGGTTCACCACTCTTACACACTGGCATAAGTGAGAACTGTATTGATTTTCAGCGACCTTGACCTTTTTCTTCAAGGTCATTGTGATCACATGTTAAATTTTATAAAATGCTTCAGTTGTAAATGCTCTATCTCTAGAGCAGTTGAGCCCAAGTTGACCAAACTTACGCCACACTTACACTTGGGCATGAAGAAGGACCCTCTTCATTTTCAGCCTACTTGACCTTTTTCTTCAAGGTGATTGAGGTTATTTAAATCCAATTTTATACAAGACTTGGAAACACTCTGTCTCTTGAACAGTTTGTCACAAGTTCACCAAGCTGTACCACACCTACACAATTTTATGAGTCGCTGGTATTATACATAATATCTCTTGGAATTTGTTTCTATTCGTGACTTTGTACATGTGCTTAAGGCGGAGGGGTCTTAAGTGCATTGCACAGTATCTTCAATGGTCTTTCTACTTACCATAACTTCCCTTTTGAGTGATCTTCAGCTTTAAATAGGTCTCAACCAATTTTCAGCACTAGAACCTGTGCTATATATTAAGGAAGTGTAATCTCTAATAACGATAATACTATACCTGTAGAAATGTTTATTAAAGAAATAAACCGAGCGGGTGAAACCCCATCGTCCGTCTCGGACTCACGCGTGTTGGTTACAGTCAAACTACGGACCCGCTCTAGTTTCATGATAATGACTCAAAATACGAAAATCGAACTTTCGCCCGTAGAAATTTCTTTGAAAAATGAAAAAAACATATATGTAATGTACCCGTGTTTTCTTTCTTTTTATTGTTTTTTTTTCTAGAGGAAAGATAGCAGACCCGAAGTGATTGTGGTTTTGATTACTTTTGTTAGAGTTCACCCTTTCTTATTTTTTTCCCCTTTTTTTCACCGCTTTTTTTCACAGCTGGGCCATGGATTGCATGGCGGTTAGTGACGTTATAATTGTTTTCATACGGGCAGACGGCATGTGCTGCTTCCTTTCAATGTCTGCAGTTGGAACAGTTGGAACAGGAACTCGCTGACAACAGTGTTCTGTCACACGAAAAAATGCATCACTGTGTGTAAGCTCCGGTAGATGCAGCTGTCCTCTCTATTCTTTATGTAGTGCGGATATCACAGACGTGTTAGAATTCAAGAATTGTTTTCACTGTTGTGTAAAGTCTAATTTGATTGTATGAAACTGAACTTGTATTTATTTAGGTGATGTATTTAGGAAGTGCAGTTTTGTTTTATTAGATTTATTGATTTTCACTTCTTTTCTTTTTTTTTTCTTTTTTTTCAGGTAAAAAGCATCCCTTCGAGGAACTCTTTATTGTCTTTGTCAGAGCCGAATGGACTTTGCAGAAGTTTATGGAACATGCTGAGAATACCCTGGATGCACAGTTGTATCATGATGTTTGTAGTATATTGGGATGGAATCCCCCTTTGTTAGGTAAATGTCCCATTTGTCATGTTTTTTGGTAAAGAATTTGGTGATAAATTGAATCATGTGTCACCTATTACAGTCAAGCCACAGTTTTATGGCTGAGGCACAAATCCACTGACTTGTAGCCCAGTGAGTAAATAAATTCATTTCGGTTTAGGGTTTTGAAAGTGCACCGTAGCTGGAATTTTGATACTGATGATGATGTGTCTTACTGCATTAATTTCTGTAGGTTTATGCACAGATGTTATGTTAAATTTGACATATTGATGATCGTCTAGTGTAGGGTTCCTCATTTAATGGAATCTAATGAATGGATATTTACTGAAGGTACTCTTGAAAGACGTATACAGGTTGGCTGTCACGACAAATGATAAAATATTCCACCCTCTTGTGTAAATAGAAACAAATGTAAATCAAATTATATCATAAGATTTTATCAAAATTGTGTATCTTTGGGTATCATTTAAAGCACAGGCATTGTTGAATTCTCAGACAGATTTGGCTAGGGAAGATTTTGCAGCCTTTACCATGAATTCAAGAAGTCACTGTAGCACCATTTTTATGCATTTATATTATTTTGCATGGGCTGTTGGTGGAATGGATGAAGAGCCCAAAATTCTAAACAAGCCAACATTCTATTTGACCGAAGATTCAGACGACAAAGTTTCCACACAGCCTGCAGACTCTCCAACATCAGGTCGTCCACTTGAAACAAGCCCAAGTTCTCAGCAGGTTTATGGTGGCCAACCTGCAACACATCCTGCCCAGATGCGAGAGCGTACCGTAAACATTGTAAAGTCACAGTACCGACCAAATAACCCAAGTCCTGGTCAAGGTATGCTTTTGAGTTCTCCCAGCGAGTTGGGGAGTAGAGGAAGTGCTGGTAGAAGGTCTGCTGGAGCTGTTGTATGTTCACCCAGTCAGCAGCAGAGTCATCAGCGAGAGAGTCCGTATATGCACACAGCAGTGGGCAGCAGTCCTGAGTTGAGTAGTCCTGCAAACCACAGCCTACTTAGTGAAAGCCAAGGTAGCTTTCATGCAGGTGTCCAGACAGAGAGTGACCCTGACGGTCAACAGGCGGAGAAGAGCTCTGGGATGGATGCTGACCAATTGAGGGAGGATATCTCTGCACAGAGCCCTGCCAATAAATATAGCCAATTGTCATCTGTAGGGCTGTCCATCGATGGAAGCGTGTCCTCTGTAAGGGAAGAGAAAGCAAGCGTCCAACCAGAAAGTGACACTCAGGGTCATCAAGCCGAGAAAGGCCCCAGTCTGGAAGCGGAAAGGTTCCGAGAGGATATAGCAGCCGTGCATGGAAGTACAAGTCACCTGGCAGAATCAGTATCAGTTCCTTCTGTGGAAGATGAGGAGGGCTTGAGGGCAGAGAAAAACCCTGATGTTGAGGTCCTTAGGCTACAGGAAGACCGATGTGCTGCCGATTTCAGAAACATTCAGCAGGTGATTGATTCTACACAAAGCACTGGTCAACGCTCAGCCACTGAGCACGGAGGAACGCAAAATTCTACCACCATGACCACTACAGGAAGTGTGGTTACCACTGCCTTACATTGCCCGACCAGTGATGCGCAAACTTCTGTCACTGCTGGTTGTGAAGTTATCACAGCTCCCTTGAATTTGCAACCTGCAGGCATACAAAGTTCTGCCAATGGGGCCACCAATCCAGGACACATACACCTGGAGGGGGCTAGCTTAGCTATTGGAGAACATCAACCACCCCTAGAAGCGCAGACTTCACAGGCTGATTGTCTTAGTTCTGCTTTATTCTCTGAAAATGAGAGTGAGGGTAGTGGTAGCGTTGTGGGTGGAGCAGAGCTGTTTGTGCGTCAGCGGAAAATAGGACTCTTCGACTCAGAGTCTGTGATCACTTCAGAAGAGGAGGGAATCAATCAGAGTGTAGCAGGGGACACCAGGACTCCCAGCGCGTATAGTGGAGATGATGAAGATAGTGGTCATGGAGACGGTGTTGCCGATGGTAATGCGGATAATGTAGCAGATGAAGGTGCTCATGGTGTTGCCAATGGTGATTATGTTACCTGGGGCAGTGATGTTGCCAGGGGCATGAATGGTATCAGGGTTGATGGGGGAGCAATGGGCAGTTATGGTGGCAGTGTTAATGATAGTCCCAGGGCTGATGAGGATACCAGGGTTGATAATAGGTACAGGGGTGAAGCTGCTAAGGACTGTGATAATGGTGAAGTCAGTGATGATCATCATGACAGCACTGATGATTCTGTTGATGAAGTTCATGCAGGATAATTGGAGATATCATCAGAACACCATAAGGGTTGCTTATCGCCTGTGAAGGGTTTTGATATGAATCACAAATCCTTCCTTCTGGCAAAACAGAGAGTTACCCCACGTCAAATATGGCAGTCCAATCAGTGCCAGTATACTTTAATTTTTAATTTAAATTAGACTGTGAGATAAAAAAAGAGGAAGTCACAAGAGCGCTGCGAACTCCAAGACCAAAGCACGCAGTAAGTTGATAACTGATATAGATACTGAAGACGGATAAATTGACTTTTCTGAAACTTTCTCTTCATGAATTACAGAGGTGGCTTTCACTATTTAATGTCAATAAGCAGATTTCCCTGTGAATTTGAAATGCGGGGTAAAAAGGCATTACTTAGAATGGTGGTGTACTTTTCCAATAACGGCACCTGCTTTGTGATTGGAATGAGCCAAGATGCGGGGAGCTATTATAAAAGTGTGTTCAAGTGCCAGAATCATTTTTAAAAGGTAGATCATTACCATTGCGAAATTATAATTACGCCACAGTATGAACTACTCAGTATTCAGAAGTTACAAAATCACTTGACTTGATGCTAATTGTCAAACGCAGTTGATGAAATTGCTGTGGGGGGAGCTAGGTGACTGTGTGGCAGACTTTCAAACAATGTTTTAATGGCATGAGAGACACTGGTGGAAACCAAAACCAGTATCATGAACATAATTAATAACAACAAAAAAAAAACAAATGAAAAATATGCAAAAACAAAAAAAAAAATAAACAAATTCAAGGAAGAAAAAACTGAGCCATATGGAACACTGGTGGAAATTTCCTATTAGTGAGAACAGGTATCAGAGTGCTCAATAAAAAAAATATTAAAAAGGTAACCAAAACGCACCATTTGCCCGTTTGCTTTTCCATTTCTTCTGAACTTACCAGTACATATAACTTGCTAACAAATCTTTGGACAGTGAAACAAAAGTCTGTTCGAAAACCATGGTGGGAATTGGATGTCTGTGAAAATAATAGTTGAGTTAGTTAACCGCTTTACCTTTAAAAGTACACGTACGTGTCGGTCAGCCTCCAATTGAACTCCATGTGTGATGCAGCTATTGCAACCTATGTGGTCCCATGCAGATAGTATAACAGTAATCTTTAATTCCGGTATAATAAAATCTGGCATTGCTCTATGCATGTATGTATTCATACTGTTATTTGTATTCGTATCATTATTAACTGTGCAAATTGGATATTAAAAAGACAGGCTTTGGCATGCTAAAAGTCAGAGCTGGCTTCGAAGGACCTTTCCCTGCAAACTGCTGTGTTGCTCTAAATTATACTCGTGCTAGTCTTGTAGACAGAAGGTGCTTCATTCTCCACTGAGAGTGAGTATTAAACTAGCTAGCTTGCTGCACAAGAAAATCTCGTTGTAGGCAAGTCTTGCGGTGTCCAGAATTAAGGTGCTTGGTGGGAAGTAACTGACAGAAATTGTTTGGAAATAACACTGCAATGATCCCCCATCCAAAAATTGGATACGTGCATCAGTACCATTTGTTTTTATATCAGAAAATCTGTTATAAAGAATTTCGTCATATACGCTGTGTAATTTCAAATTAGAATTGCGCGATCCTACAGGTCATGTCAAGGTTCAAACCGAAACCTTTTGAATGAAATTGACGCCCTACTATTCTTTCTGAGACGATGAATTTGATATCTCTCATACATACTAAACCCAGCTAAATGACCTCACAATTTCTCATATGCAATCCCACGGCAGGCACGAAGTGTTTTATTATACCTATAGAAAGCCGAAGATAAAGGAAAAGATATCTTATGCTCTGCTGAAGCTAAATAGCTGGACATAGCTGGACCGTACAACGCCGTTGTTGGGTTGAAAGCCATCGTCTTGACACATTTTCTGTATTTACACGTTGTGAAGGAGCCTCGATCAGTGGCTCGGTTGTTAAAACCGCCTTGCTGTGATCATCGGGTCCTTTACCGATGAGGCTGTGTGTTCAAATCCACCTCTCTCTGTATCGGCTGCGGTTTTGATTGAGATGGTTGTGACGGTCCCTCTTGGACTCTGCCCGGTTTCCTCCACAATCCACGAGGTTTGTGAGGTCCCTGGTGCGACGTGGGCTCTGTCCGTTTTCCTCCACTATACATGAAGTATGTCAGGACCCTGGAGTGATGGTTTTCTGTGGGTTTCCTCCACCATACAGGAGGTTTGTCATCTCTGGGTGTGACGGTTGTCTGTATGTTCTGTCCGGTTTCTTTCACTGTACAGGAGGCTTGTCAGGTTCCTGGTGCGATGGCTTGTCTGTGGGCTGTGCCCTGTGTCCTCCAACATGGATGAGATTTGTCAGGTCCCTGATGTGATGTTGTCGACGGGTCATATGACGACGAGGAGTCTGCAATATATATATATATATATATATATATATATATATATATATATATATATATATATATATATATATATATATATATATATATATGTCTAGCGCCAAGTGAAGCAGCAACAACTACCACTTTTGTAATCTTTTTGGTAAGGCGCGATCGTGGATTGAACGGGCCTCAAGACGACCTCAAGCCCACACTTTAAACAGACCAACGAAGTGGTCAGGCGGTACACATGGGAAGTTTTTCACCCAACACGATGGAGGTCACATTTACGTCTGGTGGAGACCCGAGTGTCAAACCGATCATTGGCTACCGTAAAAGAGATTCTCCAGTGTAGTTCAGTCAATATCTGAAAAAAAAATTGGCTCAACCCACCACAGATTGTAAAAGAATTTATGAAAGGCCTCAAACTAATTACAGAATGATACAATGACATACTAAAAGCTTAATTTGCATGAATCAAACATGGCCGCTCAAAATTACGAATATTTCTTTTTTAAGCTGTATTTCAATTTATTTCGAACCTTTCTCCATGTGCTGGAAATAAAATGGATGAAACAATTTTTAAAACAAATTTTAGAAGCACCAATTACTAAACAATAAGCTCATCCTCGATGTTTTTCTGTGTCTCTGACGATTATATAATCGTGTTTTCCAGGTCTTCGCTAAAAGTGAGTGGAGGTTAAATTCATTTGTGTAAACAGGAAAAAGTCGGATACAAATTCTCTTGTAATTCAGCAGTTTTGCTGAGATTAACTCCAATTTCCCCTATTATAAATATATAAATATATATACACGAATGGGTTGAGTCCGTGTCTGTCGTAAAGCAGCTAGTCAGCCTCTTTTTGGGGGTGGGGGGGGGGACTTTTTTTTTCGCTGTTTTCCGTCATTTTTAATCTTTTCTGCCAAGACCAGGTTTCTTCTCCTACGTATACTTTTGAGTACATGCACAGGGGACAGCTTTGGGTTGTGACTCGTTATCACGCCAACTGACTATTAATAACTGTCAACATCCAAAACTTTGACATTTTAACCCTTCATAGGAATTTATTGAAAAGAAAAAAACATTAGGCCTGTATTCTGGTGGATACTAAATTGGTATTCACTAAAAACAGTCATATTCATGGACCAAGGATGACCCAGAAGCCTCCCACCAATACGATCGGTGTGAGCTCAAGTCCAGCTCATGCTGGCTTCCTCTCTGGTCGTAGGTGAGAAGGTCCTCCAGCTACGACCAACTTGCGGATGGTCGTGGATTTCCCCCGGGCTCTGCCCGGTTTCCTCCACCATGGTGGTGGCCGCCGTCGTATAAGTGAAATATTCTTGAGTAAGCCGTAAAAATAAATAAATAAATAATTATTCTTGGGAATTAAACCTCCTTTGATATATCCATATGAAAAGCTTATATCCGAATAAAATTCCACAAACCCAATAAATTTCCAAAGCACATTCGTCGCGTTTAATAAAATAAACGGAACCGTCATGAAAGGCACAGAACGCCTTCAAGTAAAGTACAACGACACATCATCAAAAAGGCCATTTCGTGTTGATTTTAAATATGATATTATGATCTCATTTTTTTTGGAGTGTTTTTAAGTGATTAAATTGGAAAGAAATGTTGACGTTTTACGGTTGACTCATTGCACCATTTTGAACAAATTGAAGTCACAGACTCTTTTTTGTTGTTGAACACGCTGTTACGGTTATAATTTCGCATTAAATACAGACACAGGTGTATTACTGAATGTATGTTCATGAAAAACAACCGAAAAAACTTTTTATTTCCATATTAATCATTGTAATCACTACTGTCCTAGTATAAAGCTCAACCCCTAGTTCAGTTAAATTAATTTAAGTTAAACGTTAGTTGTGGGGATATTTGACAAACTGATCGACACAATTAATTGGACTACATCTGATCTGCTCTATAACGTAATGATCAAATTATATTATAGTACTAGCCACATTTTGAGATGTCGTTATATCGAAGGCCTCGTAAAGGTCTAAGTATGTAGGCTAGATACAGAACTGCAGCTCTCCTCTCTTAAATATGGTGACAGGCAGAGGGCTACAGAGGGAAAGTTACCGAAAATTGACTTAGCTGCTTTGACACGGATCCTTGCCTAAACATTCTGGAAAGAAAGCAAGAACCCATCAAAACCCAGGTTGCCGGCAGACCTTCCCACATGGATGACCAGAGAGGAAACCAGCTATAGGTGGACTACAACTCACAGTGGCTGCATTAGCTAGAGGCACTTTGTACTGTGTCATTGTACTGCACTAGCACTCTAACTACTAGGCTATGGGGGCCACCTTCACCATATGTATTCTTATAGTAATATATAATCCAGACATCAGGAAATCACTCATTCATCATTATGTAACCCAGTCATCAGTGTGTAATGCATTCACCATTATCTAATCCAGTCATCACTATGTCATTCATTCACTATTATGTAATCCAGTCATCTCTATGTAATTCATTCACCATTATCTAATCCAGTCATCTCTATGTAATTCATTCACCATTATGTAATCCAGTCATCTCTATGTAATTCATTCACAATTATCTAATCCAGTCTTCACTATGTAATACATTCACCATTATGTAATCCAGTCATCTCTATGTAATACATTCACCATTATCTAACCCAGTCATCTCTAAGTAATTCATTCTCCATTATCTAATCCAGTCATCTCTATGTCATTCATTCACCATTATCTAATCCAGTCATCTCTATTGAATTCATTCACCATTATCTAATCCAGTCATCTCTAAGTAATTCATTCACCATTATCTGATCCAGTCATCACTATGTAATTCATTCACCATTATGTAACCCAGTCATCACTATGTAATTCATTCACCATTATCTAATCCAGGCATCTCTTTGTAATTCATTCACCATTATCTAATCCAGTCATCACTATGTAATGCATTCACCATTACCTAATCCAGTCATCACTATGTAATTCATTCACCATTATCTAATCCAGTCATCTCTATGTCATTCATTCACAATTATCTAGTCCAGTCATCACTATGTAATTCATTCACCATTATTTAATCCAGTCATCTCTATGTAATTCATTCACCATTATCTAATCCAGTCATCACTATGTAATTCATTCACCATTATCTAATCCAGTCATCACTATTCAGTATGTAATTCATTCACCATTATGTTATCCAACCTGCGGATGGTCATGGATTTCCCAAGAGCTCCTGGTTTCCTTTGGTCATTATCTAACTAAAAAACGATCTTGACTACAGTGTAAAACATCAGTGAATATAAATAAATTATGTTATCCAGTTTTTCACGAGGTTCATGTAGTATGGCCATCTTTTTAAATCCAGTTATCACGATGTAGTTCAAACATCACTATGTAATCCAGTCATCTTGATGTAGTTTAGACATCATTATGTAATCGCGTCATCACTACGTAGTGATGACATCATTTTGTAACCAAGTAATTGCTACGTAGTTCCGACATCACAGTGTAATCCAGTCATCGTTACGTAGTTCAATCGCCTTATTTTACCTAGTCATCACTACGTAGTTGATTATGTAATCGCTACATATTTCAGACATCATTATGTAATCCAGTCATTTCTATGTAGTTCAGACATCTTTATGCAGTCCAGTCAATGTTATGTAGTTCATTCACCATTATGTAATCTAGTTATCAATATGTTGTTGAGACATCATTGTTTATTTAGTCATCACTCGCTACCGCAGCACAATGACCCAGATCCCACCTATGCGGTCGCTGTGAGCTCGAGTTCTTCTCTTGTTGGCTTCCTCTCCGGCCGTACGTGGGAAGGTCTGCCAGCAACCTAGGTTTACCCCGGGCTCTGCCCGGTTTCCTCCCTCCATGATGCTGACCGATGACGTATAAGTGACGTATTCTTTTGTATGACGTAAGAAACCAATCAGATGAATAAATAACTACATAGCTCAGTCACCATTATTTAGTTCTGTCATTTTCATGTAACCCAGTCTTTACTACATGTATATTGTTCTCTTAAGATTATGCATTGCTAGATAATTGTGTGTGATAGATGTATGTAGTCCTACATATAAAATTATTATAAACTTAATACAAAGACAAAATTTTACAAATACATGTACATCTGCAAAGATCGGTATAGGAAATAAAGCTGTCCTCAGATTTTTCCTGGGTTTTAGCAAAAACACAAAAGACAAAGGATTTCGGGTAGAAATTATTTTGTAAATTTTCAGATGAAAATGGCCCGTGATAAGGACCGCTATCATGAAGATGTACTTCTCAAAATGATGCCTGAAATCGTGAACAAGATTTCACCCCTTGAAATTCTAACACACATGAGAGACAGTATACCTACTAGGGATGCTCAACATATCGAATGTACATGTGATCGAAAAGGCAACATTGCAGGGGCAGAAGACCTAATGAATGTACTGTTGAGGCTGTACGCTGATGCTTTCATAAAGTTTGTGGAAGCAGTGTGGGACACAGGAGGAAAAAATTTAGCAAGGAAAATTTATAAATGTGTTCCTGCCAAATATAAGAAGGACTTGCACTACATATTTCAAAATCAGGATGCCCATTGTCCTCCGACCAGTCATATACCTGGTAACAATGGTGACCACAGAGGAAGCCAGCAAGATTTGGATGAGTCAGCAGAAGAGCAGCGCAGCTCAGGTGTCAACCAGCTGTCACAGCAAGGTAACAAAAGTGTTCCACAGTCCTCTAGAAATGAAGCAAATCTTGCAACTCAGGAAACAGCAGTGTCCTTCAACTAAATGTAGATCAATAACAGTTCCAATGGTTTCAAGAACATACCCAGTCAACAGGAATAATCATACTGCCTCAGTGGCTTAGTGGTAAGGCGTACGCCTCCAGGTCGGAATCAATAACCGGTTGAGTCATACCGAAGGCAAAGAAAAAATGGTACTTGTTGCTGCCTTGTTTGGCGCTCAGCACTGAGAGGTTAGAGCTAGGAAACAGCACTGGTCGGCCCGATGTGGGTTTAATGTAACTTGGTAGGGTGTCATGTCTGGTGTCTTCGGCATGATGATATTATGTTGCGGCAGCAAGAAAAGGCAGCATGTATGGGATATATGTATATATATATATCCCACATCACACAAAATGCTTTGCTTTTGATTGGGCAGTAAAGGTGGCTTGGGATACACATACATCGCATTACATTGCAGCTGGTGTAATGTAGTTGTGTTTGTTGCCTAGGTTATCTCCCTTTGCAGGGCTGTGAAAACTATCTTTGAAGCTATTCAATAGTATATTGGCATCTTGCGCTGAACTGGCCATTATTTCGGATGATGAATTAAACAGTTACTTAGTGAAAGGATAAGGGAAATATATGGTGTAAGCAAACCCCCACATTGAGGGTTGCTGATGGTTATCAACACCGTCAGCAGTTCTGTCTTGTGCATGGAATTTCCCACGAACTGTGACGTCAGCTAGAAAAGTTCACCATGCAGTATATAAACTTGCCAAATGTTGGTTGTTTACTTCAGGTGTTCCCGTTTTTAACGCATACACCAAAGTTTGGCTATCTGTTTGTCCAATTCCTTGTAAACGCTGTGTCTTTAGAACGGTTTATCCGATGTGCACCAAACTTACACCACACTTACACATTGCCATGAGGAAGAACCATATTAATTGAGTTCATTTTGATCATTAAAGTTAAATTATTGTAAGAGCTCTATCTTTAGAAAAGTTTAGCCCAGGTTCAAACTCACACCACTCTTACACACTGACATAAGGAAGATTTTCAGTGACCTTGAACTTTTTCTTCAAGATCATTGGGATCACATAACTTGAAATTTTTTAAAAGGCTTCAGTTGTAAACGCTCTTTTTGTAGAACGGTTTAGCCCAATTTCAGCAAACTTACACCACATTTATTCTTTGGCATGAAGAAGAACCCTATTGATTTTCAGCACACTTGACCTTTTTTTCAAGGTCATTCAGGTTATTTAAGTCAAATTTTATACAAGACTTATAAACGCTCTATCTCTTGAACAGTTTGTCACAAGTTCAGCAAACTATACCACACCTACACAATTTTATGACTGGCTGGTATTATTCATAATATCTCTTGGAATTGGTATTTATACGTTACATTGTACCTGTACTTAAGGCCCAGAGGTTTTAAGTGCATTGCACTATATTTTTAATGGTCTTTTCATCACCATAACTTCCCTTTTGAGTGGTCTTTTACTTTAAACAATTTTTAATGTGGTTTTCGAATTTTAACTGAGGTTTGTTTTATTTTAGTTGGCTTTGAAAATGTTTTTCTTTGATTTTGAACTGCATGAGAAACCTTTAATTGTCTCTTGGTTTAAACATATATGATAGGGCTGAGAGATGAGCTAGTGGAAAATTCCTAGAAAAATAGGTTGAAACTCAAATGATCCAGGTGGTTAAAACAGGAGACTAGAGGCTTGAGCTCTCCAGCTGAAAATTAAGCACTGGGACATTTTGATAGGTTAGCTAATATTAAGACATGAACTGAGACATGGCCATGTGGCGATTTGTATAGAGAGGTTGTGTATTTCACCAAACAATTGTGACTTAAAAAATAATGGCTTCATTCACTGCCTATACGCCGACTAATAACTACAGTGAAAAATGATGTGTCCATTTTTTCCACGAGGCCGCAGGCCGAGTTAAAAAAACAATGGACACTTTCTTTTTTACTGCAGTTATTACTTTTATTACAGTTCACCCTTTCCTTGAAGAGCTGGGCCATGGATTGCATGGCGGTCAGTGACGTCATATTTGTTTTCATACGGGCAGACGGCTTGTGCTGCTCCCTTTCAATATCTGGAGTTGTCTGCAGTTACTCCTCGCTGACGACAGAGTGACGCCTCTATTCTTTACGTAGTACGGATGTTACAGACGTGTTACAATTCAAGGTATTGTTTTCATTCTTTAAATTTAAATGTATTAAACTGAATTTGTATATAGGCAACGTGTTCAGAAAGTGCAGTTTTATCATCAGATTTATTTCGATTTTACAGGTAACAAGCCTCTCGAGGAACTGTCTGATGACGGAGCCGGATGGGCTATCCAGGAGTCTATGAAACATGAAGAGAGGACTATGGATAAACACTTGTATAAACATGTTTGGAGTATATTGGGAAGAACCACAACAGGAAATGTGTTTACCACTGCCTTACATCGCCCGCCCAGTGATGTGCAAACTTCTGCCACTGCTGGTTGTGAATTTACCGCTGTCCCAGGTTTGCAACGCACAGATGTTCTAAGTTCTACTGCTGCAAGCTATGAATCTACAACTGCCTTGAATTTACAGTCCGCAGGCATACAAAGTTCTGCCAACGGGACGACCAATCCAGAACACATACAATTAGAGGGGGCTAATTTAGGTATTGGAGAGCATCAACCATCTCTAGAAGCGCGGAGTTCACAAGCTGATTCCCTTCGTTCCACTTCGTCCTCTAAAAATGACAGTCAGGATAGTGGCAGCGTGGGCGGTACACGGGAGCCGTTTGTGCGTCAGTGGAAAATAGGACTCTTCGACTCAGACTCTGTGATCCCTTCAGAAGAGGAGGGAATCAATCAGAGTGTAGCAGGGGACACCAGGACTCCCAGCGCGTATAGTGGAGATGATGAAGATAGTGGTCATGGAGACGGTGTTGCCGATGGTAATGCGGATAATGTAGTAAATGGAGGTGCTGATGATGTCACCAATGGTGAAAATGTTGCTAGGAACAATGATGTTGCCAGGGACATGGATGGTGCCAGGGTTGATGGTGGTGCAAGGGTTGGTGATGGTGCAAATGTTGATGGTGGTGCCAGGGTTGATGGTGGTTCCAAGGGAGATGATGGTGCCAGGGGTAACGATGTTGACAGGGTTGGTGACGGTGCCATTGTTGATGATGGTGCAAGGGTTGATGATGGTGTCAGGGTTCATGATGGCCTCATGGGTAATATTGATGCCAGATTTGATGATTGTGCCAGGGTTGGTGATGGTACCAGGGTCGGTGATGATGCCAGTGTTGGTGATGGTGCCAGGGTTGATGATGCTGCAAGGTTTGATAATGGTGCCATGGTCGGCTATGGTGCAAGGGTTGATGATGATGTCATTGTTGATGATGGTCTCATGGGTCATAATGATGCCAGAGTTGATGATGGTGCCAGAGTTGATGATGGTGCCAGATTTGATGTTGTTGATGGTGTCGGGGATCATGATGGTGACAGGATTGGTGATGTTGCCAGGGCTGATGATGGTGCAAGGGTTGGTGATGATGCCAGGGTCGGTGATGGTGCAAGGGTTGATGATGGTATCAGGGTTGATGATGGTACCAGGGTTGGTGTTGGTGCCAGGGTCGGTGATGGTGACAGGGTTGATGATGGTGACAGGGTTGGTGATGGTGTCAGGGTTGATGATGGTGCCAGGGTTGATGATGGTCTGATAGGTCATAATGATTCCAGATTTTGTGATGGTACCAGGGTCCGCTATGGTGCAAGTGTTGATGATGGTGACAGGGTTGGTGATGATGACAGGGTTGGTGATGGTACCAGAGTTGGTGATGATGCAAGTGCTGATGATGGTGACAGAGTTGATGATGGTGACAGGGTTGGTGATGTTGCCAGGGTTGATAATGGTGACAGGGTTGGTGATGGTACCAGGGTTGGTGATGATGACAGGGTTGATGATGGTGACAGGGCTGGTGATGGTACCAGGGTTGGTGATGATGCAAGTGCTGATGATGGTGACAGAGTTGATGATGGTGACAGAGTTGGTGATGGTGCCAGGGTTGATAATGGTGACAGGGTTGGTGATGGTGCAAGTGTTCATGATGATGACAGGGTTGATGATGGTGACAGGGTTGGTGATGGTGACAGGGGTGCTGATGGTGACAGGGTTGATGATCGTGCCAGGTCTGATGATGGTCCAAGGCTTGATAATGGTGCCAGGGTTGGTGATGGTACCATGGTTGGTGATGGTGCAAGTGTTGATAATGATGACAGGGTTGGTGATGATGACATTGTTGGTGATGGTGCCAGGGCTGATGATGGTCCAAGGCTAGATAATGGTGCCAGGGTTGTTGATGGTACTATGGTTGGTGATGATGCAAGTGTTCATGATTGCGACAGAATTGATGATGGTGACAGAGTTGGTGATGGTGGCAGGGTTGGTGATGGTGCCAGGGTTGATGATGGTGCAAGGCTTGATAATGGTACCAGACTTGGTGATAGTGATGGTGCAAGTGTTCATGATTGCGACAGGGTTGATGATAGTGACAGGGCTGGTGATGGTGCAAGTGTTGATAATGGTGTTAGTGATCACGATCGCGACAGGGTTGATAATCATTCCAGGGCTGACAATCATGCTAACACTGATAATGCTGAAAGGTTTGATGATGGTGGCAGGGTTGGTGATGGTGCAAGGGTTGATGATGGTGCAAGTGTTTATAATGGTGACAGGGTTGGTGATGGTGCCAGGGTCGGTAATTGTGCAAGGGTTGATGATCGTATCAGGGTTGGTGATGATGCCAGGGTTGGTGATGGTACCAGGGTTGGTGATGGTGCAAGTGTTGTTGATGGTGCCAGGGCTGATGGTGGTGCAAGAGTTTGTGATGGTGCCAGGGTTGGTGTTGGTGCCAGGGTCGGTGATGATGACAAGGTTGATGATGGTGACAGGGTTGATGATGGTGCAAGGGTTGATGATGGTGCCAGGGTTGATGATGGTGCCAAGGTTGATGATCTTCTCATGGGTAATAATGATGACAGGGTTGGTGATGGTGCCATTGTCGGTAATGGTGCAAGGGTTGATGGTCTCATGGGTCATAATGATGCCAGAATTAATCATGGTGCCATTGTTGATGATGGTACCAGGGCTAATGATGATGCAAGGGTTGATGATGGTGTCATTGTTGACGATGGTGCCAGGGTTGATGATGGTACCAGGGTTTGTGATGTTGCCATGGTTGATGGTGTCTTTGGCTGGTTGCACGTGAACGTCGTACGTTGTCTCGTGACCGTTGTACATCATATTTTGCGGGATATCATGTGACGGTGTACTGACCAATGGAAACCAAGTATTACCCTATGAGGTATAGTAATATACTATATTGGTTCAAAGGCTTGGAAATTTCGTAGTTCTTGTATAAAAATGTGTAGAAATGCTTATCAAAATATATATCAAAGAAACACAAGAATAACCATGCCTCTAGCACCGGAAACTATAGGCTGAAGTGATAAGTGTCTTGAACCGTGTGTGAACATGCCGTCTAGTTCTATACCAAAAGAAGTTTTTATCTACCTACATGATTGTAGATAAGTGGGCATTAAAGGTGGATGAAGGTTGGTGAAATTTCCATTTCATCGGGAGCAATTACTGACAACGATGTATCATTAAGGTGATTATCTGATCGCATTCAGATTTTATTTGCAATAACATTTGGCGGTTTCTTTTAAAATCATAATGTTTTTTCTACGACATATATGACATATACACTATTATATCGCAGATGATGCAACCTCTTGAAGACAGCAATGGAGACATTTTTTACGAAATTGTTTTGATGTATGAAAGATTTTCCTTCTTGTTATTCATATTATATATGCTGGCTCAATAAATGAAAATTATTCTTCTATATTCAAGCCTTGACACATTTTCTGTCTCTACATGTTGTGAACGAGCCTTAATCGATGGCTCAGTTGTTAAAACCGCCTTGCTGTGATTATCAGGTCCTTGATCGATGAGGCTGTGTGTTCAAATCCTGCTCTCGATGCATCGACTGCGGCTTGGAATCAGGGGTTGTCGGGATCCCTGAAATGACGGTCACCCATGGGCTTTGCCCAGTTTCCTCCACCATACAGCAGGTTTGTTTGGTTCCTGGTGTGATGGTTGCCTGTGGGCTCTGCCCGGTTTCCTCCACTGTACAGGAGGTTTCTCCGGTCCCTTGTGCCATGGTTGTCTGAGGGTTCTTTCTGGTTTTCTCTACATTGCACGAGGTTTATCAGGTCCCTGGTGCGATGGTTGTCTGTGCGCTGTGCCCAGGTTCCTGCAACATGCATGAGGTTTTGTCATGTCTCTGGTGTGATCTTGTCTTGGGCTCTGTCCGATTTCCTCCACAATACATGAGGTTTACGTCGCAATCAATAATTTTTTAGTCATATGAGGACGAGGAGTCTTTAGAATCTGTATATACTGTGTCTTCTTATGACAGGAGGAGTCCATGGCGCTAAAGTGTTGCCGTCACTGGAATGCCACGCGAAAGACACCGACATGACATCGGGCCAACCAGTTGTGTTTCCTTGTTCTACTCTCTCAATGTCAAGCGCCAAGTGAGGCTGCAACAATTACCAGTTTTGTAAACTTTTTGGTAAGGCGTGGTTCTGGAGTGAACGTCAATCTCCCGAACTCAAGGTGGACGCTTTAAACAGACCACCGAAGCGGTCAGGCTTGATATAAAACCATGCGGTACACACGTCGACGTCACTGTTATAAATGCATATATTTATTCAGTTCATTTTCGATTAAAGCCGTGCTAGGGAATTTTTCACCCAACACGATGGAGGTCAGATTTATGGATTGTTGAAACTCGAGTGTCAAACCGATCCTTGGATTCCGTAAAAGATGTCCTCCAGTGTAGTCCAGTCAATATCTGAAAACACAAATTGGCTCAACCTACCACCCACTCCAAAAGAATTTATGACAGGTCTCGAGATTGAAAAAATCACAAGTTTAAAACCACGTGAGTTGTAGGGCAGGTTAATTTGCATAAATGAAACATAGCCGCTCAAAATTACAACTATACAAATAGAAGTTTCAACTGTAAGAATACCACTATCGGAGAGGAAAATTGATAAACAAATGCCTTGTTCAACCCTCGGAGAGCGATAGGCCTTACACAAGATCAAACAAAGAAACGCGAAGGCGCTTGACTAAATTCAAAACATATATTTTAATATAAAAAAAACAAAACAAATAGTACAACTGACAATAATATACGTAACAATACAGATGATTACAAAAATATATAGTTCCTTACTGATGACAGCGTCCAAATCCAGTTGGAATATTCCGGCTTCCAAAGGCACGTCAGCCCAAGTAAATGCAGAATCCACAGTTTTGGGGAATTCACAAATCGAAGGATGACAGCGACGAACAGCAGGGGTCACGCTGCGCCGATTATGCTATATATTCAACGCCCCGGCTCGGTGCAACTTTCCCGGACACACGGATTAACAATAGCGTCCGTGATGCCCAACTGGCGATGTGTGTTTCACTCCTCGGAAATATACACGAAGTCACTTTCAGGGTAAACTGAGATGAGATGTACTCAATCGCACAAAGAGACAATGGGCGATACAAGCTCCAAAAGAACGTCTCCAACAAAATAGCAAGTGGCGAAACACAAGCTCACAAAAGTGCTACGTACGAAAATGGAGAACAAAATGAGGTATGTCGAATGGCACAAAACCCGATATCTCCAAATAACACAACATTATTCCAAGTGAACAAGAGTCGATATGACCGCTCTCGAATAAACTTGAGTAAATGACTGCCGTCAAGTGGAAATAAATAAAATCACTATGAGCTTAACAACTTCATCGCTAATATTTATAGGCTAACGTAAAGAAAATTCTGGATGGTTTGTTCCTAAACATGTTAAACAATATGGGTACATCTTTACAGAATGTACGTTTTCTTTACAATCACATGAAACTCATAAACACAGAAGCCTCCAGAGACACCACTGAATTCCAGTGCAGTCCACAAAGTGTAGGGAAATCAATGTAGGTCTGTCAGAGACTCGGTTGGCGTTAAACCGAAATAAAAAAGAATACAATACAATATCTTAACGACAGGGTTCGTAACACGGCCCCCTAAAGAAAAGATAACTATACAGAAGTAAGGTGATCTTTACAATCACTGATTATAAAATATATATTTACAACGGTGACAAGATGGTGTTACAAGCAATATATGTACATATAGGAAGAAATATACAGAAACAAATCCCAATTAAGCTCTGGATAGCATGTCAGCCACAATATTATTCTTACCAACAATATGTACAATCTTTAGAGCATAAAGCTGTAAAGTCAAACACCATGGTAACGATCTCTGATTTTTGTTCTTAAATTTCTCTAAGGACACCAAAGGGTTGTGATCAGTATACACAGTGGCATTACCACACCAACAGGCCAAATACACTTCAAAATGCTGTACGGCCAGCACAAGGCCTTCTGTCTCCTTCTCTGTGGTGGAATAGTTCTTCTGATGTTTATTTAACTTCCTGAAGAAGTAACTCACAGGCTGTTCTATCCCATTCTTTCCTTCTGGAGCAAAACATGTCACTAGCGTCAACTGCCATCTTAAAAGGGCGGCTAAAATCTGGAGCTCTCAAAATAGGAGGGTTACAAAGAATGACCTTTAACCTGTCAAAACTTGACTGACAACTATCAGATCAGACCAACTTGACATTCTTCTTAAGTAACTGTGTTAATGGAGCAGCCACATCACTGAAATTTGGCACAAACTTGCGGTAAAAACCACACACTCCAAGCATTTCCAACAATGTCTTTCTTACAAGATGGTACTGGTAAATCCAGTATGGCCTGGAACTTAGCTGACAGGAGAACTATCTGCTCACCGCCTACATCATGACCAAGGTATGTCCTTTGGCAAATTCTGTCTTCTTCAGATTAATCACTAAACCTAACGAAGACAATCTAAAGAATATCTTCCCCAGATGTTTACAATGGTCTTCCCATGAGTCACTGACAATAAGGATGTCATCTATGTAGGCTGAGACCCGGTTAGCGTAAAAACAAAATAAAAATATACAACACGATATCTTAAGGACCGGGTTGTAAACACAGTGGTGTTTTAATTAATTTGGAACCTTTCTTCGTGTGCCAGAAATAAAGTGGATAATTTTTTTTTAAAACAAATTTCAGAAGCCCCACTCACTACAGAATAACCTCGTCCTCGATGGAGTTTTTTTGTGTTTTTGACGATTATATAATTGTCTTTTCTAGGTGTCCTCTAAGAGCGAATGGAGGTTATGTTTATTTGTGTAAACAGATAAAAGTCGGATACAAATCCTCCAGTAATTCAGTAGTTTTGCTGAGATTAAGTCCAATTACCCGGATTATAAATGTATAAATATGTATACACTAATGGGTCAAACGTTCAGGAGAGAGTTGTGTCCGGGACTGTCACAGAGCAGCTACTCAGTCTCTCTTGTTTTTTTCGTTGTTTTCCGTCATTTCTAATCTTTTTTGTCAAGAGCAATTCTTTTTCTCCTGGGTATACTTCTGGGTACATGCGCAGAGGACAGTGTAGGCTAGTGACTCCAACTGGTTATTAATAATTTTAAACCTCCAAAAATTCGACATTTTTACCCTCCATAGGAATTATTGAAACGAGACAAAAACATTAGGCCTATATTCTGTGGGATACCGAACTGGTATTCACAGAAAAACAGTCATATTCATGGACAAAGAATGACCCAAGAGTCTTCCACCAATGCATGTCAGTTCTTACTGGCTTCCTCTCCGGTTGTAAGTGGGAAGATTTGGCAGGAACCTGCCAGGTTTTCCCCGGACTCTGCCTCGTTTCCTCCCACCAGAATGCTCCCCGCCGTCGTGTAATGAGGGCGGGTTGGGCCCGAAGGATAGAGACGAAGCGAAGTGCACTGCCGTTCGAATACTTTATTGACGATCACGCATCAAACATGTCTGGTGTGGTGCGGCTACCCAGCAAGGGAAGAAGACCGTGTAATGACAATCACAAAACTGTACGACTATGATCATTATTGTAAACACAACAACCCTGCCAACGGTAATCACTGTACATATCCAAGTACTACAATCAATTATCAGTTGCACATATGCAATTAACATTATGAGGTTCCGAGGTGAGTATGTATCACAATATAACTGACAACTACATGGTAGGTACTTTGGCCGTGGATATACACAGCAGCACATAACATCAAATATATGCTACTTAAATGCAATATATAAGACATTACCATTACAATGTAATTTTATGTTCATCAGAACTTCGCAATGTCAGTCAAGCTGGTAACCAATTCGTTAAACACATGTAGATTAATGACATTGGTGTTTAAATGTAAGCTTTAAATGACTAGTTGGCAATCTTTAAATGTTATACTGCAACAACAACTTTTCGAATTGTAAAGACAAATACTAATTTTTCGAAACAAAACTCACGGTTAGATTTGAAGCTGGTATTCTCCTCATTGTCAGTTCTGTATCTGTAGAACTGGACCGTGGAGGGGCCGCGTGGGACAAGGCGATCCTTCAGATTATAAAGTATAA
The DNA here is from genome assembly GCA_016165875.1 of Acanthopleura granulata. Classification (NCBI taxonomy): domain Eukaryota; kingdom Metazoa; phylum Mollusca; class Polyplacophora; order Chitonida; family Chitonidae; genus Acanthopleura; species Acanthopleura granulata. The sequence continues at coordinate 7,236,671 of JABBOT010000014.1, forward strand.
AGGTAACAAAGGAATTACTATCCCATATGGGCATAGTAGTCACAGTCATATGGGCAAGTGGTACATCAGCAACCTTCGGATGGTCGTGGGTTTACCAGGTTTCTTCCCACCTCAATGCTGGCCGCCGTCGTATACAAGTGAAATCTTCTTCAGTACGGCGTCTGAAACACTGTTCAAATCGGCAGGATGCCCGTTATGGTTTTGGCGTCTTGAGGCAATGAACTATATTACCCCTATCAGACAGGCGAGGATGCAGGGCCAGCCAAGGCCCCGAAAGTTCCGGCATTTCTGATGGCCAGAGACACCATTTGGACGATTTTTACTGCCAAAATTATAATAGGAAACCGGACAAAAAGATGCATAGGCCTATCCGACTTTTTGAACTAAGGCATTACATTGTGGGAATGATTAATCAGAGGACATATATCCCAGTCTTACAGGAGACAATCAAAGGACCATGTTTTCTGTTTCTGGAAGCGATGGCCTTTCAGGAAGCTGAAGACACCGTTTTCCAGACAATTCCTTGTGATATCTAATATGTATTTATTTGTTTTCTATTATCAAGATGAAGCGTGTGATTTTAACTCCCGCTTACCTATTCCTATCAAAAAGGTTTGGAAGCCAATCAGATTTCCATGTCCAGGATTTTGGACAAGAAATAGACACAAACGAAAAGAACATTTAAGTCTTATATTTTAAAGACGCCTGCAACCTGGATTGCTTGCATGGAACCACTTATCTGAAGGCAAGCGTACGCAAGGATACGTGTGATTGTACCTCAAAATGCATTCGCGCAGTAAGTATACAGGTGCCGTGTAGGCCTATATCCGCTAAATATATACATGGACTAAGACAATTGCTGTAATATGAGTCGACAACACACACACAGGCCCTACACATACATGTATACCATATATGTATGTAGAGGTAGTCTCAAAATCACTAACTGTACACTACAGCTGGTCAGCCCATTGGCAATTGAGTGGCCTACGTGTAGCTAGAAGAAGGCCTATATCAGCTCAGCCTCATGCTAAGATCCGCTCAGCTTGAGGACATGTAACTCTTCATTAGTGATATCCAATCCGATGACAAGAATGTTTTTAGCTAAAGTTCATCGGTTTCTTCGTTCGTTTTGTTATTTTTGCCGTCGTCACTATCATCAATTAACATATCAGCAATGTGCACATAGCCTAATTCTTCTAATTATTGGGATACCTGGTCTGCCCCTTTTAGCCAATTACGGTATACCGATAGCTGCAAATGATCGTCCTTTGCGATAACCTCTCTGTTCGTGCTATAGCTAGTACCATCAGAAATCCAACATCGACGCGTGCCAAGTAAAACAACAGTCAGGCTTACACGACATTCATGTACATTCATCAAGCTACCTACCAGCTAATATATGAACCTGTTTGCCGTGTTACAGAAGAAATTACAACGTGAAAATCAAGTGAATGATAATCTTGATGACAAATATTTAAGCTCACCGTATACTGTAATCACCCTATTTCGTGTCTGTCTGTTACTGGTGAAATGAGGATGAAGGGGGACAACTCTTCGAGGTAAGCGTCATTGAAAGTGAAAGTAACTTGGCCACTGAAAGATCGGGAATTTTCTGACAGCTGACTTGCGCAACAAACTAGGAAGTGACAACATTTCCGTCACAACTGATGACTTTTACCACAAACACTCCAGTGCTCTGTCTGTTTTGGGGAAATATGTAAGTTATATGTACATATACTCCATGTGTGCCTACTGATTAGCGAACGGTGGGGTTTTCCTCCACGAACACACCAACATCTCCATCCTATGATGCTATTCTGTCACAATCGTTGCTATAGTGTTCAGGTAGTCTTCTTCCTATAAATATAGGTAAATATAAGCAAGACCATCAAATAAGTAGGTTACTAGTAATTGATAATAATTAATATCTTTACAGAGAGAGAGACTGACTGTGATTCGCATTTGGGTCGGGCCCTACGATAGGCTTATTTACCCGTGAGTCAGAAGTATACAAGAAAAAAGAAGCAGTCCTAGTATAAAGCTCAACCCCTAGTTCAGTTAAATTAATTTATGTTAAACGTTAGTTGTGGGGATATTTGACAAACTGATCGACACAATTAATTGGACTACATCTGATCTGTTCTATAACGTAATGATCAAATTATATTACAGTACTAGCCACATTTTGAGATGTCGTTATATCGAAGGCCTCGTAAAGGTCTAAGTATGTAGTCTAGATACAGAACTGCAGCTCTCCTTTCTTAAATATGGTGACAGACAGAGAGCTACAGAGGGAAAGTTACTGGAAATGAGCGATTGACTTAGCTGCTTTGACACGGATCCTTGCCTAAGCATTCTGGAAAGAAAGCAAGAACCCAGGAAAACCCAGGTTGCTGGCAGACCTTCCCACATGGATGACCAGAGAGGAAACCAGCTATAGGTGGACTACAACTCACAGTGGCTGCATTAGTTAGATTCACTTTGTACTGTGTCATTGTGCTGCACTAGCACTCTAACTACTAGGCTATGGGGGCCACCTTCACCATATGTATACTTATAGTAATATATAATCCAGACATCAGGAAATCACTCATTCATCATTATGTAACTAGTCATCACTGTGTAATGCATTCACCATTATCTAATCCAGTCATCACTATGTCATTCATTCACCATTATGTAATCCAGTCATCTCTATGTAATTCATTCACCATTATGTAATCCAGTCATCTCTATGTCATTCATTCACCATTATCTAATCCAGTCATCTCTATGTAATTCATTCACAATTATCTAATCCAGTCATTCACCATTATGTAATCCAGTCATCTCTATGTAATACATTCACCACTATCTAACCCAGTCATCTCTAAGTAATTCATTCACAATTATCTAATCCAGTCATCTCTATGTCATTCATTCACCATAATCTAATCCAGTCATCTCTATTTAATTCATTCACCATTATCTAACCCAGTCATTTCTAAGTAATTCATTCACCATTATCTCATCCAGTCTTCACTATGAAATTTATTCACCATTATCTGATCCAGTCATCACTATGTAATTCATTCACCATTATGTAATCCAGTCATCTCTATGTAATACATTCACCATTATCTAACCCAGTCATCTCTAAGTAATTCATTCACCATTATCTAATCCAGTCATCTCTATGTCATTCATTCACCATTATCTAATCCAGTCATCTCTATGTCATTCATTCACCATTATCTAACCCTGTCATCCCTAAGTAATTCATTTACCATTATCTAATCCAGTCATCTCTATGTCATTCATTCACCATTATCTAATCCAGCCATCACTATGTAATTCATTCACCATTACCTAACCCAGTCATCTCTATGTAAATCATTCACCGTTATCTAATCCAGACATCTCTTTGTAATTCATTCACCATTATCTCATCCAGTCATCACTATGTAATGCATTCACCATTACCTAATCAGGTCATCACTGTGTAATTCATTCATCCTTATGTAATCCAGTCATCACTATGTAATGCATTCACCATTACCTAATCCAGTCATCACTGTGTAATTCATTCACCATTATGTAATCCAGTCATCTCTATGTCATTCATTCACCATTATCTAGTCCAGTCATCACTATGTAATTCATTCACCATTATCTAATCCAGTCATCTCTATGTCATTCATTCACCATTATCTAGTCCAGTCATCACTATGTAATTCATTCACCATTACCTAATCCAGTCATCTCTATGTCATTCATTCACCATTATCTAATCCAGTCATCACTATGTAATTCATTCACCATTATCTAGTCCAGTCATCACTATGTAATGCATTCACCATTACCTAATCCAGTCATCACTATGTAATTCATTCACCATTACATAATTCAGTCATCTCTATGTCATTCATTCACCATTATCTCATCCAGTCTTCACTATGTAATTCATTCACCCTTATCTAATCCAGTCATCACTATGTAATTCATTCACCATTATCTAATCCAGTCATCACTATGTAATTCATTCACCATTATCTAGTCCAGTCATCACTATGTAATTCTTTCACCATTATGTTATCCAACCTGCGGATGGTCATGGATTTCCCAAGAGCTCCTGGTTTCCTTTGGTCATCATCTAACTAAAAAACGATCTTGACTACAGTGTAAAACATCAATGAATATAAATAAATTATGTTATCCAGTTTTTCACGAGGTTCATGTAGTATGGCCATCTTTTTAAATCCAGTTATCACGATGTAGTTCAAACATAACTATGTAATCCAGTCATTATTATGTAGTTTAGACATCATTATGTAATTGCGTCATCACTACGTAGTGATGACATCATTTTGTAACCAAGTAATTGCTACGTAGTTCCGACATCACAGTGTAATCCAGTCATCGTTACATAGTTCAATCGCCTTATTTTACCTAGTCATCACTACGTAGTTGATTATGTAATCGCTACATATTTCAGACATCATTGTGTAATCCAGTAATTGCTACGTAGTTCAGACATCGTTATGTAATCCAGTCATTTCTATGTAGTTCAGACATCTTTATGCAGCCCAGTCAATGTTATGTAGTTCATTCACCATTATGTAATCTAGTTATCAATATGTTGTTCAGACATCATTGTTTATTTAGTCATCACTCGCTACCGCAGCACAATGACCCAGATCCCACCTATGCGGTCGCTGTGAGCTCGAGTTCTTCTCTTGTTGGCTTCCTCTCCGGCCGCACGTGGGAAGGTCTGCCAGCAACCTAGGTTTACCCCTGGCTCTGCCCGGTTTCCTTCCTCCATGATGCTGACCGATGACGTATAAGTGAAATATTCTTGTGTATGACGTAAGAAACCAATCAGATGATTAAATAACTACATAGCTCAGTCACCATTATTTAGTTCTGTCATTTTCATGTAACCCAGTCTTTACTACATGTATATTGTTCTCTTATGAGTATGCATTGCTAGATAATTGTGTGTGATAGATGTATGTAGTCCTACATATAAAATTATTATAAACTTAATACAAAGAAAAAATTTTACAAATACATGTACATCTGCAAAGATCGGTATAGGAAATAAAGCTGTCCTCAGATTTTTCCTGGGTTTTAGCAAAAACACAAAAAACAAAGGATTTCTGGTAGAAATTATTTTGTAAATTTTCAGATGAAAATGGCCCGTGATAAGGACCGCTATCATGAAGATGTACTTCTCAAAATGATGCCTGAAATCGTGAACAAGATTTCACCCCTTGAAATTCTAACACACATGAGAGACAGTATACCTACTAGGGATGCTCAACATATCGAATGTACATGTGATCGAAAAGGCAACATTGCAGGGGCAGAAGACCTAATGAATGTACTGTTGAGGCTGTACGCTGATGCTTTCATAAAGTTTGTGGAAGCAGTTTGGAACACAGGAGGAAAAATTTTAGCGAGGAAAATTTATGAATGTGTTCCTGCCAAATATAAGAAGAACTTGCACTACATAATCCAAAACCAGGATGCCCATTGTCCTCCAACTTCTCATATACCTGGTAACCATGGTGACCACAGAGGAAGCCAGCAAGATTTGGATGACTCAACAGAAGAGCAACATAGCTCAGGTGTCAACCAGCTGTCACAGCAAGGTAACAAAAGTGTTCCACAGTCCTCTAGAAATGAAGCAAATCTTGCAACTCAGGAAACAGCAGTGTCCTTCACCTAAATGTAGATCAATAACAGTTCCAATGGTTTCAAGAACATACCCAGTCAACAGGAATAATCATACTGCCTCAGTGGCTTAGTGGTAAGGCGTCCGCCTCCAGGTCGGGAAATTTGGGATCAATACCTGGTTGAGTCATACCGAAGACAAAGAAAAAATGGTACTTGTTGCTGCCTTGCTTGGCGCTCAGCACTGAGAGGTTAGAGCTAGGAAACAGCACTGGTCGGCCCGATGTGGGTTGAATGTAACTTGGTAGGGTGTCATGTCTGGTGTCTTCGACATGATGATATTATGTTGCAGCAGCACTTGACCTGCAGCAAGAAAAGGCAGCATGTATGGGATATATATATATATATATATATATATATATATATATATATATATATATATATATATATATATATATATATATATATATATATCACACAAAATGCTTTGCTTTTGATTGGGCAGTAAAGGTGGCTTGGGACACACATACATCGCATTACATTGCAGCTGATGTAATGTAGTTGTGTTTGTTGCCTAGGTTATCTCCCTTTGCAGCTCTGTGACGACTATCTTTGAAGCTATTCAATGGTATATTGGCATCTTGCGCTGAACTGGCCATTATTTCGGATGATGAATTCGTTAGACAGTTACTTAGTGAAAGGATAAGGGAAATATATGGTGTAAGCAAACCCCCACATTGAGGGTTGCTGATGGTTATTAACACCGTATATTTCCCGTAATTCCTACCACCATAAAGCAACCGTATAACGATTTTTTTTATTTATTTGATTGGTGCTTTACACCGTACTCAAGAATATTTCACTTATACGACGGATATCATCTTGGTGGGAGACCAGCGGCAGGCCAGGAACCAACGACCATCTACGGGTTGCTGGCAGACCTTCCCACTTACGGCCGGAGAGGAGAGGCTGGCCTTGAACTCACAGCGACAATTGGTGGGAGCCTTCTCGGCTTGCGCCAGCTCGGCGACAGGGGCCCCTCTGTTTAAATAACTTGTGTGTGTAGTAATGTATATATATATATATATATATATATATATATATATATATATATATATATATATATATTATACAGACTCCTCGTCATGAAACTGAAAATTGTTGAGCACGATGTAAAACCCAAGCATACATACATACATGAATAATCATATAGCTGGCATTGTTATTCAGGTAGGTGTAGGGCAATGCTGTTTTATGAGTTACCTTGTACAAGATTTGCTTCCCTATTAGCAAAGAAATGTACATGGACATACTTGTCAACACACGAGTTAATCTTATTTATCATCGAGCCTTTTTCCTTAAATAATCCCTTTCGTCTTAGTGTAAAATATAAGCGCTGGCTACATGTACCTCTGGGTTGGAGGGTTTTTATTCCGCTTTAATCTTCTGGTACAAATGGACTGATAACCTAGAGATTGCTGGTTCAAATCCGCAGCTAGTAATCCCATGCACTCACACTTGGTCATGCATAGTTGCTGGGTTGGCTTACCCTACCTTATAGCAGGCTATGTTTTGGTGGATTCTGTGTACATGTATGTTCCACTGTTTCCTGGGAAGTCACAAATGAATGACTTATGGTTTAACACCACATCGGCAGTATCTCAGGCATATGATATCGTGGCGAGGGAAGTCAGAAGGACGCGATTAGGAAAACCATGGGGTGAATGTAACGAGATGTGTGTAATGTAAATGCTATCTGATCCCGGGCTTGATGGAATTTCCCTTTATTATAGTGGTTACAGGAATGATCTTATAACCCAGAGATCACTGGTTCAAATCCACAGTCATACATATTAGTATTCAATCAGTCACTTAGCTCACAAGATCTTTGAGTTCAATTCCATTCAATCTGGAATAGTCAAGACTCCTCTGCATCCATTGTTCTGTGGCTCATGTGAATAGTCAGCAGCTCTGTCTTGTGCATGGAATTTCCCACGAACTGTGACGTAAGCTGGAAAAGTTCACCCTGCAGTAAATAAACTTGCCAAATGTTGGTTGTTTACTTCAGGTGTTCCCGTTTTTAACGCATACACCAAAGTATGGATATCTGTTTGTCCAATTCCTTGTAAACGCTGCGTCTTTAGAACGGTTTATCCGATGTGCACCAAACTTACACCACACTTACACATTGCCATGAGGAAGAACCATATTAATTTTCAGTGACCTTGACCGTTTTCTTAGAGTTCATTTTGATCATTAAAGTTAAATTATTGTAAGAGCTCTATCTTTAGAAAAGTTTAGCCCAGGTTCAAACTCACACCACTCCTCCACACTGACATAAGGAAGATTTTCAGTGACCTTGAACTTTTTCTTCAAGGTCATTGGGATCACATAACTTGAAATTTTTTAAAAGGCTTCATTTGTAAACGCTCTATTTGTAGAACGGTTTAGCCCAATTTCAGCAAACTTCACCACATTTACTCTTTGGCATGAAGAAGAACCCTATTGATTTTCAGCACACCTGACCTTTTTTTCAAGGTCATTGGGGTTATTTAAGTCCAATTTTATACAAGACTTATAAACGCTCTATCTCTTGAACAGTTTGTCACAAGTTCACCAAACTATACCACACCTACACAATTTTATGACTGGCTGGTATTATACATAATATCTCTTGGAATTGGTATTTATACGTTACATTGTACCTGTACTTAAGGCCCAGCGGTTTTAAGTGCATTGCACGATATTTTTAATGGCCTTTTCATCACCATAGCTTCCCTTTTGAGTGGTCTTTTACTTTAAACAATTTTTAATGTGGTTTTCGAATTTTAACTGAGGTTTGTTTTATTTTAGTTGGTTTTGAAAATGCTTTTCTTTGATTTTGAACTGCATGAGAAACCTTTAATTGTCTCTCGGTTTAAACATATATGATAGGGCTGAGAGATGAGCTAGTGGAAAATTCCTAGAAAAATAGGTTGAAACTCAAATGATCCAGGTGGTTAAAACAGGAGACTAGAGACTTGAGCTCTCCAGCTGAAAATTAAGCACTGGGGCATTTTGATAGGTTAGCTAATATTAAGACATGAACTGAGACATGGCCATGTGGCGATTTGTATAGAGAGGTTGTGTATTTCACCAAACACTTGTGACTTAAAAAATAATGGCTTCATTCACTGCCTATACGCCGACTAATAACTACAGTGAAAAATGATGTGTCCATTTTTTCCACGAGGCCGGAGGCCGAGTTAAAAAAACAATGGACACTTTCTTTTTTACTGCAGTTATTACTTTTATTACAGTTCACCCTTTCCTTGAAGAGCTGGGCCATGGATTGCATGGCGGTTAGTGACGTCATATTTGTTTTCATACGGGCAGACGGCATGTGCTGCTCCCTTTCAATATCTGAAGTTGTCTGCAGTTACTCCTCGCTGACGACAGAGTGACGCCTCTATTCTTTACGTAGTACGGATGTTACAGACGTGTTACAATTCAAGGTATTGTTTTCATTGTTTAAATTTAAATGTATTAAACTGAATTTGTATAGAGGCAACGTGTTCAGAAAGTGCAGTTTTATCATCAGATTTATTTCGATTTTACAGGTAACAAGCCTCTCGAGGAACTGTCTGATGACGGAGCCGGATGGGCTATCCAGGAGTCTATGAAACATGAAGAGAGGACTATGGATAAACACTTGTATAAACATGTTTGGAGTATATTGGGAAGAACCACAACAGGAAATGTGTTTACCACTGCCTTACATCGCCCGCCCAGTGATGTGCAAACTTCTGCCACTGCTGGTTGTGAATTTACCGCTGTCCCAGGTTTGCAACGCACAGATGTTCTAAGTTCTACTGCTGCAAGCTATGAATCTACAACTGCCTTGAATTTACAGTCCGCAGGCATACAAAGTTCTGCCAACGGGACGACCAATCCAGAACACATACAATTAGAGGGGGCTAATTTAGGTATTGGAGAGCATCAACCATCTCTAGAAGCGCGGAGTTCACAAGCTGATTCTCTTCGTTCCACTTCGTCCTCTAAAAATGACAGTCTGGATAGTGGCAGCGGGGAGGGTACACGGGAGCCGTTTGTGCGTCAGTGGAAAATAGGACTCTTCGACTCAGACTCTGTGATCCCTTCAGAAGAGGAGGGAATCAATCAGAGTGTAGCAGGGGACACCAGGACTCCCAGCGCGTATAGTGGAGATGATGAAGATAGTGGTCATGGAGACGGTGTTGCCGATGGTAATGCGGATAATGTAGTAAATGGAGGTGCTGATGATGTCACCAATGGTGAAAATGTTGCTAGGAACAATGATGTTGCCAGGGACATGGATGGTGCCAGGGTTGATGGTGGTGCAAGGGTTGGTGATGGTGCAAATGTTGATGGTGGTGCCAGGGTTGATGGTGGTTCCAAGGGAGATGATGGTGCCAGGGGTAACGATGTTGACAGGGTTGGTGACGGTGCCATTGCTGATGATGGTGCAAGGGTTGATGATGGTGTCAGGGTTCATGATGGCCTCATGGGTAACATTGATGCCAGATTTGATGATTGTGCCAGGGTTGGTGATGGTACCAGTGTTGGTGATGATGCCAGTGTTGGTGATGGTGCCAGGGTTGATGATGCTGCAAGGTTTGATAATGGTGCCATGGTCGGCTATGGTGCAAGGGTTGATGATGATGTCATTGTTGATGATGGTCTCATGGGTCATAATGATGCCAGAGTTGATGATGGTGCCAGATTTGATGTTGTTGATCGTGTCGGGGGTCATGATGGTGACAGGATTGGTGATGTTGCCAGGGCTGATGATGGTGCAAGGGTTGGTGATGATGCCAGGGTCGGTGATGGTGCAAGGGTTGATGATGGTATCAGGGTTGATGATGGTACCAGGGTTGGTGTTGGTGCCAGGGTCGGTGATGGTGACAGGGTTGATGATGGTGACAGGGTTGGTGATGGTGTCAGGGTTGATGATGGTGCCAGGGTTGATGATGGTCTGATCGGTCATAATGATTCCAGATTTTGTGATGGTACCAGGGTCCGCTATGGTGCAAGTGTTGATGATGGTGACAGGGTTGGTGATGATGACAGGGTTGGTGATGGTACCAGAGTTGGTGATGATGCAAGTGCTGATGATGGTGACAGAGTTGATGATGATGACAGGGTTGGTGATGTTGCCAGGGTTGATAATGGTGACAGGGTTGGTGATGGTACCAGGGTTGGTGATGATGACAGGGTTGATGATGGTGACAGGGTTGGTGATGGTACCAGGGTTGGTGATGATGCAAGTGCTGATGATGGTGACAGAGTTGATGATGGTGACAGAGTTGGTGATGGTGCCAGGGTTGATAATGGTGACAGGGTTGGTGATGGTGCAAGTGTTCATGATGATGACAGGGTTGATGATGGTGACAGGGTTGGTGATGGTGACAGGGGTGCTGATGGTGACAGGGTTGATGATCGTGCCAGGTCTGATGATGGTCCAAGGCTTGATAATGGTGCCAGGGTTGGTGATGGTACCATGGTTGGTGATGGTGCAAGTGTTGATAATGATGACAGGGTTGGTGATGATGACATTGTTGGTGATGGTGCCAGGGCTGATGATGGTCCAAGGCTAGATAATGGTGCCAGGGTTGTTGATGGTACTATGGTTGGTGATGATGCAAGTGTTCATGATTGCGACAGAATTGATGATGGTGACAGAGTTGGTGATGGTGGCAGGGTTGGTGATGGTGCCAGGGTTGATGATGGTGCCAAGGTTGATGATCTTCTCATGGGTAATAATGATGACAGGGTTGGTGATGGTGCCATTGTCGGTAATGGTGCAAGGGTTGATGGTCTCATGGGTCATAATGATGCCAGAATTAATCATGGTGCCATTGTTGATGATGGTACCAGGGCTAATGATGATGCAAGGGTTGATGATGGTGTCATTGTTGACGATGGTGCCAGGGTTGATGATGGTACCAGGGTTTGTGATGTTGCCATGGTTGATGGTGTCTTTGGCTGGTTGCACGTGAACGTCGTACGTTGTCTCGTGACCGTTGTACATCATATTTTGCGGGATATCATGTGACGGTGTACTGACCAATGGAAACCAAGTATTACCCTATGAGGTATAGTAATATACTATATTGGTTCAAAGGCTTGGAAATTTCGTAGTTCTTGTATAAAAATGTGTAGAAATGCTTATCAAAATATATATCAAAGAAACACAAGAATAACCATGCCTCTAGCACCGGAAACTATAGGCTGAAGTGATAAGTGTCTTGAACCGTGTGTGAACATGCCGTCTAGTTCTATACCAAAAGAAGTTTTTATCTACCTACATGATTGTAGAAAAGTGGGCGTTAAAGGTGGAAGAAGGTTGGTGAAATTTCCATTTCATCGCGAGCAATTACTGACAACGATGTATCATTAAGGTGATTATCTGATCGCATTCAGATTTTATTTGCAATAACATTTGGCGGTTTCTTTTAAAATCATAATGTTTTTTCTACGACATATATGACATATACACTATTATATCGCAGATGATGCAACCTCTTGAAGACAGCAATGGAGAAATTTTTTACGAAATTGTTTTGATGTATGAAAGATTTTCCTTCTTGTTATTCATATTATATATGCTGGCTCAATAAATGAAAATTATTCTTCTATATTCAAGCCTTGACACATTTTCTGTCTCTACATCTTGTGAAGGAGCCTCGATGGCTCAGTTGTTAAAACCGCCTTGCTGTGATTATCAGGTCCTTGATCGATGAGGCTGTGTGTTCAAATCCTGCTCTCGATGCATCGACTGCGGCTTTGAATCAGGGGTTGTCGGGATCCCTGAAATGACGGTCACCCATGGGCTTTGCCCAGTTTCCTCCACCATACAGCAGGTTTGTTTGGTTCCTGGTGTGATGGTTGCCTGTGGGCTCTGCCCGGTTTCCTCCACTGTACAGGAGGTTTCTCCGGTCCCTTGTGCCATGGTTGTCTGAGGGTTCTTTCTGGTTTTCTCTACATTGCACGAGGTTTATCAGGTCCCTGGTGCGATGGTTGTCTGTGCGCTGTGCCCAGGTTCCTGCAACATGCATGAGGTTTTGTCATGTCTCTGGTGTGATCTTGTCTTGGGCTCTGTCCGATTTCCTCCACAATACATGAGGTTTACGTCGCAATCAATAATTTTTTAGTCATTTGAGGACGAGGAGTCTTTAGAATCTGTATATACTGTGTCTTCTTATGGCAGGAGGAGTCCATGGCGCTAAAGTGTTGCCGCCACTGGAATGTCACGCGGAAGACACCGACATGACACCGGGCCAACCAGTTGTGTTTCCTTGTTCTACTCTCTCAATGTCAAGCGCCAAGTGAGGCTGCAACAATTACCAGTTTTGTAAACTTTTTGGTTAGGCGCGATCCTGGACTGAACGTCAATCTCCCGAACTCAAGGTGGACGCTTTAAACAGACCACCGAAGCGGTCAGGCTTGATATAAAACCATGCGGTACACACGTCGACGTCACTGTTATAAATGCATATATTTATTCAGTTCATTTTCGATTAAAGCCGTGCTAGGGAATTTTTCACCCAACACGATGGAGGTCAGATTTATGGATTGTTGAAACTCGAGTGTCAAACCAATCCTTGGATTCCGTAAAAGATGTCCTCCAGTGTAGTCCAGTCAATATCTGAAAACACAAATTGGCTCAACCTACCACCCACTCCAAAAGAATTTATGACAGGTCTCGAGATTGAAAAAATCACAAGTTTAAAACCACGTGAGTTGTAGGGCAGGTTAATTTGCATAAATGAAACATGGCCGCTCAAAATTACAACTATACAAATAGAAGTTTCAACTGTAAGAATACCACTATCGGAGAGGAAAATTGATAAACAAATGCCTTGTTCAACCCTCGGAGAGCGATAGGCCTTACACAAGATCAAACAAAGAAACGCGAAGGCGCTTGACTAAATTCAAAACATATTTTAATATAAAAAAAAACAAAACAAATAGTACAACTGACAATAATATACGTAACAATACAGATGATTACAAAAATATATAGTTCCTTACTGATGACAGCGTCCAAATCCAGTTGGAATATTCCGGCTTCCAAAGGCACGTCAGCCCAAGTAAATGTAGAATCCACAGTTTTGGGGAATTCACAAATCGAAGGATGACAGCGACGAACAGCAGGGGTCACGCTGCGCCGATTATGCTATATATTCAACGCCCCGGCTCGGTGCAACTTTCCCGGACACACGGATTAACAATAGCGTCCGTGATGCCCAACTGGCGATGTGTGTTTCACTCCTCGGAAATATACACGAAGTCACTTTCAGGGTAAACTGAGATGAGATGTACTCAATCGCGCAAAGAGACAATGGGCGATACAAGCTCCAAAAGAACGTCTCCAACAAAATAGCAAGTGGCGAAACACAAGCTCACAAAAGTGCTACGTACGAAAATGGAGAACAAAATGAGGTATGTCGAATGGCACAAAACCCGATATCTCCAAATAACACAACATTATTCCAAGTGAACAAGAGTCGATATGACCGCTCTCGAATAAACTTGAGTAAATGACTGCCGTCAAGTGGAAATAAATAAAATCACTATGAGCTTAACAACTTCATCGCTAATATTTATAGGCTAACGTAAAGAAAATTCTGGATGGTTTGTTCCTAAACATGTTAAACAATATGGGTACATCTTTACAGAATGTACGTTTTCTTTACAATCACATGAAACTCATAAACACAGAAGCCTCCAGAGACACCACTGAATTCCAGTGCAGTCCACAAAGTGTAGGGAAATCAATGTAGGTCTGTCAGAGACTCGGTTGGCGTTAAACCGAAATAAAAAAGAATACAATACAATATCTTAACGACAGGGTTCGTAACACGGCCCCCTAAAGAAAAGATAACTATACAGAAGTAAGGTGATCTTTACAATCACTGAATATTAAATATATAGTTACAACAGTGACAAGATGGTGTTACAAGCAATATATGTACATATACGAAGAAATATACAGATACAAATCCCAATTAAGCTCTGGATAGCCTGTCAACCACAATATTATTCTTAACAGTTATGTGTACAATCTTCAGAGCATAAGGCTGTAAAATCAAACACCATGGTAACGATCTCTGATTTTTGTTCTTAAATTTCTCTAAGGACACCAAAGGGTTGTGATCAGTATACACAGTGGCATTACCACACCAACAGGCCAAATACACTTCAAAATGCTGTACGGCCAGTACAAGGCCTTCTGTCTCCTTCTCTGTGGTGGAATAGTTCTTCTGATGTTTATTTAACTTCCTGAAGAAGTAACTCACAGGCTGTTCTATCCCATTCTTTCCTTCTGGAGCAAAACATGTCACTAGCGTCAACTGCCATCTTAAAAGGGCGGCTAAAATCTGGATCTCTCAAAATAGGAGGGTTACATAGAATGACCTTTAACCTGTCAAACTTGACTGACAACTATCAGATCAGACGAACTTGACATTCTTCTTAAGTAATTGTGTTAATGGAGCAGCCACATCACTGAAATTTGGCACAAACTTTGCGGTAAAAACCACACACTCCAAGCATTTCCAACAATGTCTTTCTTACAAGTTGGTACTGGTAAATCCAGTATGGCCTGGAACTTAGCTAACCGGAGAACTACCTATCCACCGCCTACATCATGACCAAGGTACGTCACTTGTCCGTTGGCAAATTCTGTCTTCTTGAGATTAATCACTAAACCTAACGAAGACAATCTAGAGAATATCTTCCCCAGATGTTTACAATGGTCTTCCCATGAGTGACTGACAATAAGGATGTCATCTATGTAGGCTGAGACCCGGTTAGCGTTAAAACAAAATAAATATATACAATACGATATCTTAAGGACCGGGTTGTAACACAGTTGTATTTTAATTAATTTGGAACCTTTCTTCGTGTGCCAGATATAAAATGGATAATTTAAAAAAAAACAAACAAATTTTAGAAGCACCAATCACTACAGACTAACCTCGTCCTCGATGTTCTTTGTGTTTTTGACGATTATATAATTGTCTTTTCTAAGTGTCCTATAAAAGCGAATGGAGGTTATGTTTATTTGTGTAAACAGAAAAAAGTCGCATACAAATCCTCTTGTAATTGAGCAGTTTTGCTGAGATTAAGTCCAATTACCCGGGTAATAAATAAATAAATATATATACACTAATGAGTCAAATGTTGGGGACAGAGTTGTGTCCGGGACTGTCGTGGAGCAGCTACTCAGTCTCTCTTGTTTTTTTCGTTGTTTTCCATCATTTCCAATCTTTTTTCTCAAGACCAATTCTTTTTCTCCTTCGTATGCTTCTTGGAACATACACAGAGGACAGTACTAGCTAGCGACTCCATGCCAACTGGTTATTAATAATTTTACACCTTCAAAAATTCGACATTTTTACCCTTCATACGAATTTATTGAAACGAGACAAAAACATTAGGCCTATATTCTGTGGGATACCAAAATGGTATTCACAGGAAAAAAGTCACATTCATGGACAAAGAATGAGCCAGGAATCTCCCACCAATGCGGTCCCTGTGAGTTCCAGTCCAGTTCATGCTGACTTCCTCTCCGGTGGTAAGGGGGAAGATTTGGCAGGAACCTGCGGATGGTCATGGGTTTACCCCGGGCTCTGCCTCGTTTCCTCCCACCAGAATGCTGGCCGCCGTCGTTTAATGAGGGCGAGTTGGGCCCAAAGGATAGAGATGAAGCGAAGTGCACTGCCGTTCGAATACTTTATTGACGATCACGCATCAAACATGTCTGGTGTGGTGCGGCTACCCAGCAAGGGAAGAAGACCGTGTAATGACAATCACAAAACTGTACGACTATGATCATTATTGTAAACACAACAACTCTGCCAACGGTAATCACTGTACATATCCAAGTACTACAATCAATTATCAGTTGCACATATGCAATTAACATTATGAGGTTTCAAGGTGAGTATGCATCACAATATAACCTGACAACTACATGGTAAGTACTTTGGTCATGGATATACACAGCAGCACATAACATCAAATATATGCTACTTAAATGCAATATATAAGACATTACCATTACAATGTAACTTTATGTTCATTTGAACTTCGAAATGTCAGTCAAGCTGGTAACCAATTCGTTAAACACATGTAGATTAATGACACTAGTGTTTAAATGTAAGCATCATGACTAGTTGGCTATCTTTAAATGCAATACTGCAACAACAACTTTTCGAATTGTAAAGACAAATACTAATTTTTCGAAACAAAACTCACGGTTAGATTTGAAGCTGGTATTCTCCTCATTGGCAGTTCTGTGTCTATAGAATTGGACCGGAGAGAGGCTGCGTGGGACAAGATAATCCTTCAGATTATAAAGTATAAAGGTAACAAAGGAATTACTATCCCATATGGGCATAGTAGTCACAGTCATATGGGCAAGTGGTACATCAGCAACCTTCGGATGGTCGTGGGTTTACCAGGTTTCTTCCCACCTCAATGCTGGCCGCCGTCGTATACAAATGAAATCTTCTTGAGCACGGCGTCTGAAACACTGTTCAAATCGGCAGGATACCCGTTATGGTTTTGGCGCCTTGAGGCATATATTACCCCTATCAGGTTGGGGAGGATGCAGGGCCCACCAAGGCCCCGAAAGTTCCGGCTTTTCGGATGGCCAGAGACGCCATTTAGATGACTTTACTGCCAAAATTATAATAGGAAACCGGACAAAAAGATGCATAGGCCTATCCGACATTTTAACTGTAGGCATTACATTGTGGGAATGATTAATCAGAGGACATATATCCCACTCTTACAGGAGAAAATCAAAGGACCATGTAGTTTCTGGAAGCGATGGCCTTTCAGGAGGCTGAAGACACCGTTTTCCAGACAATTCCTTGTGGTATCTAATATGCATTTATTTGTTTTCTATTATCAAGATGAAGCGTGTGATTTTAACTCCCGCTTACCTATTCCTATAAAAAATGTTATGAAGGCAATCAGATTTCCATGTCCAGGATTTTGGACAAGAAATGGGGAGAAACGAAAAGAACATTTAAGTGTTACATTTTAAAGAAACCTGCACCCTGCCTTGCATGCAACCACTTATCTGAAGGCAAGTGTACGCAAGGATACGTGTGATTGTACCTCAAAATGCATTCGCGCAGTAGGCACACAGGTGCCCTCTACGCCTATATACGTTAAGTATATACATGGACCAAGGGATTGCTGTAGTATGAGTTGACAACACATAGGCAGGCCCCACACATACATGTATACCATATATGTATGTAGAAGTAGCCTCAAGATCACTAACTGCACACTACAGCTGATCACCCCAGTGACAATTAAGTGGCCTACATGTAACTAAAGGTAGGCCTATATCAGCTCAGCCTCATGCTAAGATCCGCCCAGCTTGAGGAGATGTAACTCGTTATCAGTGATATCTAATCCAATGACAGGAATGTTTTAGCTAAAGTTCATCGGTTTCTTCCTTCGTTTTGTTATTTTTGCCGTCCTCACTATCAGCAATTAACATATCAGTAATGTGCACATAGCCTAATTCTTCTAATTATTGGGACACCTGGTCTGCCCCTTTTAGCCAATATGCATGTTATTGTAATAGGAATAGATAACTTCTTCTCACATGGTTAGCTCATCTAATGAACATCATATCTATATCCTTGCTTTACTGGAAAACTGAGAGAGAATGATAAATTTTTTCTTTACCTGTCCCAAAAATTAGAAGTATTAGGATGTACCGATTGCTGCAAATGATCGTCTTTTGCGATAACCTCTCTGTTCATGCTACAGCTATTAGCAGAAATCCAACATCGACTCGTGCCAAGTAAAACAAGTCATGCTTATTCGACCTTCGTGGACATGTACTAAGCTATCTATCACCTAATATATGATAGGCCTGTGTGGTTATATATGAGTCTGTTTGTCCTATTATACAAGAAATTATAACTTGAAAATCAAGTAAATGATAATCTTGATGACAAATATTTAAACTTACCGTACACTGTAATGATCCTGTTTCCTATCTGCATAACGTGTTACTGGTGAAATGAAGATCAGGGGGGATAACTCTTCAAGGTATAAGCGTGATTGAAAGTGAAAGTAACTTGGGCACTGCAACATCGGGAATTTTCTGACAGCGGACTTGCGCAACAGATAGGAAGTGAGGACATATTCGTCACAAGTGATGACTATTAACACAGATACTCTAGTGTCGATTGAAACACTGCCTCTTTTGGGGAAATATGTAAGCTGCGACGTACATGTACTCGATCTGTGCCAACTGATTAGCGATCGGTGAGGTCTTCTTCCACGAACACACCAACATCTCCATCATGTAGTCCAACCTACGATGCTATTCTGTCACAACCCTTGTCATCGTCTTCAGGCAGTCTTCTTCCTATAAATATAGGCAAGTATAAGTAGGTTACTAGTTAATGATAATAATTAATATCTTTACAGAGAGAGAGACTGACTGTGATTCGCATTTGGGTCGGGCCCTACGATAGGCTTATGTACCGGTGAGGCAGAAGCATACAATAAAAAAGAAGCAGTCCTAGTATTAAGCTCAACCCCTAGTTCAGTTAAATTAATTTAAGTTAAACGTTAGTTGTGGGGATATTTGACAAACTGATCGACACAATTAATTGGACTACATCTGATCTGTTCTATAACGTAATGATCAAATTATATTACAGTACGAGCCACATTTTGTGATGCCGTTATATCGAAGGCCTCGTAAAGGTCTAAGTATGTCTAAGACACAGAACTGCTGCTCTCCTGTCTTAAATATGGTGACAGACAGAGAGCTACAGAGGGAAAGTTACCGAAAATGAGCGGTTGACTCAGTTGCTTTGACACGGATCCTTGCCTAAGCATTCTGGAAAGAAAGCAAGAACCCAGGAAAACACAGGTTGCTGGCACACCTTCCCACATGGATGACCAGAAAAGAAACCAGCTAGAGGTGGACTACAACTCATAGTGGCTGCATTAGCTAGAGGCACTTCGTACTGTGTCATTGTGCTGCACTAGCACTCTAACTACTAGGCTATGGGGGCCACCTTCACCATATGTATAATTATAGTAATATATAATCCAGGCATCAGGAAATCATTCATTCACCATTATGTAACCCAGTCATCACTATGTAATTCATTCACTATTATCTAATCCAGTGATCACTATGTAATTCATTCACTATTATCTAATCCAGTGATCACTATGTAATTCATTCACCATTATCTAATCCAGTCATCACTATGTAATTCATTCACCATTATCTAATCCAGTCATCACTATGTAATTCATTCACCGTTATCTAATCCAACATGCAGACGGTCAGCCTCCTGGTTTCCTTTGGTCATCATGCTGGCCTCCTGGTTTCCTTTGGTCATAATACCGGCCTCCTGGTTTCCTTTGGTCATAATGCCGGCCTCCTGGTTTCCTTTGGTCATAATGCCGGCCTCCTGGTTTCCTTTGGTCATCATGCTGGCCTCCTGGTTTCCTTTGGTCATAATGCTGGCCTCCTGGTTTTCTTTGGTCATTATCCTGGCCTCCTGGTTTCCTTTGGTCATAATGCCGGCCTGCATCGTATAAGTAAAAAAGATCTTTAGCACAGTGTAAAACATCAGTAAAAATAAATAAATTTTCACGAAGTTCATGTAGTTTGGCCATCTTTTTCTAAGCCAGTCATTACTATGTAATTCAGACAACATGTTATCCAGTCAACATCATGTAATTCAGACATCATTGTGTAATCCAGTAACAGCTAATAGCCCTTATTTTACCCAGTCATCACTATGAAGCTCAGACATGATTATGTAATGAAGTCATCCCTGTGTAGTTCAGACATCATTGAATAATTTAGTCATCTAGCCATCACTGTGTAGTTCAGACATCATTATGTAATCCAGTTATCACTATGTAGTTCAGGTATCATTGTGTAATCCAGTTATCACTATGTAGTTCAGACACCATTATATAATTTAATCATCTAGCCATCACTGTGTAGTTCAGACATCATTGTGTAATCCAGTTATCACTTTGTAGTTCACACATCATTGTGTAATCCAGTTATCACTATGTAGTTCAAACATAATTGTGTAATCCAGTTATCACTATGTAGTTCAGACATCATTGTGTACTTCGGACATCATTACATGGTTCAGTCACCATTATTTAGTTCTGTCACCCTCATGTAACCTAGTCTTTACTACATGTATGTTGTTTGGTCATCATCATTTATTGCCAGATAATAGTATATGATAGGTACATGCATATCACTATAAATTTTACAGATACATGTACACTGTGTGCAAAGATCAGTATAGGAAGTAAGACAGTCCTTAGAACATGAGTTCCCCCCCCCCCGCCCAAAAAAACAAAAATAAGGGATTGCTGGTAAAAATTGTTTTTCTAAATTTTCAGATAAAAATGGCCCGTGACGAATACCACTATCATGAGCCTATACTTCGGGAAATGCTACCTGAAATCCAGAACAAGATTGCGCCCCTTGAAATTCTAACTCACATAAGGAACAGTGTATCTTCTGAGGATGCTCAGCGTATAGAAAGGAGGTGTGAACGAGACGGCAACAGTGCAGGGGCACGAGAACTGGTCAATGTATTGTTGAGGCTGTACCCTGATGCCTTCATAAAGTTTGTGGAAGCAGTGTGGAAAGGCGAAGGAGGAACAATTTTAGCAAGCAAACTTTATCACCGTGTTCCTGCCAAATATAAGAAGAACTTGGACTACATTTTTGAAGACAAGGATGCCGATCATCCTCTGACCTGTCATAAACCTGGTAACCATAGTGACAACAGGAGACACCCGCAAGATTTGGATGACTTAACAGAAGAGCAGAGCAACTCCGGTGTCAACCAGCTGTCACAGCAAGGTAACAAAAGTGTTCCACAGTCCTCTAGAAATGAAGCAAATCTTGCAACTCAGGAAACAGCAGTGTCCTTTACCTAAATGTAGATCAATAACAGTTCCAATGGTTTCAAGAACATACCCAGTCAACAAGAATAATCATATTCTTATATCAGCTGATATAATGTAGATGTGTTTGTTGACTGGGTTATCTCCCTTTGTGAAAACAGTCTTTGAAGCTATTCAATGGTACACTGGCATGTTGCGCTGAACTGGCCGGTTTTTCGCAGGATGAATTCGTTAGACAGTTACTTAGTGAGAGGATACGGGAAATATATGGTGTTAATAAATCCTCATAATGAGGGTTGCTGATGCTTTTTGACACCATATATTTCCCGTAATTCCTCCCACTATAAAATAACTAATTACACATGTATATATATATATATATACATATACATTCTAAGGACTCCTCGGCGTCATTTCATTGAAAATTGTTGAGCAGTCTGTAAAACCCAAGCATACATACATACATGAATAATCATATAGCTGGCATTGTTATTCAAGTAGGTATAGGGCAAATGCTGTTTTCTGAGTTACCTTGTACAAGATTTGCTTCCCTATTAGCAAAGAAACGTACATGGCCATGAATGTCCACACACGAGTCAATTTATCAGAGAGCCTTTTTCTTTATATAATCCCTTTTCGTCCTAGTGTAAAATATAAGCGCTATCTACATGTACTGGGCTGGAGGTTTTTTATTTCCCCTTAGTCTTCTGGTAGAGGCATAGACTGATAACCCAGAGATTGCTGGTTCAGATCCGCAGCTGGTAAGCCCATGCAGTCACACTTGGTCATGCATGGTTGCTTGGGTGGTTTTCATATATATAGCTGGCTGTGAAGCTTTGGTGGATGTGCACATGTGTGTTCAACTCCTTCCTGGGAAGTCACAAATGAATGAGTGACTTATGGTTTAAACCACATGGGCAATATCTCAGCCATATGATATCGTGGCGAGGGAAGTCACAAGGACGAGACTAGAAAAAACATGGGAAGAATGTAACTGGGTGTGTGTAATGTAAGTGCTATCTAATTCTGGAGGGAATTTCCTTTATTTCTAGTGGTTAGAGGCTTGAACATATAACCCAGAGATCACAGGTTCAAATGCACGGTCACACATATTAGTACTCAATCGGTCACTTAGCTCACCAGATGAGTGAGTTCAATCCCATTCAGTCTTGAATGTTCAAGACTCCCCTGCATCCATTGTTCTGTGGCTCATCTAAATAGTCAGCAGTTCTGTCTTGTGCATGGAGTTTCTCACAAACTATGATTTAAGCTATAAAAGTTCACCATGCCATATATCAACTTGCCAAATGTTGGTTGTTTACTTCAGGTGGTCTCATTTTCACGGCATAAAAGTGGACAAAGTCAAAAATTCTTGAATATAATGAACAAGTTACCATCAAATAATTCAAAAATTTCTTACAATGTTCATAAATGATGTTGATATATACCATATGTTTTGGTACATAGCTGCAGATGTGTTGTATTTTGTGTTGGTACACATTTTAAAAAGCTGCCGTAATTTCTTCATAAAATGGGACACTCTATAATTGAGAAACCCTGAAGTATGCCAGGAAGATCACACAGGTCTCCTGTAACCGCTCACAGCGGGTGTTGTTTTAAACTACCATAGCTTAAAATGACACAGGAAAACACAGTCAGTTACCAGTTCTGTTGTTTTAGCCGGCTATAAAGAATTAAAACAGGTTTGTTATGTACATTTTTGCCTCACTAAGCACAGTTTTATCCATTCATGTAGCTAAACAGGATTTCTTTCGCACAATTCTGTGAAAATGAAATCCAGCATGCCACCTATAATTGAAATATCAGTATACATTATTTACCCTCCCAACATGATTGTATACATAGATATTATTTCATGTACATGTATGTCATACATGTAAATTTTGTGAGTTGCAGGATCAGAGGAATTTATGTCTGCTGCAGGTTTTCAAAGCAGATCTGATCCTTGCATCGACAACACACAGTTCTCTTCGCTTCCCTCCAACCCCTTCCCTGCCCCAAATTCCTCAGTCGGTAAGTGCATTACACACTGTTACCATGGTTAAAGTCTACATGTATGTTTATGTAAATTTAAGTAATTGGTTATAAAGGGGTGAGTATCATGGGGAACCTCTGCTAGTGCAGTACAATGACCCTGGAGCCTCTCATCAGTATGGTTGCTGTGAGTTCAAAACCAGCTCATGCTGGCTTCCTTTCCAGTAAAGAACGTGGGAAGGTCTACCAGCAACCTGCAGATGGTCATGGGTTTTCCCCCAGTCTTTGCCCGGGTTCTTAACGTACTGCTGGCCACCGTTGTATGAGTTCAATAGTCTTGAGTACGACGTGAAACACCAGTAAATAAATAAAAGATTCACGTTGATTAGTGACCTGACTTGGCAATTTCATCAGCAGAGGTCAAGAAATGATTAAAATTTTTCCCTCAGTTCAAATAATCTTTCAAACACCGAGACTTAGTTTTCTAGATAACAACATTTCATATCTTAACCATGTTAAGCTTAACATAATTAAAGTCCGTCAACAACATGTGTTAACTAGGCGACAAAATGCGCAACCCCATCACATGGGGCACAAGAGCTACAGGTTCAAACCCAGCCTTGGACGTGACACCTCAAGATTCCCTCACCCTATCATTCTTGGGTTTTTGATTCTACTGAAATGACTGAATTAGTGGTTGGCAGCATTGCATATTGGGTCGTTGTAATATTGCATTCACTGTCGTCAGTAAATGTCTTCCATCAATACGAGAGACAACTCTTCAGTCATAAAATATGTCAGTGACATTGTTAAAGGTTGGTTGGTTTCTGTCACCGATCACTAAGGTTTCATCCAGCCATAGAACTGAGATCAACTAAGTGTCAAAGTGTTATAAACTTGTGTGGCTTTAAAAAAAAGTATTAGTAAGGCAAAAACATCAAAACAAGTGATTATTAATGAAGTCTTTGTGTCTTCTTTACTGTCATGGACTTCACTGCTAGATAGCAGGTCTATGGTCTACCAGTCCTCGTATCCAAGGGGTACATCTATGTCATGACCAAGAGGTACATCGTGACCAAGAGGTACATCTATGTCATGGTCAAGAGGTATAACTTGGCCAAGAGGTACATCTATGTCATGACCAAGAGGTACATTGTGACCAAGAGGTACATCTATGTCGTGGTCAAGAGGTATAACTTGGCCAAGAGGTACATCTGTCATGACCAAGAGGTACATCGTGACCAATAGGTATATCTATGTCGTGGTCAAGAGGTATAACTTGGCCAAGAGGTACATCTGTGTCATGACCAAGAGGTACATCGTGACCAAGAGCACATCTGTGTCGTGGTCAAGAGGTATAACATGGCCAAGAGGTACATCTGTGTCATGACCAAGAGGTACATCGTGACCAAGAGGTACATCTATGTCATGACGAAGAGGTACATCGTGACCAAGAGGACATCTATGTCATGGTCAAGAGGTATAACATGGCCAAGAGGTACATCTGTGTCACATGTGAGATAAGCTCATATGAAGATTGTTGGTTTACCTCAAGCATACTGGTTTCTTCCATCCATAAGGGTCACCGCCATCGCATATGAGTGTAAAATTCTTGATTATGGCATTAGAAAGCAATCAATTATTGAAGTATGTAAGTAAAACTATGTGTAAATGGACACCATGTATAACAAGGATATTGTACAATGCTAAATTTATTTTGCAATATACCGAGGTTTCCCCTAGTTATTTTGTTCTCCCAGTTATCCCATGGTTAGACGCAATATTCAAAACCTCAGTCGTGTAAACCTCCTATAACTGTATAAAGATCAAGCAGTATCCTGTTGTAGAGGTCACAGCGAATGCAGGGGGACATAACTACCACCAGAGTATGAGGTCGCAGAGTACACCTCTCAACCTAAATGTAGTGCCACCACCTGCAGAACCTTTCCAAAGCGACTCCAAGAGTGTTCCAGTGACCCCTTCCAAGGATGAATCTTTTACTGACAACAGTCTTGTAGGTAAGCCTGCAGATAGTTGACATGAATTGTTTTGTGCAGCTCCATTAACAGTTCATCATTGTTAGATGTACAGTAATACTTCTGCATATATGTAGTCCCAGTGGCAGTCCTTCCTAGTTGCAGTAATATTTCTGCATATATGTAGTCCGAGTGGCAGTCCTTTCTAGTTACAGTAATACTTCTGCATATATGTAGTCCCAGTGGCAGTCCTTCCTAGTTACAGTAATACTTCTGCATATATGTAGTCCCAGTGACAGTCCTTCATAGTTACAGTAATATTTCCTCATAGTTCCAATTGACATCATAGTTACAGTTTCTCATAGTTGTTATAATAGTTCTGGGCATTTCCAGTGACAGTTCATAACACTTCTAGTTCATCATACATGTAGTTCCAGTAATGGTTTGATCTGCATACAGGTAGTTCCAATAATAGTTTGATCTGCATACAGGTAGTTCCAGTAATAGTTTGATCTGCACACAGGTAGTTCCAGTAATAGTTTGATCTGCACACAGGTAGTTCCAGTAATAGTTTGATCTGTGTACATGTAGTTACAGTGTCACATGTGAGATAAGTTCATGTGAAGATTTTCCAAAATTGTTGGTTTACCTCAAGCACACTGGTTTCTTCTATCCATAAGGGTGACCACCATGGAATATGAGTGGAAAATTCTTAATTATGGCATTAGAAAGCAAGCAATTATTAAAGTATGTAAATAAAAGTATGTGTAAATGCACACCATATATAACAAGGATATAGTAGTACAATAAATTTATTTTGCAATATACCGAGGTTTTCCCAAATTATTTTATTCCCCAATAATAGTTTGGTATACCTGCGTGTAGTTACAGGAATAGTTTGATCTGTGTCCATGTAGTTACAGTAATAGTTTAATCTGTGTACATGCAGTTCCGGTAATAGCTTGATCTGCATACAGGTAGTTCCTGTAATAGTTTGATCTGCATACAGGTAGTTCCAGTAATAGTTTGATCTGCATACATGTAGTTCCAGTAATAGTTTGATCTGCATACAGGTAGTTCCAGTAATAGTTTGATCTGTGTATATGTAGCTACAATAATGGTGTGATCTGTGTTCATGCAGTTACAGTAATAGTTTAATCTGTGTACATGCAGTTCCAGTAATAGTTTGATCTGCATACAGGTAGTGCCAGTAATAGTTTGATCTGCATACAGGTAGTTCCAGTAATAGTTTGATCTGCATACAGGTAGTTCCAGTCAGTTTCATCTGCATACAGGTAGTTCCAGTAATAGTTTAATCCGCGTACAGGTAGTTCCAGTAATAGTTTGATCTGTGTACATGTAGTTACAGTAACTTTCAGCATACGCCTCCATGTGGGTGTCCTCACGCAATAATGCTGGCCACCATCACATAAGTAAAATATTTTTGAGTAGGGCATAATGTATTAGGTGTACATAAAGCGTGGATGATTTTAGTACAGGTGTACCTGATGTGAGTCAGACTGATTACAGGCATACTTGAGATGAAGGGAATTTTAATAAAAGCTAGTGTACCTAATTTATTTATTTATTTATTTATTTACTTATTTAGGTGGTTGTTGTTTATCACAAAACTCAAAAATCTTTCACTGAATGGTGGGTCAGTTTTATGGGTGGAGGAAACCAAATTCCCTGGTGTGAACCACTGATCTTTGGCAAGTTATTAACAAACTTACATACAGATATGCAGACAGTATACATGCAGGTTGAAGAGATTAGTAATGTCCAGCAAATCTTAGACTGCACGAACAGTCACATGAGCTTGTCAGACACTTGTATTCCGCAAGGCCTGAGGAACAACAAGAGCAATGTGTCAATTCTCTCTCCGTGGCTGGAAGTAAACAAAGTTTAGTTGAGGCTTAACTCATCTAAATAAATACGTAGGTGTAGGACTGCAGGAAATGGATGTCTTTTGAATGGTCATGTACAACCATAAATGACCCTGTCCCTAATTCTCAAGATTCCATGAGTGTGACATGTACAAGCTGCATGTTTCTGGTCATCTTGTTTTCTACATGTGTGTAGTCTAGGCATACATAATATCAGGGGTGTTCCTAGCCAATTTCAGTTTAGAACCTCAGTTTGAATAAACCAGAAAACTCAATATTTTTTCATCGCCATTGTGTCAAAAACTCAGTTTATTTCATGTAAACTCAATACAAAATTTGTCTAAAACTCGGCATATAAATATTTCACTTACACGACGGAAGCCACCATTGTGGTGGTAGAAAAGTGGGCCGAACCCGAGGGAAACCTACAATCATCTGCAGGTTGCCGAGGAATCCAGCATGAGCTGAACTTGAACTAACAACGACCGTATTGGTGGGAGGATTCAGGGTCATTACGCTGCACTAGTGCGTCAACCAAGTATTATTTAATGTGCATCAAAATTCTCGAACACTTGATCAGTAATGGAACTTATGTTAAAAAGGGCAATTTAGTTATTAAATTTCATAATGTCAGTGTCATTGATGTAAATAGTACATTGTACTTGTACATAGGCCTGTGCAAAAAAATAGTTTTTGTTTTTGAGAAAACTATGTAATGGAAATCAAATGTTGTACATGAACCAATTAATTTGATCAACTTTCATTAAAGACATGTACATTTCTTTGCACTGCATGTACTAATGCAATTTTCTTCATTTTTTTTCCTTCTTCAATGTTCATAATTCTATGTTTTGTAATGAAACAGGCATGAGGACGCTGTCAGAGGTAAAGAGAAAAGAAGTTGTGCAACTGAGTAAGATCTTGGAAAAAAATGGGTACTGGGAGGAACTTATTCCTCCTGAAATGGAGATGGGAGAGATCAGCAGCATAAAAGGTAAAGTCCAGTCTTTCCTTTTTGGAGTCATTTAACCAGGTATATCTTCTTATCATACATGTATGGCTTTACTCTCAGTCTGAAACTGAGGTCATTATGTACATGTACATCACACACATGATTTTGTTAGTAGAAGTATAATTTTTGTTACATTCTCCAAGACTGTATACACCAAGTCTTCTTATTATTGGAACAGATATTAGTCCTGCTGAAAGCAAAATACTACATTTGTCTTCAAGTTTTCCCCCCTCAGCCAATTTTGGCCAAGAGGTATTTTCGTAGTGGGTGACATCTGTCTCTCTGGCTGGCTCTTTGTCCATATCCTTGTAAACGCTGTGTCTTTAGAATGGTTTATCCGATGTGCACTAAACTTACACCATACTTATACATTGGCATGAGGAAGACCACTACTGACCACTACTAGTGACTAGTTACTAGTCACTTTCAGTGATCTTTTTCTTCCAAGTCAATGGGGTCATTAAGTTAAATTCTTGCAAGCACTCTATCTTTAGCACAGGTTCACCACTCTTACACACTGGCAGAAGTGAGAACCCTATTGATTTTCAATGGCCTTGACCTTTTTCTTCAAGGTCATTGTTATCACATGTTAAATTTTATAAAATGCTTCAGTTGTAAATGCTCTGTCTCTAGAACAGTTGAGCCCAAGTTGACCAAACTTACGCCACACTTACACTTGCGCATGAAGAAGGACCCTCTTCATTTTCAGCCTACTTGACCTTTTTCTTCAAGGTCATTGAGGTTATTTAAATCCAATTTTATACAAGACTTGGAAACACTCTATCTCTTGAACAGTTTGTCACAAGTTCACCAAGCTGTACCACACCTACACAATTTATGAGTCGCTGTTATTATACATAATATCTCTTGGAATTTGTTTCTATTCGTGACTTTGTACATGTGCTTAAGGCGGAGGGGTCTTGAGTGCATTGCACAGTATCTTCAATGGTCTTTCTACTTACCATAACTTCCCTTTTGAGTGATCTTCAGCTTTAAACAATTTTTAATGTGCTTTTCAAATTTTAACTGATGTTTGCTTTATTTTAGTTCGCTTTGAATATGTTTTTGTTTGATTTTGGAATACATCAGAAACCTTCAGTTGTCTCTTGGTTTAAACGTATGTGATAGGATTGCAATGTACATGTAGATGAAGTTATGTTAAGCCATAATCATTCATTCATTCAAAAATTCAAGTGGCTACCATTGGCTCAGCTAGTGGAAAATTCCTAGAAGAATGTCCTGCAGTAGTAATTTAGTCATTTACTGCAGGATAGCGCAAGTCTCTTTGTTTCCTGTTTTAACTGGCTGGCTCATTTGATTTGAGGCTCAGCCCATTCTTTTAGGAATCTTCCACTAGCTGAGACAATGGTAGCCCCCTGAATTTTTGAATGAATGAATGATTCTGACTTAACATCCTTAATTCTACATCTGCATTGCAGTCCTATCATTTAAGACACAACTGTTCAAGAACAATGGACACTTCCTTTTTCACTGGAATGTTATGAAACACAATGTGTTTTTTTTGTTGTTGTTGTTGTTTTTTTGTTTTTGTTTTTGTTTTTGTTTTTCGACATTATGACTACCAAGTAAACAAGTTCAAATCCCTTCTTTGACCAAAGCACAAGCCGGTATGTTGTGTTACACATGCACTGGATCTTGTTTGAAAGGTAATCTCTATTTTAATAATGTATATATTTGCACACAGACCGCAATTATCCGCGGGATAGATTTGTCTACATTTCTTTAATTTTAATTTTAAAGTTTTATGCATCACAACTGAATAGTTCGCGCCGGTAACTTTAAGATTACCGACATGGAGCCGCTATCACTACAAAACCAAATTTGCAGAATTGCCCTGATTACAAGGACAAACAACAGATCGTTAATTTGCTTATCATTTTTGAATGTTGTGAAACATGTTCTATGACATCAACATACCTGTAGAAATGTTTATTCAAGAAATAAACCGAGCGGGAAACCACATCGTCCGTCTCGGACTCATGCGTGTTGGTTACAGTCAAAACACGGACCCGCTCTAGCTTCATGATAATGACTCAAAATACGAAAATCGAACTTTCGCCCGTAGAAATTTCTTTGAAAAATGAAAAAAACATATATGTAGTGTACCCGTGTTTAGGGAGTACGATATTGTCCTGTCACATATATTGAATCGTCAACAACATGCTACACTCGTAGAAATAAATTCGTAACTCCGATACGGAATCTGTCTTCCTGTTTCCTTCGAATGCCACACTCCCACTTCACACCCTCAAATTTAACATCTTTACGTGCATATGTGGCCCAGTTGTTCAAAAGGGTGTTAGCGACTGACCGTAGGTTAAATTGGCCCAAACCCAGGGTTGATGTCAGCGCGTGGATGAAGGTGGATTAAATGACGTACTTCTTACTTAATTTTCATTATTCACGACTTGTGTAACATTAAGGAAATTTTTTGCATATAAACTATTCTGAATTTTGAAAAAATAAACCGTATGTGTTTATACGTGCACATGTAATGCATGGTACATGTATAACAGTGGAAAGCTTTAAGGAGAATGAGCAACTGGCATGGCAACATAGTTCACCAATTGTTCCAATTTGGTATATTGCAACAATGTTATCAGTTTTCTTTTGTTTGTTTATTTTTTGTTTTTGTTTTTGTTTTTGTCTTTTTTGTTTGGGGTTTTTTGTTGTTGTTGTTGTTTTCTTCTAGAGGAAAGATAGGAGACCCGAAATGAATGGGGTTTTTATTACTTTTATTAGAGTTCATCCTTTCGTTGAACAACTGGACCATGGATTGCATGTCTGCAGTTGGAACAGTCTTGGTGAACGCTATGGCGTTACTCGCCGACAACAGTGTTCTGTCACGCGAAAAAATGCATCACTGTGTATAAGCTACGGTAGATGCAGTTGTCATCTCTATTCTTTATGTAGTACGGATGTCGCAGACGTGTTAGAATTAAAAGTATTGTTTTCATTGTTGTATAAAGTCTAATTTGATTGTATGAAACTGAGCTTGTATTTAATTAGGTGATATATTTAGGAAGTGCAGTTTTGTTTTATTAGTTTTATTTATTTTGGATTTTTTTTTCTTTTTTTTCTTTTTTTTTATATTTCAGATACCAGGCATCCCTTCCACGAACTGTTTGTTGTCTTTGTCAGAAAGGGATGGACTTTGCAGAAGTTTATGGAACATGCTGAGAATAACCTAGATCCACAGGTGTATAATGATGTTTGTAGTGTATTGGGATGGAATCCCCCTTTGTTAGGTAAATGCTCCATTGATCATGTTTATAGTTAAAGTATTTGGTAATAAATTGAAGCATGTGTCACCTATTACAATCAAGCCACAGCTTTATGGCTGAGGCACAAATCCACTGACTTGTAGCCCAGTGAGTAAATAAATTCATTTTAGTTTAGGGTTTTGAAAGTGCACCGTAGCTGGAATTTTGATACTGATGATGATGTGTCTTACTGCATTAATTTCTGTAGGTTTATGCACAGATGTTATGTTAAATTTGACATATTGATGATCGTCTAGTGTAGGGTTCCTCATTTAATGGAATCTAATGAATGGATATTTACTGAAGGTATTCTTGAAAGAGGTATACAGGTTGGCTGTCACGACAAATGATAAAATATTCCACCCTCTTGTGTAAATAGAAACAAATGTAAATCAAATTATATCATAAGAGTTTATCAAAATTGTGTATCTTTGGGTATCATTTAAAGCACAAGCATTGTTGAATTCTCAGACAGATTTGGCTAGGGAAGATTTTGCAGCCTTTACCATGAATTCAAGAAGTCACTGTAGCACCATTTTTATGCATTTATATTATTTTGCAGGGGCTGTTGGTGGAATGGATGAAGAGCCCAAAATTCTGAACAAGCCAAAATTCTATTTGACCGAAGATTCAGACGACAGAGTTCCCACACAGCCTGCAGACTCTCCAACATCAGGTCGTCCACTTGAAACAAGCCCAAGTTCTCAGCAGGTTTATGGTGGCCAACCTGCAACACATCCTGCCCAGATGCGAGAGCGAACCGTAAACATTGTAAAGTCACAGTACCGACCAAAGAACGCAAGTCCTGGTCAAGGTATGCTTTTGAGTTCTCCCAGCGAGTTGGGGAGTAGAGGAAGTGCTGGTAGAAGGTCTGCTGGAGCTGTTGTATGTTCACCCAGTCAGCAGCAGAGTCATCAGCGAGAGAGTCCGTATATGCACACAGCAGTGGGCAGCAGTCCTGAGTTGAGTAGTCCTGCAAACCACAGCCTACTTAGTGAAAGCCAAGGTAGCTTTCATGCAGGTGTCCAGACAGAGAGTGACCCTGACGGTCAACAGGCGGAGAAGAGCTCTGGGATGGATGCTGACCAATTGAGGGAGGATATCTCTGCACAGAGCCCTGCCAATAAATATAGTCAATTGTCATCTGTAGGGCTGTCCTTCGATGGAAGCGTGTCCTCTGTAAGGGAAGAGAAAGCAAGCGTCCAACCAGAAAGTGACACTCAGGGTCATCAAGCCGAAAAAGGCCCCAGCCTGGAAGCGGAAAGGTTCCGAGAGGATATAGCAGCCGTGCAGGGAAGTACAAGCCACCTGGCAGAATCAGTATCAGTTCCTTCTGTGGAAGATGAAGAGGGCTTGAGGGCAGAGAAAAACCCTGATGCTGAGGTCATTAGGCTACAGGAAGACCGACTTGCTGCCGATTTCAGAAACATTCAGCAGGGGAATGATTCTACACAAAGCACTGGTCAACGCTCAGCCACTGAGCATGGAGGAACGCAAAATTCTACCACCATGACCACTACAGGAAGTGTGGTTACCACTGCCTTACATTGCCCGACCAGTGATGCCCAAACTTCTGCCACTGCTGGTTGTGAAGTTATCACTGTCCCAGTTTCGCAACGCACAGAGGTTCTAAGTTCTGCTGCAAGCTGTGAACCTACAGCTCCCTTGAATTTGCAACCTGCAGGCATACAAAGTTCTGCCAATGGGGCCACCAATCCAGGACACATACACCTGGAGGGGGCTAGCTTAGCTATTGGAGAACATCAACCACCCCTAGAAGCGCAGACTTCACAGGCTGATTGTCTTAGTTCTGCTTTGTTCTCTGAAAATGAGAGTGAGGGTAGTGGTAGCGTTGTGGGTGGAGCAGAGCCGTTTGTGCGTCAGCTGAAAATAGGACTCTTCGACTCAGACTCTGTGATCCCTTCAGAAGAGGAGGGAAGCAATCAGAGTGTAGCAGGGGACACCAGGACTCCCAGCGCGTATAGTGGAGATGATGAAGATAGTGGTCATGGAGACGGTGTTGCCGATGGTAATGCGGATAATGTAGCAAATGAAAGTGCTGATGATGTTGCCAATGGTGATTATGTTACCTGGGGCAGTGATGTTGGCAGGGGCATGAATGGTATCAGGGTTGATGGGGGAGCCATGGGCAGTTATGGTGGCAGTGTTAATGATAGTCCCAGGGCTGATGATGATACCAGGGTTGATAATAGGTACAGGGGTGAAGCTGGGAAAGACTGTGATAATGGTGAAGTCATCATGTGATGATCATCATGACAGCACTGATGATTCTGTTGATGAAGTTCATGCAGGCTAATTGGAGATATCATCAGAACATCATAAGGGTGGCTTATCGCCTGTGAAGGGTTTTGATATGAATCACAAATCCTTCCTTCTGGCAAAACAGAGAGTTGCCGCACGTCAAATATGGCAGTCCAATCAGTGCCAGTATACTTTAATTTTTAATTTAAATTAGACTGTGAGATAAAAAAAGAGGAAGTCACAAGAGCGCTGTGAACTCCAAGACCAAAGCACGCAGTAAGTTGATAACTGATATAGATACTGAAGACGGATAAATTGACTTTTCTGAAACTTTCTCTTCATGAATTACAGAGGTGGCTTTCACTATTTAATGTCAATAAGCAGATTTCCCTGTGAATTTGAAATGCAGGGTAAAAAGGCATTACTTAGAATGGTGGTGTACTTTTCCAATAACGGCACCTGCTTTGTGATTGGAATGAGCCAAGATGGGGGGAGCTATTATAAAAGTGTCTTCAAGTGCCAGAATCATTTTTAAAGGTAGATCATTACCATTGCCAAATTATAATTACGCCACAGTATGAACTACTCAGTATTCAGAAGTTACAAAATCACTTGACTTGATGCTAATTGTCAAACGCAGTTGATGAACTTGCTGTGGGGGGAGCTAGGTGACTGTGTGGCAGACTTTCAAACAGTGTTTTAATGGCATGAGAGACACTGGTGGAAACCAAAACCAGTATCATGAACATAATTAATAACAAAAAAAAAAAAAACAAATGAAAAATATGCAAAAACAAAAAAAAAATAAACAAATTCAAGGAAGAAAAAACTGAGCCATGTGGAACACTGGTGGAAATTTCCTATTAGTGAGAACAGGTATCAGAGTGCTCAATAAAAAAAAATATTAAAAAGGTAACCAAAACGCACCATTTGCCCGTTTGCTTTTCCATTTATTCTGAACTTACCAGTACATATAACTTGCTAACAAATCTCTGGACAGTGAAACAAAAGTCTGTTCGAAAACCATGGTGGGAATTGGAAGTCTGTGAAAATAATAGTTGAGTTAGTTAACCGCTTTACCTTTAAAAGTACAGGTACGTGTCGGTCAGCCTCCAATTGAACTCCATGTGTGGTGCAGCTATTGCAACCTATGTGGTCCCATGCAGATAGTATAACAGTAATCTTTAATTCCGGTATAATAAAATCTGGCTTTGCTCTATGCATGTATGTATTCATACTGTTATTTGTATTCGTATCATTATTAACTGTGCAAATTGGATATTAAAAAGACAGGCTTTGGCATGTTAAAAGTCAGAGCTGGCTTCGAAGGACCTTTCCCTGCAAACTGCTGTGTTGCTCTAAATTATACTCGTGCTAGTCTTGTAGACAGAAAGTGCTTCATTCTCCACTGAGAGTGAGTATTAAACTAGCTAGCTTGCTGCACAAGAAAATCTCGTTGTAGGCAAGTCTTGCGGTGTCCAGAATTAAGGTGCTTGGTGGGAAGTAACTGACAGAAATTGTTTGGAAATAACACTGCAATGATCCCCCATCCAAAAATTGGATACGTGCATCAGTACCATTTGTTTTTATATCAGAAAATCTGTTATAAAGAATCTCGTCATATACGCTGTGTAATTTCAAATTAGAATTGCGCGATCCTACAAGTCAGGTCAAGGTTCAAACCGAAACCTTTTGAATGAAATTGACGCCCTACTATTCTTTCTGAGACGATGAATTTGATATCTCTCATACATACTAAACCCAGCTAAATGACCTCACAATTTCTCATATGCAATCCCACGGCAGGCACTAAGTATTTTATTATACCTATAGAAAGCCGAAGATAAAGGAAAAGATATCTTATGCTCTGCTGAAGCTAAATAGCTGGACATAGCTGGACCGTACAACGCCGTTGTTGGGTTGAAAGCCATCGTCTTGACACATTTTCTGTATTTAGATGTTGTGAAGTAGGATCGATCAGTGGCTCGGTTGTTAAAACCGCCTTGCTGTGATCATCGGGTCCTTTACCGATGAGGCTGTGTGTTCAAATCCAGCTCTCTCTGTATCGGCTGCGGTTTTGAATGAGATGGTTGTCGAGCCCCTGAAGTGACGGTCCCTCATGGGCTCTGCCCGGTTTCCTCCACAATTCACGAGGTTTGTGAGGTCCCTGGTGCGACGTGGGCTCTGTCCGTTTTCCTCCACTATACATGAAGTATGTCAGGACCCTGGAGTGATGGTTTTCTGTGGGTTCTATCCGGTTTCCTCCACCATACAGGAGGTTTGTCATCTCTCTGGTGTGACGGTTGTCTGTATGCTCTGTCCGGTTTCTTCCACTGTACAGGAGGCTTGTCAGGTTCTTGGTGCGATGGCTGGCTATGGGTTATTTCTGGTTTCCTCCACCATACAGGAGATTTGTCGGCTCCCTGGTGCGACGGTTGTCTGAGGGCTGTGCCCTGTGTCCTCAAACATGCATGAGGTTTGTCAGGTCCCTGATGTGATGTATATGTATATATATGTATATATATATACATTTATATATATATATATATATATATATATATATATATATATATATATAGTGTCTTTTTGTGGCAGGGGAGCCCATACCGCCACTGGAATATCATGTCGAAGATACCAGACATGACACCCCACCTTATCACATTATACTGGTCAACCAGTTCTCCTAGCCTCTCCATGTCTAGCGCCAAGTGAAGCAGCAACAACTACCACTTTTGTAAACTTTTTGGTAAGGCGCGATCGTGGATTGAACGTGCCTCAAGACGACCTCAAGGCCACACTTTAAACAGATCAACGAAGCGGTCAGGCGGTACACATGGGGAGTTTTTCACCCAACACGATGGAGGTCACATTTATGGATGGTGGAGACCCGAGTGTCAAACCGATCATTGGCTACCGTAAAAGAGATTCTCCAGTGTAGTTCAGTCAATATCTGGAAAAAAAATTGGCTCAACCCACCACAGATTGTAAAAGAATTTATGAAAGGCCTCAAACTAATTACAGAATGATACAATGACATACTAACAGCTTAATTTGCATGAATCAAACATGGCCGCTCAAAATTACAAATATTTCTTTTTTAAGCTGTATTTCAATTTATTTCGAACCTTTCTCCATGTGCTGGAAATAAAATGGATAAAACAATTTTTAAAACAAATTTTAGAAGCACCAATTACTAAACAATAAGCTCGTCCTCGATGTTTTTCAGTGTCTCTGACGATTATATAATCGTGTTTTCCAGGTCTTCGCTAAAAGTGAATGGAGGCTATATTCATTTGTGTAAACAGGAAAACGTCGGATACAAATCCTCTTGTAATTCAGCAGTTTTGCTGAGATTAACTCCAATTACCCGGATTATAAATATATAAATATATATACACGAATGGGAACAGAGTTGTGTCCGTGTCTGTCGTAAAGCAGCTGGTCAGCCTCTTTTTGGGGGGGGGGGGACTTTTTTTTTTTTTCGTTGTTTTCCGTCATTTTTAATCTTTTCTGCCAAGACCATTTTTCTTCTCATACGTATACTTTTGAGTACATGCACAGGGGACAGTTTTGCGTTGCAACTCGTTATCACGCCAACTGACTATTAATAACTTTCAACATCCAAAACTTCGATATTTTAACCCTTCATAGGAATTTATTGAAAAGAAAAAAACATTAGGCCTGTATTCTGCTGGATACCAAATTGGTATTCACTAAAAACAGTCATATTCATGGACCAAGGATGACCCAGAAGCCTCCCACCAATACGATCGGTGTGAGTTCAAGTCCAGCTCATGCTGGCTTCCTCTCCGGTCGTAGGTGAGAAGGTCTTCCAGCCACGACCAACTTGCGGATGGTCGTGGGTTTACCCCGGGCTCTGCCCGGTTTCCTCCACCATAATGGTGGCCGCCGGCGTATTAGTGAAATATTCTTGAGTGCCGCGTAAAACACCAATCAAATAAATAAATAAATAATTATTCTTGGAACTTAACCCTCTGATATATCCATATGAAAAGTTTATATCCGAATAAAATTCCACAAACCCAATATTCCAAAGCACATTCGTCGCGTTTAATAAAATAAACGGAACCGTCATGAAAGGCACAGAACGCCTTCAATTAAAGTACAACGACACATCATCAAAAAGGCCATTTCGTGTTGATTTTAAATATGATCTTATGATCTCATTATTTTTGGAGTGTTTTCAAGTGATTAAATTGGAAAGAAATGTTGACGTTTTACGGTTGACTCATTGCACAAGTTTGAACAAATTGAAGTCACAGGCTCTTTTTTGTTGTTGAACACTCTGTTACGGTTATAATTTCGCATTAAATGCAGACACAGGTGTATTACTAAATGTATGTTCATGAAAAACAACCGAAAAAATTTTTTATTTCCATATTAATCACTGTAAAAAATGCCAACATGAAGACCCTCTTTGGAATCAGCACGAAATGGTCTTAAGATGAAGCTTACTTTATTTGAAGGTCTTCTTCAAAATCTTTTACCCATGCTGGCTTCCTCTCCGACCGTACGAGGGAAGGTACGCCAGAAACCTGGTCGTGGGTTTCCCCGGGCTCTTCCCGGTTTCTTTCTACCATAATGCTAGTTGTGGTCGTATAAGTGAAATATTCTTGAGTAGGACGTAAAACACCAATCAAATAAATAAATAAATGAAAATCTTTTTCAGACTTAATCAGGCAAGGATGATCAAAGCCTCCAGCTAGGAAGCCTTTATAACAAAAGACAATTTCAATTTATTGTACCGTACCTATCTTACCAAGGGGCCTAGCATGTTGTGTATATCCATATCTTGCCATGCATGTAGTACCTGTGAAAAGTGTGATTTCAATCAATGTCACAAGTATTCGGCTAAAATTAGAGTGACAAGGATGCTCCACCAAGCCCATTAATTTCAAGTCTCCTATATTATATAAGAAAAGAAAAAGACGTTACATAATGAGAGAAATAAACAGTTTATTTGGCAAAAACAGATAGAGGGTTCAAAGATGGGTCGATCTGTTTCATAGTTGTCATATGCAATGCCCCCGATCCTCGGGGTTCTAGGGGTGTATAAGTATTCATATAAGCATTCATGTTTAAGACACCAAATGAATGCTTTTATGTGTACATGTATAGGTTACAGCTGCAATCAAAGCGCGACAGAGATACCGATTTTGCATCCGACTATTGACTTATTCACAGACTACGAGTTCGAAATTTGAATTGGATGCGACCTTTTGAACATCGAATGTCTTCAACTCCTGCATCACTGAAAACTACTGACCACTCTTCTCTCACGTTACCGGCTTTATTTAATTTTAATGTATTATTTCGTATATACTTACTCCCTGAACCCGTGTTTATTACTGACGGTTGTTTTGGAGGTGGTGCATGATTTATGAGTGCACGCTTACAAGAGAGGATTCTATAAAGGACCTTATGGTTCTGTAGATCCTGAACCATAGGGCGCTTTGTAAACTTGATTTCTCTTCAGTGCGAAGTTTCAGTGATGGAAAGTGGAGTTCTACTGTCGAACCATCACCCTTTAAACAAATCAGAAAATTTCAGAATTGTGGACATAAATAAAATTCTCCACATTTAAGCTCCAAAACAAGGATGAGCATGATTTCATATGTGCAGTGAATGTTTAAAGTAGAAAAATAACACCATCGCATGTATATGGTTGTCAGTGCCCTAGGAAAGGCAGCGGCCGTGAATTTCACTAAGGCCTAATAACTGGAACTTTTCAAATGGGTTGCTAAACAGAACCCTACTAATAAGGTTCTGTATGGAACGTTACAGGGTGCCACGACAGAGGAAAGACATGGAACCCTAATGGCTCAGTGGCTGCACCTTCTTTTCTAAGTGTGTACTATACGAATGTCGGACTGGATGCTTAGATTGACCACGTTGATACCAAGGCGAAATCAGCCATCCGCATTGTTCGGCTGAGAACTTGCCAAGAAACCTTTCAGGGTGAAAGCTTTGTTTCTTTCGAAAAAAAAATAAATATTCAACAAATTAACTAATATGAAGGAAAATTTGTGTGTGTTTCAACACACACAAAGGTTTCGTTTCAGTAATCTACAAATATATGCCTGAAGAACGGACACTGAAGCCTGAATCATCAGGGGACGCGTCTTTCTTTCCGGCATAGATCTAGAGCATTTTACTGCCAAGAAACATACTTTTATTTGTGACATGAATGACTTCCTCAAGGCGTTTGTCCCATTATGCGGAGACGTTCACCCTGTTACAATTCTTATACTCTAGTCATGTCTCGTAGACACTAAGTCGATTTAACAAGGTTTCGTGTTGGACTTTCTCGTCTAACTCACAATTTTATCCTGAATGGGAGTAGTGCTCCCGAGTGTGTTGGATATAATGTCCAGTACGGCATCAAACATATACTGGTTGACTGTGTACACTTTGCCCATATCCGAAAAAGGCTATACACAGTGGATATTTCATTTGTTTGACAGTGTCGCTGACGATGCTGTCATTCACTTTCCGAAGGCCGTTGGCCTGTTTCACAAGAATCATTTTTTTTATATAACATGATGTTTATACCCAATTTTCCTAATCGTGAGTATGGCGTAAAACGGCAACCAAATATGTAAATAAATACACACAATTTTCCAGATTATACGATATATAAATATCGTGGTTTTCGAATTTTAACGTATGATAACATTTAACGCACAAAAAACTGTATATTTACTTCATTCCTTGAAAAAGAACCCGATGCATCCAAAACTGTATTTAGTCGGTATCGAAGAGCGTTCAGTATCATAAACAT
The DNA here is from genome assembly GCA_016165875.1 of Acanthopleura granulata. NCBI lineage: Eukaryota > Metazoa > Mollusca > Polyplacophora > Chitonida > Chitonidae > Acanthopleura > Acanthopleura granulata. The sequence goes on from JABBOT010000014.1 coordinate 7,277,512, forward strand.
CTTGGTATCATTTTACAGCAAAATGGTAAATGGGACGAGCATATAAAACCACTCGTAAATAAATATAATAAGAAATTAGGTATTATAAATAGAGTGAAGAGGATATTAATAAGGAACTGTTTAATAACTTTATACAATAGCCTCATTAGATCTACAATAGAGTATGGCGACATATTATATGATAACTGTAGCATTGCGCTTTCCCAAAAACTGGAATACGTTCAACGGGGCGCAGCTTTGTTCTGTACCGGCGGAGTGCGTCGTACATCAGATAAAGCTCACCTGAATGAACTTAACTGGACACCACTATATGTTCTGCTATTTTTTTAAATTGTAAATGGACTTTTCCAGCCTTACCTACAATCCCTATTACCAATAAGACGATCAACAGAATATAATACATATAACCTAAGGTATAATGAAAATATACGTATATTTAGATGCCGCCTTAGTATATACAAATCCTCCTTTTCCCCGAAAACAACTAAGGACTGGAATAATTTACCTAATCATATTCGCCATTCTTCAACTAAAAAACTTAAAAAATTTCTAGCTCCACCAATCACTACTGCGTCAAGTGATATTATAGTGTTATATAATGGTTTTAGCATCTTTTCATCTGTTGAGCACTGCAGAATGAAAATGGGACTCAGCAGCTCTTCGGGCAGACCTTTTTAAGCATAGTATTATTGAAGATACTATTTGCCCTTACTGCTTTAATACATGTGAAGATACCTTTCCTTATTTTTTTTTACTTGCCCTCAATTTGCCACCCAAAGGAAGCACATGCTACGTACTCTCACACAAATTATTTCAGACGGTGTAAATTATTCTGTTTTTATTCCACAATGTTCACGATATATATCTAAAATACTTTTGTTTGTCTCTAAAGATCTAAATTACGAAGATAATAAACTCCTTTTTCAATGTGTTCACAAATTTATCAATGATACAGAAAGGTTTTCCGACCATGGTAGTGGTAATGACAATGTTACTGTTATGAATAATTAATTTATTTCAGGTCTGCCAGCAACCTGCGGATGGTCGTGGGTTTCCCAATGGCTCTGCCCGGTTTCCTCCCAACATGATGCTGGCCGCCGTAGTATAAGTGAAATAAATAAATAAATAAATAAATTTTTTTCAACTTATCACGATGGCCATTTATAATTAATAGCAACTATATCTATCTATCTATCTATCTCTCTCTCTATATATATATACATATATATAAATCACCACTATATTAATAAATATATTTGTGTGTTGAAAAAACTTATTCTGTAACCGTGCTGTATAGCAGGGTAAACATACCATACTAATCTTACCCCAAAGGGAACTTAAAATTAAGCGGTACTCCTTTCTGTAATGTATTTATAAATATATCAAAAATTAAAATCCTGTACACTGATTTTTGCTAAAATATTCTTAAATATGTTTGTCGTTTTACGCAAGGTGAAGAGAACCTAAGGGTCTGTGATAAACTGGTACAGGTCTATCGACAGTCGATATAGATCATATTTAAACAATGGGAACCTCCTACATGTAGAACTCTCCGAAGGGATCTGAAGCCGTGAGCTCCTCTGTTCGTTCTTGGATAACGTCACATTTCCAGGTGCATGTGTGCTCAGAAAGCACTTAGATAGTACACAAACATTGCAGCGTCACAGCAGAAAATGATGTGTTTCTCTGCGATTTGGACCCTTTTGTGTAGCCCGTAGGAGGTTTCCCTTTACTTGACAGTCTTCACTGGCGATGCTGTCATTCATTATTTAAAGCCTGGATTAATTGACCTATAATGACGCGTATAAACATGTATATTTCTATATGTAATTTTCTTGATTATATATTTTGAAAATATGAATGTGGTTTTTCAATTTGAGTCGAAGTTTGGTTACATTCGTTGATTTTAAGAATGTCCGTGTGGTTTCGTTAGAGTTAGGATGTTGTCGCCTCTGTTAACGAACCACTTCTCGCCATGACCTGCCTGGAATAATATCGCCGTTGTGATGCTAAGCAGCCTTATTCATTCATTCATTTATCCGCTCTTGTCAAGGTATTAGTGTGTCATAGAAGCTGAAATAACCGGCTGCGTGTATAACGGGAATTGACTCTTGTAATTCGTCAATTGATTCATTATTCAGTTCATACTGGTCAGCTGTTAAAAGTGGAGAATTGGAGATAAAATGCTACGTATTCTGCTTATTTCAGAAACACAAGCGCGTTGATTCATCGCGTGTTGATTTTTCTTTCCTTAAAAAATATATAAAGGCTTTTGCTTTGGATGTCATATAATTTCATATATATTTGACATGGTATGCCTGTAGGCCTACTTAAATTTAAGTCATTCGGTCTCAAGGGGTTATAGCGCGCTAGCGCAGCGTAATGGTTCAGATGCCTTTCACCGGTGCGCTCCCTCTCACCAATCAAAATAAGTTAATAAATCACTAATGTAGTGGCTGTGAGTTCAAGTCCAGTCCATGTTGGCGTCCTCTCCGGACGTGCGTGGGAAGGTTCGCCAGGAACTTACGGATGGTCGTAGGCTTCTGCCATCATAACGCTGCATGGCCGCCGTCGTTTCAGTGAAATATTATTGAGTAGGGGGTAAAACAATATTAAAATAAATAAATATTTGCCCCCCCCCCCCGTATTCAAGGGAAATAACTCTTGTTAACAGATCCATGCATGTACATGTATATTGGAAATTGAAACAAAAAGTATATATTTGGAAAGTTTCCCAAAGCAGGAGTACTCTTCATGCATGATTGTCTAATGGAAACACAGGTCAAGCTCTATTCTCGAAGTATTTATATTTTCTTACAATGTTTTAAAACTATAAATTTAAAAAGGTTTAAAATGTATAGAATGAACGAAGACGTTGTAGGTCAAAATTGTTACTATTTGGTAACTTTTGGCCTAGCTACATGATCATCTGACGTCACAGTCGGCCATCATAACACAAACCACGGAAGTTGGCTGAATTTTCTCGGGATCGTTTTTGACACTGGCTCAGCGTTGGTAAGTACCCGTACAAAAATTCATGTCGTGGACTCTTTTATTAGTTGATATTTAGAGCACAGGCCTACACTGGTTCACATCTGTCGACATAGTAAGTACATAGATGTAAATATAGAATATATACAATTGAGGATAGTCACTACACACAACATAACAAACATGTATACCAGGGACATGCTATTGTATAATGATGTGGAACTTAAACCCTCAAAGTAACAACAACATGCATTCACACGAGAAGAATATCTATAAATGCCATGTCCTACATGTGAATGACAAACAAATCCCTAACAATATGTGATCAGTGAAGGGAAATGCAATGAATTTATGTCCCGTCTTAAGTGTGTGAGTATGTTTCAACATCTGGGCACATGTGGAACATGGCTAATACATCTAACACTAGCGTGGACAAATAAATGTTGTGAATATGAAATAATCTGAATATATATTCACCTGTCACAGTGTTAAAACAATGTGCATGACTAAAGCTATCATATATATCATCTAAGGCAGCTTGGCCACATGGGATCAACATGTTCACAACTTAGTAGAGAAATTGGTAGAGTCAAATTCAATCAAAACAAGGCTAAAAGTAATCAAGCATTTATCCGCATTACTGTCGATGATAAATGAGGGTATTAATATGTAAAAGACAAAATAATAAACCTGCGATGTGATGATACAGACGTTTGACAGGTGTTTGTTTACAGTCAATATGGGGAGCCATTTTGTCATGTGACCCAAACAACTCAGAGAGAGGCTCTGAGCCAGGCCCTGTCCACAGTCTTTGAGTTAATGCCAGATATGGGATGGAAAATTACCCTTTGACCCATGCCTGAACTAAAGTTTAGCTTATAGGCCTATATGGCCACATGTAGCTGCACACAAAGACCTCATGGTTTTGCAACTAACTTCTGAAAGCACACTAAGGGCTACAGATTGCTTTACAACTGCAGTACATCTAAACTTCCGCAAATAATACCAGGAGACCAGCTATGAAGTAACTGAGTAATGCTCACTGTTTTTCTATCAAATGTCCAAGTGAAAAGAACTCCTAAACTGAGTCGGTGAGGTGAACATCACTTCAACAATATAAATAACTGCTGGGGCATTCATTTACACAAGAGATTTGGAGCAAAGGGGAGATATATGTATATATGTACCCACTGGTCGCACACAAATACTGAAAATACATGTAGAGTGATCCCACGTGGCTCAAACTCTTTAACAAATAACATAAATTCTATCTTCCTGTCACGCTAACATTCTGATGCCTCCAGGGCTACCTCTTACCCAAATGCAGACCATAGTAGCTGGTCTAAAGGCTGCTGTGGAAGTGCACTTGCTAACTCTTCGGATGCCCAGGGAGAAAAGAGGCAGACTGTCTCTAACCCCCCAGGAAACCAGACGGGTAGGGCAATAAATCTCATCCCTCCTCTCTCTGGGTGGGGTGGGAGCAAGGAGTGTCCACCAGCACAAAATTTATGGCCAGAGTGAACATCCAGCCACTCCCACACACTGTACTCACTGGGATGTACAGTGGCCAGAGCTGGTACTGGGGTTTACGTATGCACGGTACTTTACGAACTCAAAATGCCTGGTGCCTTCGGCATGATGATCCAGTGACGGCAGCACTTTGTCGGCATGTCATTATGGATTCGCCCTGCCACATATAAGTGAAAAATTCTTGAGTACGATCGTAAAACCTCAAGCAAACTTGTACATATATTGGCTACATAAAAACTCAAAACTGACAGCTAAAATTTTCCCAGGCCAAATGTGAAGAAATCGTACATGGCTCGGTGCAACACGATGGAGAAAAGAAGACACTGCCTAATTTATTATCAAGTCAATGATTCGCATCGCCCTAGCCTAATGAATTAGACGTAGCATGCTGCGGAAACAACGTCTAACAGAGGCCCATTTGAAAAACCAGAGTTATTTTTCTATCCGTATTTAGGCGCTGCCTAGCCTTTAAAATCTGTATGCTCCTCAATCAGCAATGATCAGGCGTGTTTAATCAACCATCAAGCTAATCCGGTAATCTCCGTGATGTGGAGTTTTTCGTTGCAGGATTCACACTGTTACATAGGGTAGTTAAAAAGCCGAAAACTTCCAAACTTTTACGATAAACAAAAATGTCTAGCGATCGGCAAGGAGTTTACAAACCTTACAGGCACGAAAGGCCATCCATCAAAATAAGCCGAATCGGCGAATCTCGCAAGCTAACGCAAAGCAACGTTAAAAGGACGTGACGATAGTCACTATATCTGAGAATGTTGCTGTTGTTGTAGAGACTACCGGAAATCACGTCTTTTTAACGTTATTTTGAGTTAGTGCGAGAGCACCCACTCATGTCTCGCTCAAACAGCGTAAATGTCGCGAGACGGCTCCAGTGTTGATTCGGCTCATGAGGGCAGCTGTACTGAGCTACATTAAAAAGGGACGTAACTCCCCCCATTCCTGATTAACCTTGCCAATGACAGATAACAGTACAGTTTGGGTTTTGATTGTGTGATTACTGTTTAGAAAAACTTAGAACCACTTTATGTACCGGTATTATTGCATTACAGCTAGTTCTCTACATATGATTTGACTTCATAACACCGTGTCCTCTCGCCCACAGTGAATGACACGGTTCATTGGAAAGTGTGGCGTGGTAAATAGATGTCCAGTGGTGTGTTAAGGGATAACAAAAAACAGTGTGCACACAAAAAGGCTTCATAAACCATAACCCACGCCTAAAGCTTTTTGGGGGTACTGTCTGACAACTGTCATAGTAGTGAACGTATAATTGCTAATACGGGTAGTACACCTATGATAAGAATACATCACCATATGTATGTTACATGACCACCTCTTATAATAGAGGTATACGCCCTACTTTGTCTGACCTCGGTTAGTAAATGTAATTTGACCCAGATTCGAGCTTACAGCGTTATAATAGTCTGCGGTACCTGATCATAGTGGATCAGGTACTACCAGACGAACAACGAAAACAATTTGCGATAAACTTGAATGAAGGGTATTCTGATCCGCAACAGCGTTAAGTGCGCGTACGTTGAATAGGCCCTACTTTATCGGTCTATCTCATATAGTAGCGTATACATGCGCAAAATCTGTGTATTAGTTTTAACATTGCTTAGTCTTTGAACTGGGGTGTCCGTGGCTCAGTTGGTTAGCGCGCTAGCGCAGCGCAATGACGCAGAAGCCTCCCACCAATGCGGTCTGCCAACAACCTGCGGATGGTCGTAGGTTTTCCGGGGCTCTGTCCGGTTTCCTTTCACCATAATGCTGGCCGCCGTCGTATAAGTCAAATATTCTTGAGTTGGGCGTAAAACACCGATCGAATAAATAAATACATAAATAAGTAATCTTTGAATTAGTGTTAATTTGTTTTTAAGTCTATGCATGGGACTCTTCCTTGCAAAGTTCAGTCACACTGCTATAAGGGAAAACATTGTTTCTCAACCAAAGCAGGTTTTATCGGTGTTTTACGCCGTACTCATGAATATTTCACCTGAACGACGGTGGTAAGCATTATGGTGGAAGGATTAAGAATGAATGCTTATTGTTTAACGCCCTACTCAAGAATATTTCACTTATACGAAGGCGGTGTCTCCTTGGTGCAGGACCGTATCTTTTATCTGGTGCTGCCTCACCGAGACGACTTGCCGAAGACACCCAACAAGCCCCCTCACCCAGTCACATTATACTGACACCGGGCCGACCAGTCCACCCTCTATCCTCTTATTGCTGAGCGCCTAGCGAGGAAGCAGAATGTACCATTTTTTAAAGTCCTTGGTATGACCCGACCCAGGTTTGAACCCAGATCTCCCCGTCCGAAAGCGGACGCCCAACCAACTGCGCTATCCGGGCGGGTGGAAGGATTAAGAAGGGCTTTATATCCTTCCCGTGGTTCACGCCCAGCGCTTCTCGTTGATTCACCCGTCTGAAAATTTGCACGCTTTCTTGTATTTGTGAAACTGTACGGCAGTATTTAAACATCAATCAAAAAACTTTAAATACTTTTTTTATTTCAAACTAGGACAAAATGGAACCAGACCCACAGCACTTTCATGAACGTGTAATACTGAAGAACCGAAATGAAATTCAAAGAAAGATCGACCCCATAGCTGTCTTGGACCATATGGGCGACACGCTATCCGACTGGGACCGTCAGCGAATTACCCAAAGATGCCGAAACGAAGGCCACATCGCGGGGGCTAGCGAACTCATGGATGTTCTGTTGAGGGCATACCCAGAAACCTTTGTCCGATTTGTGGAAGCCATGATGAAAGCTGGCTCGGGAGATAGCGGACGGGTACTAGCACTAAAACTCTGCCGATGTGTACCCAATAGATTCAAGACTAAAATCTCCCACATTTTCCCTGGGATTCAGGGCGAATGTCTGGAGTGTAGCAATGATGGTGCATTGGTCCCGCACGGTGCCGAGGAGCAGCCATCGAGGAGTGATCAATGCTCCTTAGGTATGTGTGAGTGGGCGAACTTCCATATATATAGCTATAGGACTCATGCCGGCTCCCTGTCCGGCCGTAGTGGTAAGGTCTGCTAGCAACCTGCGGGTGTTCATGGATTTCTCCTGGTTTCTGCCCAGTTTCCTCCCGCCAGATTCTCTAAAAACCACTGTGTCATAGCCTTGTGTACCACCAAGTACACAATTTGTACTCTTCTGGTACACAAAGTTTGTAGATGTTCAATTTTGTTACAGTGTGTGTACCTGTGGTACCCAGTTGTTTTTACAGAGTAATGCTGGCCGATGTCGTATGAGTGAAATATACTTGATAAAATAAATATCTGGCACTATTATATAAGTATCAATCATAATGAGTCATCTTCCCCATATATCGGAATGTGCCATCTCCTAGAATTTATCTATTTATTTATTTATTTATTTAATTATCGCTGTACTCAAGAATTTCCCCGCTTTTATAAAGGACAACGGTCGGGTTTATTGGAGTAGCTTAAACCACAGCCATTTCTCCTGAGAAAATCTTCCGTCCACAAAAAAGAAAAAAAAAACTGATAACGAATTACTCCTTTCCTGATAATGCATTTACCCGTAATCAGAAACGGATTAATTGGTGAGACTGAGAGGTTAGAGCAAGGAAACAGCACTGGTCAGCCCGGTGTCATTATAATGTTCTGGTTGGGTTGGCATGTCTGGTGTCTTCGGCATGATGTTCCAATGGCGGCAGCACTTTGGCGGCATTGTCTCGCCCTGTCACAAGACACAGTATATATATATATATATATACTCTCGAAGAACTCGTCATATGACTGAAAAGTTGCTATGTACGAAGTAAAGTCCAATCATACATACATACAAATCGGTATAACACGTTTTCGCCGCACGGTTTCGATGTCTTGTAAAGCTCCGTTGTCTTTTGTCACTTATTTAAGGTAACAGTCCAGTTGTTCTCAAAGGGTTCAGTCCCGACAGCTTCCCGGCTCAGCAGGGAAACAACGTGGCGGGAAATTTGTCCTTGCAGTTTATGTCGGAGAAACGTGGATTGAAATTTCAAGGTATAATTCACAAAAAAAAACGTGTGTAGATAAATAGAAAATTCATTTACTCATTCTTTCATGCATTCACGTATGTATTCACTTACGCATTCATGCCTTCATGCATGCATGCACCCTTGCATCCAATCCTTCCCAGCCGCTGTAGGATGTTCCCAACTTTCTGGTATAACCTTTTCTTTCTTCTACCCAAACTGAAACGCAAGACGACGGACGTCCTCGTAACCAAGCCCGTGAAACATATGTGAGCTGGTGAGAACATATTCTACTAGGCCACCTTCTTCTTCTTAAGTGAAAATCTGCAAAATATACATGCACAAAAATATATGCCTCTGTGTTATTCTCTCCACGCACATCATGATCCTTTGTAAATGACAGCAGTAAATCAATTTAGTTTCTACATTTATTAATGTAGTCTAATTTATTTACATTTTATCCATATACAATTTATATACATGTAGATGGAGTTGTTATCTGTATATACTATTTTTATAATTATTATAATATTTAAAAAAAAAAAAAAAAAAAAACAAAGCTGTGTGGTGTTGAAATGTGGTACAAAGTCATTGAGTCAGTCTGTGCAGAAGTGAACTTCTAGACATATCAAGACAGTGTTGATCTGTGAATGTTCAAAGTTCGTGCCATTTCACGAAATGAAGGTTCATTATTTACTTCTTCAACGGCCCGTTTCATCAAACCAACATCATCCCTTCCTCTAGTTGTCTTTGGTATGCATGTACGTGCAAACCAGATAACAATAAAACAGTTAGCCTAAACTTCATCACACAGTAATACAACATTCAAGTACATTTTCATAATATGCAGATCATATTTGCTTGTAATTAATATCATTAATTGTACCTGAATGTTTTGTGTATATGTGGGGTACCATGGTTCGACCTGTCCCATTTTTAATGGATCAAGATGCAACAAACACTTCAATTTGAAGTATTATATCTGGTGTTGTTGTTTTACATCAGTCTGGAAAATTTATGAGGTTATTATTATCTTGATACATATCTTAATAATCTTGTCTTTAATATATAATCATATAAAATACTTACCTTGGCAAATTTACTCTGGAAGTCTGAAAACAAAAAAAAAAAGCTCCACATTATCTGAAACAAGTCCAATCTGCCCTTGCATATGGTGGATGACCTTCAGGTCACCTAGTGAATATACCGCTGAGCCATCTGTTTTGTAAGAGAAAATTCGAGGGAGATAAGGTTCGTGTTTCAAGGTGCCCCCCACTTCCCCCTGGCTTACTGTTAAACCTTGGATACATGTTTAAATATGGGTTTGTCTAATTTTATGCTCATTTTCATGCCACACTGGTCAATATTTCCTTTCAGCCCAAGTGCATTGTGGTTTCATGGTGCCAGAGATTGGCCAGTCCTGGTACCAGAAGTCTAACGATTGGGAGGAAGCCGCGACACAACTGCCCACCAGTCAGGAGAAAGACAAGGGTAGTCATGAACAACAAGCTGAGGAAAGACGTGGTTCGGATAAAGGCGAATCTGAGACGGGTTTATATGTGACGGATAGATCCTGCAAGCCCAGGGATCAAAGATTTGCTGAATTTAGAACCACTCCCAGCTTTTTCTCAATGGTCATGGGAAGTTCTCTCCCAACTCATTTGGTAAACACCACCTGTCGGGACGTTGATGTAGCAGACGAGAAGCTATCCAATGAAAGACTGAAGGCACCGGACGCGACTATTGGAATGCAACAAATGCAACAAGGCTTCCAGCCAAGTCAACGTTGTACCCAGCGCAAACATTGTTCCGGACCAGAAAAGAAACAGGCGCAGGAGAGACTTTGTGTAAAATCGTTAGATGGTGCGTTAAGAACTCGGCAAGAATCGGGTGCAGTGGATAGGTATTGCTATAGTATTGACACTCAGCGCCATTTTACAAAAAGACTTCACATGGACTGGCTAGCAGCAATTCAGAATGCGATGGATACTGTGCGGAATGAATCGGTCAAAGGCAGGGATGAATAGGAGCACAATCAAAACATTATGACTTGTATAGCTTTAACAAATAATGCATGATCAGCGCCGCATTTCACACCCGCGACTTCGGTCAGATGCTGGGTGCATGGACGAACTTGTTATTGATCTCAAACACGTGAACTCATTGGTCAAGGGCTACTCATCTCCAATAATATTAGAGTGGTCAGCTTGGCAAGACGAGCATCCTTCCATATGCATGCATATATATACTGTACGTCAACATGTATCGAGGCAGTTTCATAGTTTTTGAGTTCTCGTTAACAAAAAGTTTCGTCCCACTTAATGTGTCAGGTGGACTTAGGTATTCACTGTGACGCTCATTTGATTTGGTCAAGAGGTTTAAGCCTTGAATTATATAAAGTGCAGGTGGACACTTATACACAATTCCATCCTACTTGTTTGTATAAAATAGAACATGTAAACTGTATGCTATATTATTGCTTGCAGGAAATATATATATATATATACTATATTTTACATTTTATGTATTGGTCAGTATTTTCATCCTTTATATTGGCTTCGGATTACTAGTGAGAAATTTTTGTTTGTATAAATGTGCACTTGAGTGGTTACGTTCTACTTTATACATTAAACCATTGTAAATTTTTTCACATGTTCGGTGTTTGATTTATTGGCATACATTACTGTGGCAATGTTTAAGTCATTCATATTTATTGTTGACTAAGTAGACATTCCCACGTCACAACCTCGTATGTTTTACACGTGGAAGGTAAGCGGGTGTTGACAAAAAAGCGGTTTGGATGAATTTATTGTATCAGATGTAATAATGAAATTATAAATCAAAGTCAGTCGTACACTGTTTTCATAGAAAAAAGACCTGTAGGTGGAAAATACAAAGTGCTAATAACTCCGCATGAATATTTTAATAACAGTTAAAGGTCACCACGTATACTGTACAGCGTTAACCATTGACAAGAGTTTCATCTGTACAAATTGTTGTGGTTTTAATCGAAATTGTTTAATCTGTTCTGTTTAATCTTCTCTGACTGAGTCACGTTAGTCGGCCCCAATACATGTATATATTGCCACTACATTCTAATTCCTTGACAATTCCTTTGTAAATATAAAATAAACTTGAGACAAACCCTGCCGAGTGTAGACCACGGCCATTCCACAGCATGTCACTCATGGGCCTTTGCAACTCGTCATTATCCTTGTGGAGCTTGAGCACGCCGTGGCATGCTTATGTATGATTATGAACATATACCATGACTTCAGAAACATCATTGGACTACGTGACCTTTATCGTTAAATACAGACCCATGTCAACAATGTTTCATATGGCATTACACATTGCATAATTATTTTACCAACAAGTCAGTCAGAGTGACCTAACAAGACCAATACACGTTCGTACAGACCTACATGAGGACGACTGGTGGTCAGAGGTTCCATGGGCGGACGAAACAAGGATGAGTTTTGTGCCTGGACATGAACACATTTGTATATCACAAAGCTGTACTTTTGGGCAATATTATATTTGCAACGTGACATGCAGAGCTTGGAGAAAAGCACCGCATGCATGCATATTTGCTTATTATTGTATGTATTTATTTATTTGTTTTACGCCGTACTCAGGAATATATCACTTATACGACGGCAGCCATCATTATGGTGAAAGGAAACCGGGCAGAACCCGGGGGAAACCCGCGACCATCCGCAGGTTGCCGGCAGACCTTCCCACATACAGCCGGAGAGGAAGCCAGCTGGACTTGAACTCACAGCGACCGCATTGATGGGAGGCTTCAGAGTCATTAGAGTGCTAACCAACGGAACCACGTCAATGGAACTGTAACTGACAGTATTAAACACGTTGTGAGCTATAAAGCAGAACTCCAGCCACTTTCGAGCGCTCAGGATTTATTCTTTAACTACGCATTAAATAAAATGTGACCTTAGTAAGACGTTACAGCTGTTAGTTCCAAACATTGCAAGCAGATAATGATTAAAAGAAAAGGCAACACAAAATATAACCAGATATGTTTCACAAGAGAGGTCCATACAGACCTAAATGGGCACAGGCATTTTTTATGACGTCCTTTGGTTACTGTAAGTCACCTTGTATTCTGGAATTCTTTCGAGACCATTGAGACGCCATTGTAGACAAACCGGAAAACACAATGTCGTGTCATTCGAATTCTACTCTCTTCAGTATTAGAGGCGTGACATTCCTTTCTGTGAGAACAGTCCCCGTTATTATTACAATCAAAGGACACGCACTGTAGCCTTCTGGTTGAGGCCTTGCGGCATAAATCCAGACGTATTCTACTTCCATTTTCTCTTTGAAAATTGCTTTAAAGTATATCAGAATTGTCTCGTAATCACAAGGAGAATTGCTGATTTAACACTACTTCTATATGACAAAGAGGTGACCTAGGTACGGGTGACGTCACAGCTGAAACAGATGTCCTCGCCGGTGGTAGAAATATCTGGCCCCCTATTGCATAAAATTGAGGGCATGGCGGCACGTTCGATTTTCCCCACTGCGGCGTTTTTGCTTACTTTGAACTTTGAACTATCTTGGTTATCATATATCACAAAAATAAAAAGTGACGATTTTTTGGCACTGTGGTTAGGATTCTTTATCGGTACAAATATACAAGTGGTCTATTGTTGTCTTTTCTTTTCAGCTTTTTGCGCATGCGCTGGTATGCCAGCAACCTGCGGATGGTCAGCTAGCAACCTGCGGACGGTCGTGAGTTTCTTCCGGGCTCTATCCGGTTTCCTCACACCACAATGCTGGCCGTCGTCTTACACAGGGGAATATTCTTGAGTACGGCGTTGAACACCAATCAAGTAAAATAAATAAATGAATAAATTAAGCTTTCCGACAAATCATAAATCGAGCCCTTATCGCAGTACTATATTGTGAGCATGGACTCAGTACATCACAGTCGCTGTTTGTAGAAATACCGGTTTGTGCGTGTATACCATAATAAATTATAATGTGTTTATTTAACCGATGTGGGATATAAAAAAGGTCCTAATCTAATAACCATGGTATAACGATGTGTGAAGTAAACCAGGCTCGAGGTCTAGTGGGTACATGTATATATCACCCGTCGTCAGTGTAGCGTGAGAGTTTAGGACGCAAAGTTGTCGCTGAACCCTGCATCGCTGGTAGTTGGATTCGAACACGCGATTAATCGGCCGAAAATAATGAAGTATTTGACTACATTTTTCTCTCCTAGCCTTATTCTTTGGAGGAAAAAAAATATATGGCTACTGACATCATAGACCTTCTATTTTTGGACTTCAGCAGACGTGTGTAGAAGTGTAAAATAAATTGTGAGTCTACCTTCACCTTAAACATAGATCGATAGAAGTTTGTATGTAATCAAGTCATCAAAATAATCGACCTCATTCTATGCCTGTTGGTCGATGTACAGTTTTACCTCGTGCGCTAGTATGAGTGATTTCCCTTGTCTTGAACCACTCGTCATGGCTTCCAATCCATTCAGCTGTCCTACTGGCCCAGCGTGGAGTATGCCTGTGTTAGTCTTTGTTGACCTACTTAAAATTATTCGTAGACACACATGGCAGACGCCCTTGATTTACGCCCATAAATTGACTTTACGACATATTTTTTTAGTTTCTTTACTCCCTCCTGAAATACTGAAAACCGAAATTCAGAGATCTCAAAACAGCCTGTCAGGTGTGAACTGTAATCGGAAGTCGGGTTCCATTTAGAACATTTCTCTGTGCTCCTCGAATGTGTGACTAAATATGGCTACAAAAGAACAACTTGTTGTGAGTTTTTTAACCAGGGTCAATTTTTCACGTACTTAAAGTCAACTGCACAGTACTGTAAACAAGGATATGAACGTATTCAAATAAAATCAAGTTTATTTTTGTATCCAGATATATGTACTAAATTTATTCCTTTACTATCAGCCAATCCTCGGTAGTATAGTGGTGAGTATCCCCGCCTGTCACGCGGGAGACCGGGGTTCGATTCCCCGCCGGGGAGGCTTCCATTTTTAATTTTTTTTTTTTTTCATTCACGCCGCCAAATGTTACGCCAGTACACAGCGAATGACTGTGGTAGGATGTAAAAAAGGCAAACCAAAAACCCCAGCATATTCCAAATATTGACAGGAAGGGGCAAAAATACACACAATGCGTCTCCCATCACACTGCAGAAGCTCATTTTAACAGCATTCCATTTAAAGCACACCATAACCATAGCAGACGTGTCCTTTTAATTTTCACCCAGTAATCTTGGCTTGTCAAACTATTTAAACAGTATCCATTGAACTTGAAGATCAACCAACCAACCAATCCTCGCAATTACCACCATCAAACCAATCGGTGGGGCACCAGCAGACTTTCCCCTAGGTCATATATACCCTTTGTTACATGTTACAGTTCAGTTTATGATGTATGCTTTACTAATTCTGACGTCGTCCTTCTAATGCTGCAGTAGAATGCAGTGTCACTAAAATGATCTTATACGTTTCACTCAGCACTTCGGCGAGTATCTTACTATCAAAATCCTACCACCAACAAACCAATCAATTAACACAATTGTGATTGATATAAACACACATAAATCAGGCCACATTGATCAAACAATTTATTTATTTTGTAATTATTCATTTATTTATTTGACTAATTGTTGTTTAACGCCATACGCAAGAATTTTCAACCTCATGTTGGCAGTTTAATGCGTGAGGAATAATGAGTACAGGGGATAAACCACCAACATTTGGCACTTAACTTCTGCATGTGACGTACAGCTTTGAATGCCACACCGGTGAAAGATGTGGGCTTTAAAGTCAAAGACAGCTCATGTTCGAAGTTAAGCTTGCCAAAAGGGTTGAACAATATTATGTTTATTTCAGTAAAGTATTTTTTCTAACAGTCACAATGACAGTGGAAATTGATATTTCACCGTGCTCCAGTGACTAGCATGAAACGCGGCCATTCTGTCTGGGCTGTGACGTAACTGTTTCAAGCACGAAGCATTACTGTAGCCTGAGCCTGTTGTATGCTGTTAGGGTTGTGGTTGAAACTTAAGTATATATGCAAATTTATACCATGAAATGACCTAGAAATTTACTCTCGTCATAACACAATGGTTCGGAAATAATTTGTTCTGTTGTTCACACCTGTACAAGCTATAATTAAAACGCTAAACGTTAAAAGAGTGTCCTGTCCCATGTTATTACATGTTATACTGCCATTCAACTCAGATGATTTATGTCACAGCTTATAACCAGCTGATATATCCTAAGTTCTCTGATTGGTCAATCTCTAATAAGCTTCACAGCATAGGCGCCTTCAGATCACCTGTCCGTAGTACAATACTCCACACTTCCATTAAAGGTAATTCAGCAAAGAATTAATACAAATTCAAACAGTATTTTGTATTCAGTAGCGAATTTTGTAATCTTTTTTCATGAACAGTGCCTCAGTCATGAGCTGTCTTATATTTTAACAAAAGACTACACAGGCATACACAAGAGTGTCATCAAAGGCTTTCTGTAGGCCAATTCCCTTGGCCAAAAGCTGGCTTTGAATCCCCATCATGTATGCATGGTGTAAGATTCCCTGTTTGTCATGAAGGGACATCACAATTCTATTATAATTCTGCACACCACTTAAGGTATTGAATGAATGAATGCTTATTGTTTAACGGCCTACTCAAGAATATTTCACTTATACGGAGGCGGTGTCTCCTTGGTGCAGGACGGATTTCCACTGTATCTTTTATCTGGTGCTGCCTCACCGAGACGACTTGCCGAAGACACCGAACAAGTCCCCTCACCCAGTCACATTATACTGACACCGGGCCGACCAGTCCACCCTCTATCCTCTTATTGCTGAGCGCCTAGCGAGGAAGCAGAATGTACCATTTTTTTTTAAAGTCTTTGGTATGACCCGACCCAGGTTTGAACCCAGATCTCCCCGTCCGAAAGCGGACGCCCAACCAACTGCGCTATCCGGGCGGGTCTTAAGGTATTGAAAGGAGGTAAATTAAAACATGAGTCAGAAAAACCCTGAATACATCCTGACTTGTGAGATGCATTATCACATAATCTTGAAAATGGAAAACAACAATTCCACAGTAAAATTTAGACCAACATTGTTTCAGTCTGAGTTATAACAGCTGAAAAATGCTCCTCATATTATTCTTTGATTTGCCCAGTGAAGGTAACGCTGCATTAGACCTCTTGGATCAGAGGTGAATAAAACAAAACCAAAAAATAATTTGTTCACCTAACAGTTTAAGGTCACAGGCTATAATTTTGGAACCATGTACAAGTAACATGCTAGAAATGTTATTACCACTTACGATCGTAGTAAGGTAATTAACTTGACTCCATGTCGAAGGAACACACACAATTAAGTATTACAATACAAGAAATACCTTAAAATGAAAATGAGCATTGTAAACTAAATCAGTTGTCAGATATTGTTCTTTTCACACAGGAAGACACTGAACAAAAAACTCTCAATACTAGGCTAAAAACAAGTTTTAATTTTAACTGCAAACTGTCTTATTATGAAAAATTTATTCTAGATACATGTATTAAACAAAAAAGCAAAAGCTAGATTTCTCTCAGGGAGGCCGTTTTGTGAGTGTGTGATAAATCAGATAGCTGTTCAGTGGTGTATCAGTGGAAACGGATCAAACATGGGATAAGCATAAGTACATGGCCATTTATGCCTAAGTTACAACATTACAGACTTCTACAAGAGCCTTGAATTCAAATCCAGCTTATGCTGGCTTCCTCTCCGGCCGTACGCGGGAAGCAACCTGCGGATGTTCGTAGGTTTCCACCGGGCTCTGCTCCGTTCCTGCCACCATGATGCTGGCAACCATTGTAAAAATGGAATATTCTTGAGTACGGCATAAAATACCAATCAAATAAATAAATGAATAAATTCTACATGAGCTTAGAATTCCACAAGTAATATTATGTGACATTTGCTTCTAAAAATGTACTTTTGAGGACGAAATTTTAGATCATTTACCCTTGTTAGTCAAAAATTCCGTGAAATTCAAACTGACTTACAACAGTAGTTTGTCAACAATTGTCACCACCAGGAGAAACATTCTATTCTATTCTTGTGAACCAGGCAGCATCTGAGGATTTTCCTTCCGTTGATGTATGTGCAGAAGATGACTATACAATGCTCCATCAAAACCTCACCTGAAAGCTTCGTCAGATTAAAATTACACACGCATTGTCTCAACTTGCCCACTAATTTCTTTTAGTGCAAAGACGAAGTAAAGCAGACGACAAACTATCACAGCACCCTGGATTCACTACGACCTCACTGCCGTTTGTATGTGCTCTTGTTTGTGGGTTCCGTCACAAAACGGCCTATTGTTCGTTTGCTTGCAGTTGCACAGCCAATAATCTTTAGTTTCCTCCACAGTGAATCTCAGTGGTACAAACTTAGGTGATGTTTTCTTCACTGATGTGCCATGGAGTAGCTTGTGGTTACCATCACACAGTGGCTTGGCAAGACAAACAAAAAAAAAAAAAACAATCAAATATTGGACTTCAAAACAATAAAAATACTGAATTACACTTGATCATGGCAATGTTGGAATCCCATTACAACCGCATCTATTTTTTTTCATATGGTCAGGTTACATCTAACAAAGTTTTTTTTAAGGATGGTCTGGTATATGCATACCATTTTGTTGGAAGATATTAAGCCATCCACAAGGAAAAGCTGAAATTTTAAGAGTGCACCAACCAACACACAGGTGACATGGACCATGCATTATCACGTACTAACGCACCAACAAAACTGAGCGACAGAATTCACACATCTCCAATCCAAGATCAGATTTGAACTCAGACCTCATGTGATCACAAAACAAGCATCTTGCCACTCGGCCAAGACTCACATTTGTCATGTATATACATGTATGTAGTTTAATTAGCCCTACACATACAGCAAAGCAGTTGCTTCTTTCAAATTGACTGACTGAAAGGTGCTTATTTATTTATTTCATCGGTGTTTTACACTGTGTTAAAGAATATTTCACTTATATGACGGGAGCCAGCAATATGATGGCAGGAAACCTTGCAGAAAACTTGCAGAGCCAGGGGTAAACCTGTGGCCATCCGCAGGTTGCTCGCGGACCTTCCCATGTATTACCGCTGAGGGGGTCAGCTGGGGGAAATCCCACGACTAACTTCAGGTGCCCGATCTCAATGTATGCAGGAAGGTCAGCCAGCATGAGCTGGGCTTGAACTCACACCGATCACACTGGTGGGAGACACCTGAGTCACTGAGCTCAACTACAGCACTAACACCTTCGGCCACGGAGGCCCCAACTGATAGGTTCTTAATGAATGCCATATCCAATGAAATTTCACTTCCACAACGGAGTTCATTTTCTTCAGTACAAGGAAATTTCAAATCTTTAACCTCTTGTTGCATATAATTCCACCTTAGCAGAAAAAATGGTGGGTCAGTTTGGTCAATTTCCTTTTTCATTCTGGCTGATGAAACTGGTATGGATTTTGAAAAAAAAATAACACAAATTTTTTTTTATTATATTCAATGCCAGATAAAAACTTGGTAGGTGTCTTTTTGAAGGGTTGGTCGATTGCAACCAATGAAAATATATCTTAATGAAGGTGTTTACCTGTTTCTTACTCGTTCCACAGGTGCACCAGGCATACTTCTGCCCTGCAGTCAGAGAAATCTTGAATGGTTTTTTGTCGTATATTTTTCCTTTTGGTGGCTCCAAGCTGTACTCTTCTGGGTACTGTGGTGTTTCGGGATGTTTTTGCTTCTCATACTTCTCCTGATCAAAGTCCTCAACCCTTAGATGCCGCACAGGTTGAATGGCTGGTAAATTCTGCAAAAGAGACAGCTAGCCTGTCCATGAAAACACACAACAAAGTGCAATTGAGTTTACAAACACAGATATGTTACAAAGGTGGAAATTAATTTCTTCACATGATCTGGGTTTAACATCATGCTGTACATGTTGTGATATATCAGCTAATCATCACAACCTATCCTTGACAAGTTGTGATGTCCATTTCAATACCAAGCAATCACCAGCAGTTTGAGACATGTTAAACAACTTCAATTTGCTTGTGAATGGCTGCACACATTATTCAGTAATGACAGTTTTCTCTTTGCTGCTTAATGTATTGTTATATAAATGTGTTAGTATATCAGTGAATATCCTAATGAATGTTATCACCGAGATTTGTCACATTTATGATGCACAAAGTGAAAAGCTGAAACATCAATGACGAATGAAGTGTGCGGCCTACATTATGACCAGCATTTCTTATCACTCTAGAAATTAGAATGTTTCATCTGCTTGGATCAACAGTGCATCATTATGATATTTATTTGATGGGTGTTTTACGCTGTACTCGAGAATATTTCACTTGTAAAATAACAGCCAACATTACATCATTACAAGAGGAGAACTGCCGGAATGGAATTAATCAGAATTTTCTGACTACAGTTTGCCACACATATTGTGATTTTGCTGCTTTTCTAGTCATAAGTCGCTTCATTTTGAATGTTAGCAAACAACTCTTCAAGCAATTCTTGCTCTCCTCTTCTTGTTCACGGTGAGCTTTTTGAATGGCAGATCCATTCTAAACAATATTTTGATGAATAAGCAATATTTTGATGCTTGCCAGATCGGCATGATCTGTGAAAAATCAGATCCTCATGGCACTCCAATCATGCCAATTGGACAAATTCAAACGGAAACTGTCCTATACATCCTCTATGGGGGTGAATTCGGGCGCCATGAAAGGAGAGTGAGTTGGCGTTGCCGTGTTGTTTGAGAGATACCAATGTACTCAGTGTAAAGACAAGAGAAATTTAAAATAGCATTCCCTCTGACGGGACTAGCTCAGATGGTGTTATGCGTGGTCCAATTTTCGTCGCCTGGTGCACACACGCTTTCATAACAAGACGTTGACAAGGTCTTTAACTCCACCAGGAAAAACACTTATCAATTTTGACAAGTAAAGATATAAAAATACTTGCTTGATAGTATGCTGAAATTGGTCCACGAAATGTTCTGAAACCAAGATTTATCATTTGAAGCGCCATGTTACTGGAAGTGCAACAACAACAGTCTTAGTGCAGTAAATAAGCACAACTTTCTCTTTTGCTATTTGTTTAAAACAAACTTCCCAATTAATTGCATTCGTAAATAATTGCTTTAAAATTTGGGTCATATAGTTTCTTACACATTTGTAACCAATAGTGTATCGGTTTTTATTTGGTGCACATAGCAACCGTTGCTGTTGACAGGTAGCAACGTGTCTGGGAGATTCATAATAAAGAGCAGTGTGACAGCTAACAGGCATTCATTTCTTATTTGTTGCGGGAAGAAGCGGTAATCAAAATGAGTCAACGACAGGTTTTACAAGGTTTGTTATTGATTTGGATTTTTTTTATACACTTGCGCTAAAAGCGTGTATTTTTTGCGTGGTAAAACTAAAGCGAGCCGAGAGGTTTCATCCCAACTTTCTAGTTTTTTCGTTGTGCGTTGTTGTTGTACTTGCAGTTTTTTAGACTTGTACTTAGAACATAGACCAGCTTCGTTATCATAATGAATAGAGCATCTTCCCGGTAAGTATTGGATCCGGGGTTCGAGCCACTATTCCTGACTTGATTAGTGCCCTTAAGATAAAGAAGTGGAATCGACAAATACTGGCCAGTCCAGTGTCAGTGTTGTATGACTGGGTAAGGCATCTTGTCTGGTGTCTTTGGCATGTCCTTCCAGTGAGGCAGCACTATGGATTGATATCTCAGCATTAATTGTGTCTGGCCTGCCACACTGCAGCAAAAGGAGACACTGTCGCGATATAACTCAATGAAATAACGTTGGAACCAATGTGAAATCCTGTTTAAACTTAGAACACTATTAGAATACATTAAATGTTTTCTGTGTCGATGTCTTGTATGTTATAAAGAGAAGAGTGGGTGCCATTTGTTTTCTTCTTTCGTGCATTTAAGTTTGAAACGACTCAACTAATCAGCACTTCACTGATTTAAGCGTATAATTTGATCAGAAACCACTTTTATGTTTGTATTTCATATCGTCATTACCCAATCACATAAACTCAAAAGAGTATGCTGAACATAATTAAGGCAAAATGACTGTGACATTCTTGTGCATCATCTATTGTGGTATTCATGTGCTGTAAATTACAAGTCTTTGTAAACACACATGATTGGTTTCCTTCCATCTCTGTTTTCATAATTTTTCATTGTCACTTTCAGTGTTTGAACAGTACCAAAAGTCTCGCACACAGTTTGTGCAGACTGTTGCAGAACTCGCATCTCGTCCCCAAAATATTGAGACGTTGCAAAATGCAGGAGTTATGTCTCTTCTCCGTCCTCTCTTGCTTGACATTGTACCCACGATACAGCAGACAGCAGCTCTGGCTCTGGGCAGACTGGCAAATTACAATGATGACCTGGCAGAAGCTGTTGTGAAAGGAGACATCCTTCCTCAATTGGTGTACTCGCTGGCTGAACAGAATGTAAGTATAGGCCCTGTAGCCTTCACATATAAATTTTCAAAACCTTGAGTAGGTTTAATCTTAGCATTAGGTAGTCTTGGGGAATGCTAGCTGGAATCTCCGAAATTCAACCACCTCCACTCTTTTCAGGGCCTAATGTGTAATACTCCATCTACAGTATCCCTGTGACAGTTTAGGTGGTCATAAGTTTGTTGAGCATCACTTGCCTGCCACCAGTATGGCATATACATTATGACAGTACACACTGCGTTTCCTCTATGGATAAATGAGTCTGTATGTCATATGTGTGAAAGTTTGTGAATTACCTGATTGAGGCAGTCCAGTACCTTCCACCCATAAAACTTGACCTTAATTGTATTAGTGAAATATATCTTGGTACATTTTTAAACCCTTACCAAATAGATTTCGGAGCCTGTGATATGCCTGTATCAATATTTGGTAGTGATTCGGAAGCTGGAAGAACATGTACATCCTGAGAAATAAAAACAAGTACATTCTAGCAGATTATACTGATTATTTACATGTAGTCCTAGATAGGCTGTAATTCCTTCAACACAACTGTCAAATGCGTAGAAGCAAAGACGTTTTATCAGTCGATTTAAAACAAGGGTTTTCTTTCCTGTATTTACATGATTTAAAAAGAAGTGTTTTTCTGTAATTAATGGAGTATGTTAACTATTTAATTGCAGAGATTCTACAAGAAAGCAGCAGCGTTTGTGCTGCGGGCCGTTGCCAAGCATTCTCCACAGCTGGCTCAGTCAGTGGTGGACTGTGGAGCTCTGGATGCTCTGGTCATCTGTTTAGAAGAGTTTGACCCTGGGGTGAAGGAATCGGCTGCCTGGGCACTAGGCTACATAGCAAGGCATAATGCAGGTAAGAGTTTATGTATATAGCATTTTATAATTTATTTACAATATATGAACACAGGTCCGTGCACATAGATATTGAGCCAGACTTTGAAATTAGGGTGCCTCAATTGCATTTTTCCTACTCTTTTCCATTTGCGTCTCTCTCCCTTGTTATTTTTGTCAGAATAGGGTGTCTTAAAGAATATAAACCTATGTACCCATACATACATACTGCAAGTATAAATACACATACTTGTAGGCATGTAGGGTTTAAGGGTTCAAAAACTTCCTACCTTCATGTACATGTAAGTCAAACTGAAACATTTTTTTGAAATTGTTTAATATTGCTTATACATTGAATACTTTGTTGTTATGTGTGCTGTATTTGCTTTGCTGATTTGTGTTGCAGAGTTGGCCCAAGCTGTGGTTGATGCAGGTGCTGTCCCACTGTTAGTGCTCTGTATACAGGAACCAGAACTCTCCCTGAAACGCATCGCTGCATCTGCGCTGAGCGACATCTGCAAACACTCGCCAGAGTTAGCGCAGACTGTCGTGGATGCTGGTGCAATTGCACATTTAGCTCAGATGATCCTCAATCCAGATGCTAAGCTGAAGGTACCAAATATTTACACTACTTTTTGATATGTACATGTTCAGCTTTTCTTTCATTAATTACCTGAAGAATCCTTGTAAGAGCAGAACTGACACATTGGTTCAAAAAGATTTATGATGTATGACACAATTTAAGGGACATAACCGAACATCAGGTGTCCTCAAAAACATTAACTTCAGAGGTCTCCTTACAGTTTGTTTTATAACCATTTTCCTGATGTCCTATAATACAGTCAAAGTTCTTACGGTGATGGTATTGTGTGATTTCATGCTATTTCATTGATGTAAGCATTCTTTAATAGTTTCTAATTTCTGTTCACAGAGGCAAGTTTTCTCGGCTCTCAGTCAGATCTCCAAACACTCTGTGGATCTTGCAGAAATGGTTGTCGAGGCAGAAATCTTCCCCGCCATTCTGACGTGTTTGAAAGACAGTGACGAGTATGTGAGGAAAAACGTGGCAACACTGATCAGAGAAATCGCTAAGCACACTCCTGAGGTAAGTTTGATTTGATCATGTAATGTTTTGTTAAAATACATCGCTTGTTAAGTTTGTAGATCAATGCCAGATTAATTCTGAAGCATGAGAATTCTTATCATTCCATGGGTCAGGAGAGCAAAAAGGACAATCGTTAATAAACCAATCTCAAACTGCTTCTGAATGCAAAAGGATTGCGTGGATAAAGGGGAACAACTCATGCTCCTTTTCGAGTCAGATTAGTTACTAGAGATGAACTAAATCCTGCTGACTATAAGCAGCAGTGTAGTTAAATCTTACAACATATGTGGCTCCAAGAGAATGCCGTTCAGGTATAAGATAAAATAATAAAATTGAAATTTAATCACAACTTTAGTTTTGTGTTAAAATTTGAATCAAGATCATTATACCCATGCAGAGCAGAGCAGAGCAGAGGGGGATAACTTTGTAAGGATGGGAGATAACTCTGTGGTCTGTCAGTAACATAGCGCTGTTTTCTTTGCGGTAAAACACAGAAGAGACTCAAATTTTGGGTAGCTTGGCTAGCAGGCATAACTGCATATGTATGACTGTAGTTTGTGACACTTTTTATCCCTTGTGTTTCAGCTTGCACAGCTGATCGTCAATGCTGGTGGGGTGGCAGCTGTGGTGGACTATGTCGGCGACTCAAAGGGCAACGTTCGACTACCAGGAATAATGATGCTAGGTTATGTGGCAGCTCATTCAGAAAATCTCGCCATGGCTGTTATCGTGTCAAAGGTAAGACATTCTCAATAAAGGACAGGCTTACAGGTATGAAAATTCCTGAGCTATGACTTGACTTAAGCTCTAAAACTACTTAATGGTTATGAATAAAGTATAATTTTAACTGTGTACCCACTCTCAGAACTTATATACACTCAATGTGTGCTTAATTATAAAAGTATGATACAAACTAATATAACCATGAGAACTTGCAAGAAAAGCTTGGATGTTGTATGATTGTCAATCCACATGTAAAGAGCCTGAGAGCTATAGAACATGGATTCCTTGAAAAATTGACTTCATTTATTTGGTCTTTCCAGACTAGAAAAACTTTTAGCTGTTTCTCTTGAAAGGCCTTAAAGCTCATGCGGTATGTTTACTTCAGGTTAAAATATTTGTATAATATAAACTTCTTCTACCTGTTGCTTGCAATAGGCAGTTCTGTTTTCTTTCTTTCCAAAAATTTTGCCACCTGTGCATATCTGGTAAAGAAATACACAAATGCAGATAAAAGTGTTTAGTTTTATGTGCTCAGTTTTGGTCCATAAACATTTCAAAAGTTTTATTAACAGTGTGCTTAAAAATTTGTCACATGGAACAGGTAACTTTTAACCTGTCACTTGGGAAAACTACCTTCCCGGGACAGTTGGACACTCTGAAACTCTCTTGTTAAAATCTCAAAAATCGCTATGTATAATGTATTGCTGAAGTTGACGCTGTTCCCTCTCCATCACAGGGTGTTGTTCAGCTGGCCATTGCCTTGGGAGAGGAGAAGGAGGATCACATTCAGGCGGCTATCGCCTGGGCGCTGGGACAGATAGGACGCCACACTCCAGAGCACGCTAAAGCCGTGGCTGTCGCTAACGTCCTGCCCAAGTTACTCGACTGCTATCTACGAGCTGATGCCTCGGAAGACTTACAGACAAAGGTGAGAAAGAACCCCTGCGAGGAGCAAATCACACATATACAAATCACTGCTTGATAAACTGGCAAATGTGTATAAATAAATGTCATTTTCATCTTTTTTGAAGACCTATATAACTCTTTCTTACGAAAGCTTGGAATTTACAAAACAAAAAAAATCGTAATTATGTTTTCTTAAGCCAATTACATTGTTCATATGCACGAATGAAACGAATGTCAGAAGCCTGTCACTGTGGGGGTATTAGGAAGAAATTGTATCATTAATGTCAAGATTTTATTCCTCCTCACAGAGCAAGAAAGCATGCAAGAACATATTACAGAAGTGTGTCCATCTGCCAGCTTTAGAACCGTTATTGCATCAGGCGCCTCCGAACATCCTCAAACACATCGTGGGACAGTTCAGCAAAGTGTTACCACATGACGCCAAAGCACGCAGATTGTTTGTGACCAGCGGAGGGCTGAAGAAAATCCAGGAAATCAAATCTGAACCAGGCTCGGCTCTGGCGGAATACATCAACACAATCAACAACTGCTACCCGGAGGAAATTGTCAAGTCAGTATGCCATATAAGATTGACTTTATCAAGAGGATTATAATTAGGCTTTGAAACCAAATTTCTTCCATATATTGCTGCCAGATTATTTTTTGACTGAAATACAATCTTTGGATAAATGCAAATAATAGTAGATATTACCGACATGCAATATGTTCTGCTTAAAATATGCTATATATTCGAAGTACTTGCACATGTAGTATTATAAAAGTTAAATTAATGAAAGCTTTATTACCTTTATTTGTATTTATGCATTGACTTAATGGCTTAGATCCTTTCCTGGTTTAGACTTTACATTTCATGTCTGTTTTACTATTGATTAATTACAGTTTGGCCTGGTTAATTGCATTATTACTATATTTTACTCAAATTAAATTAATACCAATATTGTAAATGACCTAAAAATGACCAAAAAGTGTAGTTTTAGAGGCATTTAAATGCCATGAAATATCACTCTTGGTGCTGAGTTTCCAATGAGACTCTCAGCATTAGGAAAAATGAGCAACTTAGTCATGGAAAAAAACTTCAGGTATATATTGTTTTAGTCAGCTGTTTAGAATATCAGGCGACAGTTTTGCATTAAAGGTTTGCGATGCTTCTTACTGTATTTCAGATACTACTCTCCTGGTTACTCAGATGCTCTTCTGGACAGAGTCGAACAATACCAACCCCAGGCTTAAATCTAACCACAGACTTGACGACGCTACCCAGAAATCAAGGCGTTATTTAATCCAGCACATCCCAATTTCGATTTTAAATTTACATGAACTTTTACAACATGTAGATTTTTTTTCATATTTAATGAAGTGCAAGAACACATTTGAGCTAATTATGTTATTACATGTAAAGCATGATATCATGTATACCTGATTTGAAGGTCTCTCATTTCAAACCATGTCTCACAACAATTTAACGCTTTAGAAAAATGTAAAAGAGTGATCTTTTTGCCAAGCTTTGTCGTTTTCTATTATGATACGAGTGAAACAGTCATTAAAGTTAAGCTACGGGAGCAGAATTACTGACTACCACTAATGCTCTAAAGATTTGATGCACACATTTACCAACTCAGTTTAGAGCATACCATGAGTATATTGATCAGTTATCAGTGGACAGATATATACATATGATAAGTTACATTTTTGACTTGTTATACAAATGTTTTTATATGATTGTGAGACACTGGAATGCAAAGGTGTTTCAGGAATGCTATATTGACAATAAACCTGAATGAGAGATTGACACCTAGGGTTTTCTTCTTATGAATGTGTGTTAGTGACAGTGCTTGTAGTAACTGTGTTGTTGTCTAGAAATCTGCCAGGGAAGGGGTCATTGTCGTGTGGTCCAACTTGCTAGGACATACAAGATATATGTTTAATCCTTGCCTGAGAAGTGCAATTTGTAAATTTCTATGCTCTCATGAACGATTCATGGGGCTTTAGTCATTGTAAAAAGTGAATGTATGCATAGATATGTAGTTTGTGTCTCTTGTGGGAAAGTTTGTCAGTCATGTAACTAAAGGTGGGTCGTTTACTCTGGACATTCAATTCAGTTTACCCAAACTATAAAACTGCCAACCTATAAAACTGATTGAGATATCCAGAGTACATTCCATAGCATTCTAAAACAAAAAAACTGAAACTGGTTACAAAAAACCATTGTGTACTGCATATTGTACTTTCTGCAGAGAATTATAGATTCAGTCATTCCTTTAGATATTTCAGTGGAGACTTGGCAAATGCAGTAGTACCCTGAAGCGAAGTTTGCTATTGATGTAATAGGTTCCTTTCCCAGCTCATATTAAGTGAAGTCATTATTAAAGTATGATAACAGAGCAGAAACTGATACACTTTAACATTGCAGATATCGATGTAACAATAATGGCTGGTAATCCTCCTTCACATTAGTGCCAACTCATGGCACTAATAAATACATGCCGCCCATTGACCTCGTTGGAGTTGTAAAGCTACAAGCTAAGTTGACAAGGGAAGATTTCATTTTCAAATGTAAATAAGCTGAGCTGATGGTAGAATCTCTAGCTTTGTAACAGTCATAATTTGATAAATCATCAGGACGGCATTTATAGATTTATGGGTTTCCATTTTAAAACTACTGTACATGAATGTAGTTTCCTCAAGATCACATTAATTTCTTCAAATTTTCCCGGCTTTCCTCAGGATCATCCTATAGTTTCCTCTCAGCAATCAACCAGGTTCTTCAGACTCGCCCTGTGTGGTCTCCTCCGGATCATCTTGGTTTCCTCAGGCTCACCCTGGTTTCTTCTGGCTATATAACTCTGAATTCTTCAGACTACTCTCATTTCCTCAGGACCACACTAGTTTCCTCAAACATACCCTGGTTTCTTCAGGCTCACTCTGGTTTCCTCAGGCTCACTTTGGTTTTCTCCGGATCACTCTGACTTCCCCATGATCACCTTGTTTTCCTAAGGTTCACTCTGGTCTCACTCTGATTTCCTCTGTGTAACCTACGGTTATATAACCCTGGATTCTTCAAACTTTTCCTTAGGCTCACCTGCTTACCTCTGGGTCACCCTGGTTCCCTCAGGATCATCCTGGCTTCCCACGAATCATGCTGGTTTCCTCGAAATCAATTATCATGTTGGTTTTCTGAGGATCAACCTGGTTTCCTCTGGCCAATCAGCCTAGAGTTTCTTCAGGATCACCTATGTTTCCTTTGGATCATCCTGGTTTTCTGAGGAATACCCTGCGTTGTTTCTTCAGGCTCACCATGACTTCCTTAGGTCCAACCAGGTTTCCCCAGGAAAACGTTATTTCAGGGTCACTCTGGCTTCTTCAGACTCAACCTGGTTTCCAGCCTCCAGGCACAGGTGAACCTGATTTTGCTTGACCAATGTAGGAGTGAAATATTCTTGATTTCCGGTACGAGTCTATAGCACACATTAATGCCCGTCAGTTAATACAAGTATCGGTATCAAGTGGTTTAAAAATGTGCACTTCTCTGGAAAGAGTTTGCTGTATCAATAGGCCTGGTCTAAGGGAGACAATCTTTGCATTGCCCTATGCAGTGTATCTGAGAACTCTTTAGACTTTGGAGGAAGTAAACGACCGTGTGCATGATTTCGCAGAAAAGAAAGACTTGTGAGGAGTCGTTTGACACTGACAGAAATTAAGTCCAATCTTTGATTGGACGTGAAATTAATAGCATCAGTATGGTGAGTTTATCCACTCTGCAATCCTCTGTCTTGTAAGATCTTCTGCAAAATGATGGTGCGCTTTCCCGGTACATGATATGTGCCCTTGTTGTTGTTGTTGCTTGTATGTCGAGACGGAACCCGTGAGGCATGACATTTGAAGCTCGGAATGGCAATGCAACCAATATGGTGGTTTCATGTCAGTTAAATGAATGTCTATGTTTTACAACTTTTGATATTTACCAGCCTCGACGTGTAATCCCAATGAACTGAAAAATACGCAGTTAGCTTTCAAATAGTTAGTAGGCATAGTCCCACATGAACTCCACTGTCGTTCCTATATTTGAATGTCGCTATACCAGTGGAGTCATACAACCTTACATTTAATTTGCGAGTAGTTCCACAGTTCTGCTGCCTCGCAACTCAGCCCCTTATTTTGTGTCTCCTGCCAAAGTACAGACACTCGCAAACATGCGTGCTACAATTTCGGCAGCCTCACCTTCATTATTTAGAAGCCGACCGATCTAAAAGCTCATCGCTCCATGTTAAAACGAAAACGACGCCATGTGCCGCCTTAAGCCTTGCTAACCCACTTGTAACAACAACCCAGCCATTGAAACTTTTCAGTTAGGAAGATGACATGAAATGAATCAAAATATAGTTCATAGTGGAACCTCACACAACGTAATTGCTGGCTGTATGAAAGATATGCTGTCAACAGCAAAATTCAAAAATTACACTGAAGCTTGCCTGAAAAGTGAAAAAAAAAGAGGGCAACAAGCAAACAAAATCTCAGAAGAAACTTTTAAACACTTCTCATATTAGGATCAAGCTTGAAACCTGGGTGGCTGAAACTTATCTTGTGAATAAACACCATCAGCAGTGCGGGACTGTAACAAGTTCACACGTGTTTGGTTGAGACAAGGTGGGAGCAGACTAATGCAGGTTTACGAAGACATGATTTTATGGCGATTACTGTGGGGACAGTCAGACTGAGATACTGTTCAAGATGTAATTGAGACATCCAGGTATTTCACTCGCTTGAGGCAGGGGTAAGAAGACCATGAAGTGACAGATAACATGGGTCGGGAAATGGAAGTCTATAAATGATTTTGATTAAATGCCACATCAGCAATTTTTCGGCCGTATTATAGAGAGAAATGTAAATGAATAACACTTGGTAATATTCTGAGAACTACGGCTGATAATTCATTCACTAATTATTCTCATGTTATTTTGTATGGTGACAGAGTATTATGGACTACAATGGAGCGGCTATTATAGCCATGAAGGGGAAGGACTGCGTTGCTATTGCCTCAGATCGACGATTTGGAATCCAAGCTCAGACCATCACGACAGACTTTGACAAGATCTTTGAAATGGGACCACGTCTGTATATTGGCCTGGCTGGCTTGGCAACTGATGTTCAGACAGTGTAAGTTGTGGCTGCACAGTGGTGTAATTTTCTTTCCAGCTACACATTTATGGCAGTTTGGAGACAAACCTGAATACATGTGTCAGATTTATTGTTAAGAAGATTTTTTGAACTGTTCACAAGCTCCTTTGAATTTCCCTGGTGTCAAGTGTTTGTCATAGTTATGTAACCTGGTTTGAGACTTGTTGTACTTGTCATCTCTTGCAAGATAAAAAAATTCACAAACCAACACAGAAGTCGTCACCTCATTTTCTATCTGACTGAGAGTGTAGAATGATTATTCACTCTATAGTTGGGTGAGTCTCAAAATTTTCTTTGAATTCGAACACAACTTTAGAGGATTCTCTCCACAACATTGGCTTGCAACAACATTTAGAAGTGTAAATCAAACTGCTTTTGAAAGAAAAAAAAAAATATATATATATATATAAATCTGAGCAATTGTATGTGTATGTTGATACTTGATGGTTTCAGCTTTGAGCCAAGAGCCTGAAATGAAGACTTCATTCATGAAGGTGGTAAACCTGTGCTTTACAGAACAAAGCAACACCATCGCTACAACCATTAGCAGTTAAGGCAGTGTATTCTACACAGTTGTCAATTGTTACACATTTAAAATAGAAGAAACCTTCTGTCTTAAATTGTATTTATTCATATATATATATATATATATATATATGGATAGGAGAGACTCTATTGTATGTTGATTTTCTTTTTTGTTCTAGTGCTCAGCGGCTAAAGTTCAGATTAAATCTGTATGAACTGCGAGAAAATCGGAGGATAAAACCAAAGACCTTCATGAGCATGGTGTCCAATTTGCTGTATGAAAGGCGGTAAGAAGCTACAGTGTGTGAGCTTGATGAGAGTACTCAAAACTACACTTACTGGGTGTTATACTTTGTACTGAAGTGTAGTCACTTATGTAAAGGTGTTCATATTTACGTGTTCAGGAAAATGGATTAAAAAAATCCAGACTTTGAGCTGCAGACTCATTGTTTGAAAGGACTCGGTGTCAGTAAGCGAATAAATGGTTTTGTGGTCCTGCCTGCTCTACATTGGATTTGCAGATGACCACAAGTTTTCCAGCAAGTATCATGCAAATCTGTTGATCACTTGTCTGTTAATGACATTATCAGTAACATGTCCAAGGTATGTGGTTCTTGAGTATGGCATAAAACACTAAGCAAGTAAGTGAAAAAAATTATAACAACATTTCCAGGGCTTGAAAAATGCGGTCACCAACCTGCCATCGGGAAAGAATGAATTGTCGAGCACTGAATTCCTCACTCTGTTTTCAACATCAATCAAGTAAAGCTGCAGTGAAACTAGTGAGAGACAAATGCAAGCCTGCAACTATGTTGGTAAAGGGCACTCCTGCTGCAGGGGGATATGTGTTAGTTACGGGTCACAGCTATCACACATGTGCTCACTTCATCTGTTAGTCACATTGTGTTGCCATAAAACTGTCACTTTAGGTTGAGGCTGACCTTAAAAATATGTTCGTTGGGCGTTACCCCACCGACCCTTCAAAAAAGGGCCTACTAAAAAGTTTTCATTGGTATTTTGATAAAAATTTTCCTTTTTTTCTCTTCATGTTAATTTCTTTAAAGTCTCTATCTGTTTTCAAGAGCCAGAATAAAAAACAAAGAATTCTCATTGGGTAGGGTTACGCCCAACAAACAGTTTAAGAATGGCCTGTTTTACACATATATGATGTGACATATTTTAGGTTTGGACCGTATTTCACCGAGCCTGTTATAGCGGGTCTTGACCCTAAGACTTTTGCTCCGTACATCGCCTCTATGGATCTGATTGGCTGCCCAATGGTGACGGAAGACTTTGTTGTCAGTGGGACGTGTTCAGAGCAGATGTACGGCATGTGTGAATCACTCTGGGAACCCGACCTGGTAAGAATCTGCTTAGTAAAATGAAAACCATATGCTGTGTGAATCACTTCACACACCGATGTATTAGTTTCATGATTATGGTAATTTGTCAAAAGTTTAGCATGGATTGCACTTTCAGAAGCACGTTAAGGCGGTAAAATATTTTTTCTGCTAAGAAATTAATCAAACTTCGCAGAAAGTTCCTAACTGGCCCTAAGACGTGAATGTTTCAGTTAGAATCAAGCAAAATGTGTCTCCTGAAAATGCCAAATGCAGTACTTAGTAACAAGATATGGATCCTGTCACCGAGTAGCTTTATAATAATGAAGTTATCCAGCAGAAGCCCCTCAAAACTGGAAGAAAGGTCTTTATTTAAAAACGAAAATATCTTCAGTAGTAATGCTGGACATCACAATGAACAGAGCTAATTGACCAAGTAGTCCTTGGGGTCTATGATGTTGCATCACATTCTTACAGAATAAAATTACAACAACAAAGGATTTCCTAATTTGTTATTCCTTTGTCTGTATAATAAGATTGTAATTTTGTAAATTTTAAGTGTTCTCAGCTTTTACAGCAAGCTTTGCCTTTTGAAGAAGCCCGTGCGTGTGAAAACATGGGATATTTTTCCCTTAGTGCATAGTGACTCTTTAAAAACTGCTATCCATCATGAGTGAAATTTGTTGGACCGCGTATGAGAAAGTGTGGAAACATCAACCTCTTGCTTTATATGTATAGATCAGGGCTTTACTTTCGACGTGAATCCGAGGTGGGAATTGGATTCTTGTCATGACTGTCGTAAGCATAATGTATTGGAATCTGCTTGGATTTCCATTAAAATAAGTCACGTTCAAATTCCTGCTTTAGTTATGATGAATAATCCATTGTTTCACATCATTAGGCCCAAAGGTAAAAACATGGAGTTCCCAAAATCTGTTTGCATAAATTTACTTGCTTTGAAATATTCACTTGGATCAGCTTTCTTGTGATTCCAGTATTAGATTTGGATAAGAATCTAGTGGATTCAGACGAAGAAAATCTTCAGAAATCTACTTAGATTCTTGTAAAAAAACAAAAAAGGATGAAAAAAAAGCCCTGTAGATGAAGTGCAAAGAGTGTGTTTTGGGTGAACAGTGGTAACGTTTTTGTTTTTTGTTTTTCTGACAGGAGCCTGATGATTTGTTTGAGACGATATCTCAGGCATTGTTAAATGCTGTGGACAGGGACGCTGTGTCTGGATGGGGAGCCATAGTTCACGTGATGTAAGTAATCGGTAAACTTTCACTGTGCATGCCTTGGGGCCTCTGTGGCCGAAGGAGTTAGCACGATAATCCAGTGTAATGACCCAGGTGCCTCTCACCAATGCAATAGCGGTGAGTTCATATCCAGCTCTTTGCTGGCTTCTGTCAGAAGGGAAAGCCTGCCAGCAATCTGCAGATGGCCGTGGGTTTCCCCAGACTCTGCCCTGTTTCCTTCCACCATAAAGTTCGCCGCCATTGTGTAAGTGAAATATTCTTGAGTATGGCATAAAACACAAATGAAATAAATAAATTATGCTTGCCAATTCATGATGATCATTGATGATCCTGCTGAAGAGTAAATGGTCATAATTCCATGAAAATTGTTTTTGAAAGTGCTTGATTGTAGAAGGATTTGAGGGCTCTGTCTTGCAAGTTTAGGTTCTTTCAGCATGAACCAATCACAGAATCACTTTAATAATAAGTCATCGTCAAAATTTTGCAGATGTTGCAGTTTTTGCTAATTGGATCATTTTCAACTATATATTTGTGACACATTTTGGGGGGTTTAAATCACTTTTGTTTCCTTCAAGCTTAACCGTTGTTGTCATTAGTATTTTTTTATTTTTTCTCTATTTCTCTCTCTCCAGTGAGAAAGACAAAGTCACTACCAGAACGCTGAAGGCTCGCATGGACTGAGGGTTATGTCATGCTGTCATTTTCCTGTTCATCTACCAGTGTCAGACGTTTCACATATATTAAAGGGAGGTTTTGTGCCTCTCCTGAATATTTGAGGGTGATGTTTGAAGTAAAACAAGTCAGCAAGTGGTATCAGATCTCCGTACAGAGCCGAAGAAGTTGTCAAGACAAACATGATTGTTTTTGTGTGCTGGTGTGAATCAGTAAGACTGTGCACCTCAGTCCTGTGTTGTCTTGATGAACAGACCACAGTGACTTGGCTGTTGTCATCTTTAACTGAATGAACTTCGTAGTCATGTGTAGAGAGTGTTGCCAGTAAGGAATGAATAAACTCCGAGCATTCAAAGCTTTTTTGTCATGCACTATGGAACAGTTGCCTGACTAACATTTGTGAAGATGAATTTAGGGCTACATAACACAACTCTGGGTAACAGTCTTCGTGTCCTTTAGGTTTTCCCAGCAGATTGCTTTGCATTTTGGTGCTGCCTAGCATGAAGTTCATGTGTCACTTTTGTCACCAGAGAATGTTCTAAATGTAACATTTCAGGGTTTAGATTACACCTGTTCTAGGAGGTTAAAGGTTCTGCCTAAAATACAAAGTGCCCAAAGTAATCCTTCCAAAGGTCTAAAGATTTCTGCTTTATAATATAATAAATAATAACCAGATGAGCACTTGTAACCTAAAAATCACCAGAAATGTGTGTAGAAATTCTAAATGAGTCCAAATTAAAGCCAAAATATAGAACAGAGATTGTGCTTAACTTGGAGTAATCTAAAGCCCCGTACATGTAACTACACTAACAAATGAAGAAACCATACCTTGTAATGGCATTGTGCTGTCAGATGGCAAGTTTTCTTGATCCTGTTTGTTCATGTGTTTACTTCACCGTTTAGAGATATGGGGTCTGTCTTTGTTTATCACATTTCTAGCTTAATGACCACTGGTACATGAGAAGAAAGTGACATGGTTGTTTGCTGCAGTGCTACAACTGCACTGTGTTCATGAACTGGAAAAATCTTCACATTCAGCTTTCATTTTTTGTATATAGTCATACATGGAATAAATAACATGTATTTGAAATATTCGGGGTGTTTTTCAAACTTTTTTGTCAAAGTTATCTGCGTATATTCTTCACGATATATACTGCTCTGTCCCTCCTCAGCAACAATTAGGAATGCGGAAATGGACAAGACCCGAGTTCAGTAGCAATTTGTGATCAGAAATCTTCTAGATTTGCTGACTTCCAAGTTGGCTTTGTTTAAAGATATTTACCGGTAAGTCCTCAGTCAGAAAGGCGACATTTTAGAACATGAAACACATTGTAATTCTCGCTCAAAAAAGCGAGAGGTACATTGCTGCAACTAAGGTCAATGGTTTACCCCAGGTACCCAGGTCTCCTCCACTCATGAAATAGAACACCGTCGTATGGAAGTGAAAACTGCGCAAGCCTGGCTTTAAGCACCAGTCTGATTTAATCATTCCCATCAGAGATAAGTCGGGTCAAAATTGTGCAGTCTGTTGTTCATTCCTGCACGTACGATGACGTTTAGTGTGCAAACTGATAACGTGTTACTCGTGCAGTGCAAGAGAACAATGGTCAAGTCAGCGTGGGTCCAAATCGCAAGTTTTGGGAATGGCTAACCCATTAAAGAAATAAAAGAAAATTGGGCTTTGGAAGGTTAGATACCTTACCATTCATGGGTAACGCTTAATTGAAGCCTACGTGAAATCAGCTAACACATGGTTAATTCGGTGTCCATATACTCTATGGGTGCATCGACAAATCTCTGACGTTCTTAGATGGGCGTTTCAATGAGGGAGCAATTGACAGCCCGCTAGAAAGATAACGCCGTTGCGATGTGGCCTTCAGAACTGTAGGTCATTTATCGATGAATGCGGTAGGTGTGGACGATTATCTAACCATCACATCGGGATTCATTATCGGGGCAAAGTTGAGTTCTCGGTAAGTAAGTACGATTTGTCCTGGCGACCTGAATAATTCATCGCAAATGAAATGTATGAACTACATCAGTGCTGTCAACCCGAATACGACCGAAGAATTGAGAAACCCAAACTTTCAGGATACAGTCGCGATTTCCGGTCGAGATCATGACAAGGGAGAAGTCCTGATTAAGGTGTATGGGGGCGGGGTGAAATCCCCAGGAAAAGATGGTGTTGTATATTTTTAGCTGTAATTTAGAAGCTTTTGCTGGCGAAGTTACATACATGTATACTTTGCCCTTATTAATTCGAGAATATACCATTATTATGAAATATTTTTCGGAAAAGCAAAACGTGATATTTTCTAAATTGAACGCGAGAACGTGATTTTTAATGAAAAAATAAACAAAAAACAACAACAAAAAAAACAACTTGCCAATAAAATTAGTGGAAAGCCACAAATATAGAAAGAAGAAGTTCCATTAGACTAGTCGCGTTTGGCGATATGATCAAAGGTTAGAAGACTGGAGAGGTCACTTGATTCCAGTCACAGTAGTGAATTTAATGGCTTTTAACAAAGCTGGTCAAGTGGATACGCTGTTGTGATTTCCTTGCCTTTTTCCCGCGCATCCTGTTGAAAAACAGACTAAACAGTTTTGGTCCGATGGATATAACAGTTTGAATATAACTAAGTTACTCATTTTGCCAGATTCTGAGGGCTCTATTTATCATAAAAAAGATGGTTTAAGTTTTCTTTCAAAGGTAAGATAATGTCCAATTGAGAAAATGTGAGTTTCAGCAGGAGGCAAATGCTAATGGCGTTGGGCAAGATTTTCGACGCGAAAGGCCATTACAGGAGAAACGTCGTCGAACGGTGTGAAGCGCCACCCCGTAGCCGAAGCAAGATTAGATGCCAGTGGAAAACTTCCGCCGCCAAAGGTAGTTCGTGTGAAGCTGTGTAGTCTTTTGTTCATTTCTGTATAGGGCTATGCGATGGCGTTTTGTGGGCAAACTGATAATGTATTACTCGTGCATTTCAAGAGAACAATGGCCAAGTCAGCAAGGGGGGGAGGGGAACGAATCGCCCTTGCGAGAGAAAGGGTATCTGATTGAACAACTGTAATGTTAAACACTCGGGTTTGGAAATTCCGGTTAACCTTATCAGAATACACGTATGTCTGCATTACAAAACCGCTTTACACTGCACGGCACTGCGGCTGATTGTGAAACCAGATCTTACGTCACCATAATAGTTCAAAATGATGTATTGATATTATTATTACGTTTTTGGACAGCTGGTTGTAATCTTTCTTCAGTAAGGGCATTCTTGTCCGTCACCCATATTAACTGATTGCCATAACTATAGTTTTCTGCCTACTAGGTACTAAGGAGTAACATTCCTACCGGTAACATGAGATCAGTGGCCCGTTTTATGAAGAGGGTGTAAAGCTATACGCCAAACGTAACTACCACAGCGACGTATCTCTACAGTATGTAGGCCTATGTATCATATGCATGTATGCTTAGGCTTTAATGTGGTACCTAACAATTTTTTAGTCTTATATATGACGACGAGGGTTCCTTAGAATGTATGTATACTGTGTCTTCTTGTGGCAGGGCGAGTCCACGCCATAAAAGTGCTGTCGCCACTGGAACATCACGTGGAAGACACAGACATGACACCAATCCAGTCACATTATACTGACAGCGGACCGACAGGTCCTGTTTCCTTACTCTAACCTCCCAGTGCTGAGCGCCAAGTGAGGCAGCAAAAAGTACCATTTTTAAAGTTTTTAGTATTACCCGAGCCGGGACTGATCCCAAATCTCCCGACCCCCTACAGTATGTGTGGTCATGGCATTTACGTTTGACATAACTTACACTGTAACGCCCCAACCTTCATATGTGTTGTCGCTCATTAATTCCAGGGAGATTACTGTGTAAGTTTCTGATAGTCATGTGGTAAACTGGCGTGCTTCTTTGTGTAACTGCACTGTACACTCAGCTCCACCAAAGTCTAGATAAACGGTATGCTATGTTTACAGTTAAGTGTTGATTTATATGCAGTTAATTTTATGAACATCGCGTCTCGTAAGCGGCGTCAGTAATTTGTAAGTGTAAAGCCCGTATTGGCTGATATTTTGGTTGAACAGTACTAGTCTATTGAACTGCATGTACCGTGTATGTAAGGCCACATAAGTGCATGCTGGTAAATGACCAGTAAGAGATGTCTCCCATGAACGTAATTCGCAGTAACGTTTTCGTACTTATCCTGTTGTGAAATACCTATCGTGTAACACTGTTTTTACTGTATTTTCAGTCAATCACATGGTGAATACCGGCCATAATGGCAACAATAAAGAGTACAGAAAACAGACACGATGTTACAATGACTTTAATTAGATGAACAGTTACAACCACCACCGTTATATACACGCTGTTTTAAAACGGGCCCCAGAGGACAAAGATTACATTGTCGTCGGTTCTTCGGTTTAACACAACTCCCCTCTATAGCTTTTCTTTACATAAACATCGAGTTGCATGATATCGCCAAGTACCACATACCAAAAACAGTTGAATTTCAAGCGCAACTGAGATAATAATTTGATACCCTCACCTAAAATCAGCATGATACACGATTTGAGTACTGATTTAATTTATCCGCCTATAGAACATTCCTTGAGTCATCATATAAAAAAAAACTGTTGACTTCTCTGTACTTGACATCTTCTGTTTTCTTACCTTTTATACTTCTTTAGTTATATATTTGGTTCTTCGTGTTCAATGTTCTTCTAGGAACTGTCGTGACTGGTTACCAGCTATCACAGAATACGTCGTCACGGCTCTGTATACGTGTAGTTTTACTTTCGACGCTTTACATACAGTCTTTCATACTGTCATATTGACCCGGAATGACCAGGGTCGACGATTGGCATATACAAATGTCTGTGACGACATATATGGTTAAGTGCATGACACGCTATATTTGATTCACATGTTTACGAGCTGTACTCAAGAATATTCTAGTGGTTAGCGTGCAGTACAATGATCCAGGAACCTCTACGCAATGCCCTCGCTGAGCTCAAGTTCAACCCAGATTGGTTTTCTCTCCGGCTGTACGTGGAAAGGTCTGCCAGCAACCTGCGGATGGTGGTGGGGTGTCCCTACCGGCAATGCTCGGTTTCCATCCATCATCATGCTTACCGCCGTTATATAAGTGAAATATTCTTGACAACAGCGTAAAACATCAATCAAATAAATAAATAGATAAATAAATAAATCGAGAACATTTATGACAAACGGGTGGTGAATTCGAACTGGCGATCTCATTGTTCGAGGACGTTTGGAGTAATCATCATTCGTTCCAGAGCCTACTTCATTTCAAAATTTGAATCACGATTTTAGAAGTTATTTTGGTGCCTAAAATTTAAATACTGACCACCTCATAAACGTTATCTTCAAAAAATAAAATGTATCAAACTTTCAACTTCCAGTACCAAAAACCATAGATATTGTGAGAAAGTTTTGAATTTTGCCTTAATTCGAGAAGGGGCTTTGTGGAACCGTGCCCAGGTTACAGCGAGGATCCGGCATATAGCTAGGGATCTCGTTGGCTTCCTCTCCGGCCGTACGTAGGAAGATCAACCTGCAGATGGTCGTGGGTTTCCCCCGGGCTCTACCCGGTTTCCTCCTACCATCCCGCTGACCGCCGTCGTATATTTGAAATATTCTTGAGAACGGCGGAGAACACCAATCAGGTAAATGAGTATAGTTAGAGACAGGCAAATCCTGTCTATGGTATCGAGTTTACACGGGAGATTATATAAGCTCCAGGTGAACGTGCAGACATCCCTTTACGGTACTACAAGCCTGCGTAGGTTCCAAAGGATCAAAGTCACCCAGGATAAAATTTGTAATGAATCATGTACATATATCTGAAATGTCCATATGGATTTATTTATTCGATTAATTGATTGTTGCTTTTACGCGGGAGTCACGAATATTTCACTTTTACGATGACGGCCGTCATTATGGTGGGAGTAAACCGAAAAAAGCCCGCTGGAGAAACCCACAACCATCGACAGATAGCTGGTGGAAGTGCCCATGTGGATCTCCATGTACTAATGTTGAGACATGTGTATATAAGCCACACCATATGCAGCAGAAGTTATTGTACCAATTACCCAGGTGTTTTAGTTGCAAGTAAACGGGGCATGCACATGTGCATTGTGCGACTTAATGGTTTTAAAGGATATCTTCTTTTTTCGGAATGTTGAGGATCAGGTGTTAAGAATTGAACATTCTAAAACATATACGACAATAGTAAACTTTAGCAAAAGTTATACGGTTTTACGATGTTCTTATGTATACTCTGCTGCAGCTGAATATCCAGAACTTTCAGTGCGGAGCATTCAACATTGTAACGTTGTATAAAGCTGGTTTCTGAATTTGGGGCTTGTAAACACGTGTTTCCATAATTCATTGGAATTCATTAGTCATCAGAATTGTGTCTATATACGCAGGAAGGCAAGAAGTGTATTGCATGACAGTCAAGGGAATTGTGAATCGAAAAAAACAGGCATGTACATATATATCCCACAAACGTGCTTAAAAAGTTTCAGAAACCCGGCTGACGTCAATGTTTAATCACTGACTTCAAGTGGCAATCATACACATATGCTTTAGTTGCAGGAACATGGGACATCTTTTATTTAGGAACGTTGAAGTTGAAATGACAAGAGTTGAACATTCTAAAATGCATTGGACAATCGTCGACTGTAGCGAAGGTTATGATTTACAAGTAACGATTGTTTTATGCACCTGCATTTTGCAATCTGAATATCCAAGATTATATTATATATGCGTATATTCCCAATTCAGCATTTTAACATTGTATAAAGCTGGTTCCTTCTTTGATCTCCGTAAAGGTCCATCAGAATTGTGTAGCCTGCATATGCAGGAAGACAAGAAGTGTATTTTATGACAATCTTAACGTACTAGTAAATGAAGAACAGAAGCCGAAATCGAAGAAATAGGCATTTATGTCCAGAAAACCTGCTAAGTTACAGAAACCCGGTGAACCTCAGTGTTTATTCATTAACGGGAGGATCTATAAATCGTTAGCAGTTATAAACCGGATATTAAACTGTTAACAGAAGAAATCGCCTGCATTAAACCAATACACTGTGTCGCACAAACATGATTAACAAAACTGTATTGTGTAACTAGTGCGGGGATTCCCCCTGCAGGTAAACGTGCTGGCTCTGTCGTCATAGGCGTAGCTGTAGGCCAGTGGACATGCCCTCTTGAAGGTCTGGGCGTAAGAGAAGGTCGGGCAAGTCTGCGGGGTACCATGGCTCCCTCGGCAACAGAAAGCATCTGTATTGAACTTGGCGCAGGCGCTCTGACAAGCCACGGTTCGCCCGCCATGGTGGATCTGCAGTTCCCCTGGACACATGCTGTTGAGATCTCTGTCACAACCGGCCATCTTACAGTAGTACTGTCCATGACCTGCTGCGTAACTTCCGCCCACGGGGACAATTTTCAGTGGTAGATTGTAGCCGTCCACGAGGCTGACGTCATAGAAGTCTTGACCGCCATATCCACCGAGGGTAAACTCTGGTAATAAAAATAAATTTTTGACCTGCTATATACGTGGAACGAAGACGAGGACAGCATTTATCACAAAGCAGTTAGGAATGCTACACTGAATAAAATCATTTTTGGTACAACACCATCAACATCTTCAAGAGGGTAAAATCGTCTATCAGCATTAGATGTAATGAATATAATTTACCCAGTTGTAGGACTTTGAAATACAGCCAAAGAAATATCAGTGTTTGCCCGCTCATAGTTCTTATCTGACTGATGCCAATCCAGAGACACCATATTCATTCCTACTGTTCAACTAGAACGTCCTCAGACATATATAGCATTTTTCCATCAAAAATGAAATTAGAAGACAAATATACAGCTGTGCGCCGACATGGAATAATGCAAAATGATGGAATAATGCAAGCACAGAAATGCATGAGGAGATAGTGGCCTAAGATATGATTATGCGCCGACGTGGAATAATGCACAGTGATGGAAAAATCCAAGCACTGAAATGCGTGAGGATACTGGCCTAAGATATGATTATGCGCCGACATGGAATAATGCACAATGATGGAATAATGCAAGCACAGAGACACATGAGGATTGTGGACAAACATATAATAATGCACAAAGGTCAAAGGACATCTTTGGAGAACACTACAGAACGTAATGCATACAAAGATTTCCCTTGTTTTGATTTGACAGTCTAGCGTTTCTTCTGACAATAAAACATGATCAATGAAAAATTATCGTGAATGGCCTTAAACAACAATCAATCAATCAATCCATCGATACCAGCGACATGGTCACAGGCTCGCAGCAAATGTGTCTCCGAGGTTTCAGATAATGCAGTACCTGCCAATGTGGCTGGTGGTTGACCACCGGCTCCGTTACACTGTATCCTGTGTCCGCAGTCTCCTGTCACGCAAACACCGTGACTGTCACAACCTGTCCGGCCCCAGAAACGCCCGGAGAAATGATCCGGCACAGTGATGTCACGTTGCGAACCACGATTCAACTGAAAGCCACCTGAAGGCAGACAACAAAGTTAAAAGGACATATTATGTATCACCATTTGCCAACTATCCTACTGTCATCGCTAACTGGCTGTGTTCTCTGTATACTGTAGTCTTTCATAAGTTCATTCGAATGATATGGTTAGTGGATGTTTTTGATAGGAAACTCTGACACGCGTCGTTTTTTGCTGTGACGCTGCAGTGCCGCTGTATTACGTAAGTGTTTTGGAGCACATATACCCCGAGAAATGTGACGTAAAACAGGATAGAACAGAGGAGCACAGAGCTTTGGATCCGTGTTTGTGAAAGGCGGGAAAGAGTTTTACGAGGACCTCATAGGAAACCATTCTTTTCTAGTTGTTTGATGTATAACGTCGGTGATTCGTGTGTGTGCTATTGAATACCTCCTCCCTCAGATGTTGATTGTGAAAAGGAGATACT
Organism: Acanthopleura granulata; assembly: GCA_016165875.1. NCBI lineage: Eukaryota > Metazoa > Mollusca > Polyplacophora > Chitonida > Chitonidae > Acanthopleura > Acanthopleura granulata. The sequence goes on from JABBOT010000014.1 coordinate 7,321,190, forward strand.
AACCATCCGAGGCAGCCACGTCAAATATGATGCCATTGGAAAAGATCGGCTCCCGTTTGTAATTGGGGTACCTTTACCAGTGCAATGGCGACTCGGGACCATTCCTAACTGAGAATAGTTTTCTTGTAATACATGAGTACTACGTCACAACTTTTCTCACAAAACACTATCGCAATGACAGAAATGAACAATATGTGCTACAAAAATTTGGCCCGAAATGCATGTCATGGGCGGGACAACAATGACTAACAGTAGATATAAGGCGCTAATGTGGCGCTATGGAAATCCCCGTGGCTAATTCCGTCTTGCCTGAATGGTGTTATGAGGTAGGACATTGGCTTGTACTTAAAAGAACGATGACGATTTCTGTAATGTTTTAGTTTGAGCCCTTAAAGAGCTACTCTGGTGTGAAAACACCTTTGTCTTAAAAGCAAGGTGACATGATATAGAGTGGCATAGTCGGAAAAGCTTTCCTAAATTGTAAAAACACTGCGATGTATTAAAACAGATATGTTACGTTTGGTCAGAGAATACGGGAACAAAACTTTGCCGTGCTTTTCACTTGGCCTGGTCTGACGTCACCCATGAACACATGAACACTAATGGCTGACATGTATTCACAAATGAAGCTGCCCCTCTCAAGCCCTCTTGACGTCATCCCTGCATAATTGCCTGACTCGAGGACACATCTTTCCGATTCGACGTCATATTAAGAACATTATCCCGTCACATCAGGAAAATTTTACCGACACAGCCGAACATTTTGTGTTTTGAGGAATCTTGACTTACGGTCTATGGGTTAAATAATTTTATTCATCGAAAACCCTTTTGAACCATGGTAATAGGTTTGTTTCGTAGGATTTCTTTCCAATAACTTTAATATTTCTAAGTACTTTGTATCCTGACCATAGTGGCACCTTAAGGCACATGGAAAGTTCCTGACATTTTGACAGTGTAGGCTGCCGATGATGTCACAGGCCTTCTTGACAGTATGCTCTGGACTTTGCGCTGGAGTGTCTGTTGCAGAATTGCCTTTGTATGATTGTGTTAATAGACATTACCTAATGCACTTCGTACACAAGAAGCCTGGCAATAGCCAAACGTATGTAAAGTAGTATAAACATCATCGTTGCTAACGAGGCTATAATACCCTTCAGAAATCAGTGCGTTTTGGGGGCCTCCGTGGCTCAGTTGATTAGCGCGCTAGCGCAGCTGCGGGTGGTCGTGGGTTTCCCCCCGGGAAATGCTTTTTGTTTGATACAGTTTTTAGGTTAAATTTGGTCAGTCGTTTTTCGGTTCACACATGCACGGGGTTTGATATGTCTACTATTCCCAGAAACAAGTTGAATACCCAATAGTATTGCCATCTATGTAGGCCTCGCTTGCCTGCATAGATTGCATTCGATTTTGACATGATTATATACTTAAAGAATTCCACATTCTATAAACTTTACACAAACGTGTTCCAACCTAGCTTGAAGCTTGCCTTTATTGTCTCGTTGTGTTCGTACCTTGCTCCAAAAGATGATTTCCCAGGATTCCAACCCAAACTGTCTGAGGACACTGGTTTCTGATGTGGAACACGTGATCAGCTCTCGTGGACATCCATGAACATGTGACGAAAACCAGCAGAGGGGCAAACATATTTACTTTGTTTTCTGAAAATAATAAATTTATCGGCCTGTAATTATACAAATCATCCCATTGTAAAGCATCGGATGTTCTTGCAATGAATTTGCACGAACTATTAACTTTCAGATGTCTGAGCTTCACTCCTCTATTTGATTTTGTTAGAAATTCCAAAAGTAGTATAACCGGTACTGCATTATCTTCAAACGCAAATTTTATGACCTGTACAAACATACTGTACTTCACAATCATCTTTGACAAGGTTAAAGAAAGAGACAAATGTAGAAATTTGCGGTTATAAGTTGTGGCTTGCGCTTTGATTTTTTCCCTTTTGATTGAAAACAGTATACTGCAGACAGGTGTGTGTTGCATCCGGGTTTTGTGATGTCGGTAACGTAGACCTAGTCGACACCATTTTCATTTCTGGCAAAAATGATTAAATCGTGATATGTACGATCCTAACTGGCATACTTTGATATCTGATTCAGGTAGTATGGCCAAATACGGGCAAACGAAATTCAAGAGCTCCGTTCAAGATATTTTTTCATATATTAGAGGCAGCAAAAATATACCGATATGGTAGAATGATCCACATGTGTTCCCACAATACTACAAATGCAACAGCTTCATCATATCTGAAACTATACACTAAAGTGACTATATAGTAACTAAGACAACTGTAGTTTGTAAAAACCAGATCATGTGGCTGTTACGTTAGTTACGTATTCGCTTACCTATTTCAGTCAGGAATCAAGCACAAAAAAGAATATTTACCCGGACACGATCGCAGGTCAGTCACACATGTGATGATGTGCTGTGGGCGGAAATGACTACGCAGTCCGACATGATCTGCGTCTGTATGCGTATTTAATATACTGACATGCAGGTATTGCATACAGACGTCAGACCGAGCTGGCCTGTAGAAGTGGTGGCTTTGTGGCGACCGCTGGGTCGCTGTTGTACTCCATCCCTTCTATCGCCTAGATCTTCAAAAATTACGGATCCTTTTCACATAACATTGGCATCGCTGTGTTCCTTGATAATTTACCTTCACGTAGGTGTATAATATGCTCATAGATGTCCAAGCGTTGATACTCCAAAACGGCCAAATATCTTTTTCACTTCTTCTCAGATCTCTTCGAATCTTTTCAGATGTTGTTGTTTTTTTCTCGTATAAGGCACGAGACTCGCCAATGTGACCCGCGGGATCCAAGCTACACCGAGTCCAATAATAATTGCCAGTAGTGAACAAAATCAAGTTGTTTCGGTTTAATGTTCATGAAATCAGTTTTTATGGAAAATTTCATTTGCTGCCTTCTCCACTGCTCGATGCATGGTCCAAAGGAAAATGCACTCGATGAGATGACCGATAACTCTGATCAGTGGCTATGTCATTGAGTAGGCCTAATAGGTCATGCCATTGACCCCACACGTCACATTTAGTTTTCATAGAGAGGCTTCTGAAGTGGGTCATGCCCTTTGCGGTCGCTTTGGGGTATCAACGCTTGACCATCTATACGTATATTATACACCATCGTGAGGGCAAATTATCAACGACCACAACCATGCCAGTGTTATGTTAAAGAGGATCCGTGATTTGGGAGAGCTGGGCCATAGAAGGGATGAAGTGCCCCAGCGACCAAGGGGTCTCCGCACGAACACCACTTCTACTATTCTGGCCAAATCGGCCCGACGTATGTATGCAACACCTGTCAGTATGTTAAAGACGCATACAGACGCAGATCGTGTCAGATTAGTGAATATGCAGCTTCGGCAACGGTCGCCCCCTTCACGTAATCAGGGGACGTAACTATTCCTACCATCGCACTTACCTTTAACACAGACACGCAATGCACGACCATGCTAGACCCGTCCGCTTATTTTGCATATACACAGCCTTATAGAATTCGAACTGCGTGACCTTTGTCTACAGTCACCCACATACAGCGGTTATGTCCTAACAGTTTCCACGTTATACAGCATCAGAACATAGGCCTTACGATTTTAATTTAATCATGGAAGAACAGTGTCCGTAAGGATTAATTGTTGAGATTTTGATGACTAGTCCACGCAATCACATATAAATATCAGAATATGATATGTTATTTATTTATTATGTTTATTTCATTGGGTTTTTACACAGCATTCAAGAATATTTCACTTATACGACGGCGGCAACCATTGTGGTGGGAGGAAATCGAGGAGAACCCGGAGGAAACCCACAACTATTCGCAAGTTGCGGCCGAAGAGCGATATATATGTCTGGTTATCTGCACGCATGGTAACAGACCAGACGAAGTAACAGGCCAGACGAAGCTTTGACCTGGATTTGAAAATACTCTTGACTTACCAGGAAATCATTGGACATCAGGCATGTTTTACACCGTTTTCCCTTCTCCCCTTTAACTACAGAAGAACAACTTTACAATGTATGCGCTATTCCGACTCCCATTTCTCAGTTCTTCTCTGTAAATCTATAGCCTACGCACCTACCAGATCCCGCTGACGAAGTTCGAAGGGAGAGAATGGTCAGCGCTATTTAGACCTTTCCTCGTCAACTGTTCTTGTCCCACGGTGCACGAGATAACAAACCAGGCGTTAGTTGTGTAATCTATATACAACTGTTTTCCGAAGTTCTTCAGGTACGCCCGTACAAAGATAATTTATGCCATAATACAGGCTACACGAAAATGCAGGCCTATACGTTCTGAATAGAATGAATGAATGATTTTGACTTAACACCACATTGGCAATACCCCAGCCATATCGTGGCGGCGTTCTGAATAGAAGAGGTGAGATCAGGTGATACATGATTAACCATGACGTCCTAAAAATTGCTAAACATCAGAAAAAAAAATTAGAAAGGCTCTTAGATCTGAGGTCAGTTCCATCTTTCCCACCTCAGCTTTCAGAAATACATTTATTTATTTATAAATGTGGAAACTATGGGCAAACCGTCTCAGAGCTCAAACGCTGTAGGTCCTCATCATAGTATCGGTCCATACTGTTTAACTTTGTCGGAGTGTCCCGAACCTATGGCAGTTTGCGTCATGATTGTGTGTAATTCCGCGTAAAGTGCGGTTAGGGGCCATATGTTCATCGTTGAATTAAATCTCAACGTTGAATACGCCTAGATTAATAGTTACAATTAAAGCGCCACCGAGATACACATTTGATAAACGACAACGTATTGGCCTAAACCTGCATGGCACACGATCTGAATGATTTTATTCACTTGTCTAGAACATTCCTGGTGTCTTTCAGTCAACACTGAAAACTGTTGACTGCTAAATTTTTGCATGAATCAGTCCTAGGTACTTTACTTGATATGCTTCCTTAGTTCTTCGGTGGTTTAAGTGTTTTAAACCTTGTTATTTACGCTGGTCTTGCGATTATTGCCTGGGACACCCATTTTCAACGAGGTCTGGTATATGACTGTGTTTCGAGGCCGACAGGTTTGACCCCCATTTGTTGACGCGACAAGGGGAGGTACATGTATAACTAATGTCACTGGGGTATTGCTACCGAACTTGATCAGGAAACTTTGCTGACGGATTTCAACACCAGCCATGCAGGCTAGGTAAACAGATAGAAAAATAGGGCAATAGCAATCCCGAATGTGGGACCATCTGTCGGCAATCGGCGAATGGTCGTGGGTTTCAGCCGGGCTTTGTCGAGCTTCCTCCCACCAAAGTGATGGCCGCAGCCATATAAGTGGAATATTCTGAGTACTGCGTAAAACACAAGTCAAATAAATATATAAATGGAACAACGATCATGTTATCTGGGAATTTTTAGGAATATGCGTCTGATTTATGGATGCAGAGATACGTTTTGCCTGAACGAAACCACAAGATATCAGAAAAAGCAGCCAACGTAAAGCTGCATTCAAGTCAGCCAACAGCTATCTCCAGGGGTGAAAGCGAAGCCATGCACAAACAACTGATCTGATTGCCTGGTGTTTAAAGCTGTACTAAAGAGTATTTTACTCATAATGACAACTGACAACTTCGTGGTCAAGGGAAAAACCAATAAACCACAGGTATCAAGTTTAACTGGTACTCTTTCTCACAGGTGATGCACAGATTTTCCCTGCCAGTGATCTCCAGGAACTTCTGGTGAGGACACCCTTTGCTAGGTACGTCACAACTCTCCTGGCATAAAGCTGCAGGCCTCAGGATCATGAAGCGCTCTTAGTCTTACGTCAGACTTAGCCTTGGCTTGTGGCATTCTTTCTGAACTTGGATTTAAACTTAAGCACAACTTTCAGTTTTATGGTGAAGGACTAAGAAAGCGCTCAGTGCTAAAGGAAAATATCACAGTTTTGGTCACATTTTTAGCAAAGTAAACTAGTTTGAAGTTAACATTAAGATTGACGTAAGTCTGAGGATGCTTCCAGATCTTAGGGTCAGGGAAACAAGTAGGAGCTGGAGTCAATGTAGTCCTTTACAATATGACTGTGATCTGACTCAGAGCCATATATCCATGGCTTCGAAGGCTGGCGAAATATACCTTCCTGTCAACAACAACAGTAAGCAGTGTACCACATCATTATTTATCTGACCTTTACTTAAATTTTGATGAAAACAAAACCAAAATACAATCAACAAATAATAAGGGCTACTCTATTCTAGAATGGTTTCAAACACTTACAAATGTAAAATTTATATGTACTGTAAATTTTCAACCTTTTGAATCATTAAAACAGTTTTCAAAGGGTAACTTAAGCACACAGTTATTGTAAAAATAAAACCAAAAATGATTTGTTTGTCACAATAGGTGTAAGCTTTAATAAAACTATAAAAGATATTATTTCTCTAGACCTTTCAGTTCTCCATGAAAATAATGAAATATTGCTTTCAGTGGTGGTTGAAAAAGGTTGAAGAATTAGGGTATGTTGGTTTTTTAACTGCTGGTTAATTGCATCATGGCAAACTATAAAAAAAAAATTTGCCAAAACTGTCAAATTTCATCTGATTCCCTGTTTCGTTTTTTTTTATATCAGTACTCAGTCCAATTAGAATAGGCAACAAATCAGTAAATCACAGTATCTTTCCACATACTGGGCTCAGGCAATAGCCATCATTCAAGTTAGCCATGAAATGCTACTGAGACTTGGATAATAAAACCTTCCTCTTCTCCCCCTGAAATACTGGAGCCTGACTTTAGCAGTCTTTCTCCATATGACAGACCAGAAATTTGGGAAATCCATTGCGCATTTGAGGCAATGAGGTGGAGGAGGGGGAGGTAGAGGGGGCTGTGGGGGCAGGGGGGGGGTCTTTTTTGCTGTACTTCAATTCATCCCGAAGTTGTGTAGCCTACTGTTCGTTCTTGCCCTTGCGATGATGTTTTAAGCAAAACTGGTAATATTTTCACTCATCATCGCAAGAGAGCAAAATGATGAATTGGACCCATTGCCATTTTGAGTAGAAAGGTACCCTCAATGACATGGCTGCATGGCGTGCATTGATTCCCGTATTATATGATCGGTATTTTATGACACTGTTACTTGTACTGATTTACTTATTTATTATTTTACTTCATTATTTGTTTCATGCTGTACTCAAGAATATTTCACTTTTGCTACAGTGGCTAGCATTATGGTGGGAGGAAGCCAAACAGAGCCAAAGGGATACCAACCGCCTTCTGAAGGTTGCCGGTAGGCCTTACCTGGACTGGACTGGACTTGAATTCAGAGCAAATCCATTGGTGAGAGGATTCTGGATCATTATGCTGCACTAGCGTGCTAATGCCCTTGGCCACGGAGGCCCCCAATTTGTACTGAAGTGAACCTGCTGTATGACAAACTGTGAACTCAGCATCTCAGTCAATTCTATATCAACTGCTGGCAATATGAAAGTTTCGAGTTCAAACTCTTTTATTGCTAAAGATAAGAAAAGTATTACCGTACCACGTGACTTGACAAAAATGTGCAGCAACTATTTTTGATTACATCTGCTATAACATGAGTGTCTAAAAAAGTGTCACAAAAAGTTATTTATACTGGATGAACTATGGTGAAAATTGAGGAGCTGAGGGTTTGTGAACTTACGAAGTTACTGAAGAAAAGAAACGTCATTTGTACCTCCTGAACATGGTGAAATGGGTGAAGAAAAGAAACGCCATTTGTACCTCCTGAACATGGTGAAATGGGTGATCAGTAAAGTAAAGTCAACAAACATTGCCTAACATTTTTGACAAGTCACATCATATAGCAGGAGTCTTTTTACCTTTAGCGTCAAAAGAGTTCGAACTTGAAACTCCCCTATTATTTATTACTTCCACTATCACACAAAGAATATTAGTTTCTTTTCCACTTAGGATCACACAATTTTATTTGACTTTAAAAGTACAAACTGAAGTTAAATTCATATTTCACTTTATATAACCAATTGCCCATTTCATTCTGTTACACAGCTTCAGTTTGGGCTGAAGGCTCAAGTTCTTTCGCATCACCCATATTGTTGTTGTTGTTGTATTCCTCCACCAGTTTGACCATCAAGTCCCTGTGGGCGGTGAGAGACAGATTGGGTGTTCTCCAGGACTGGGTGACATTCCCATACGCGGTGTAAAGCGAGGGTCCCGAATTTCCCAACAGTTCGCGCAGAGAAATGTTTCTCTGCAGAAGTTTGGTGTAATACTCGACTCCTCCCTGTGCCAGTGCTGGCATCAACCTGCCGGCCTTCAGGTCTAGCGTGCGATCTCGCCGACAGTTGTAAGCATCTCTGACCAGGACATAGGTCAGACAACCAAGGCAGGCAAACCCTGTGTAAAGACCACCCCGAATGACCATTGGCAACTTTGCTCTCAAGTCCATTTTTCTGTTGAGGATATACCCCATGGTGTAGGATGCCAGAAAGGCTGTTGATGCCAGTAAGGCGTCCGTTGCGTAGTAATAAGATTTTACTGCGAAGATCTCTCTCGCAATGGCAAATTTTTTGGCGTTGTCGCTCAACACCATAGCATCGGCCAGCTTTTCTCCAGCGTTTGAATTCCAGTTGACCGCTTTCTGGTTGAGGATTACTTTGTGTCGCTCCACATCATCAGTGCTCCTGTACTTGAAGTTAGCTGGGATTCCCACAATGCCACCAGCATGAGAGTGCAGAGAGCCCTTGCTGACCATTTCCTGACCGTAAGCAACAAAAAGATCTACCCGTGCCTCCATATCTTCTCTCATGTTCATTGCATCCAAAACCTGAAGTCAAAATAAGTTTTAGGATTTTTTTACCGAATGAAAATGGGATGAGTAGTCAGTTATTATACCTCAACATTTGGGCTGAGGAAGGCTAAAAGGAAGTTATCAAGACTGTCTCCCTGCCTATTCTACCTGTGGGCCTTTGGTTGCAATCTTAATGATTTCAAATCTAACTCACATATCAAGTTCAACTCATGATACTTGCCAAAGTAAGCAAAGCAATGATGGGAAGCAAGTGCCACAGGCCTAATCAAAGTAGTGTATCAGTAATGTCCTCATTGAGTTTTAGAAAAAACAAAATAATAATCATGCAATCCACTTAAAACCCCTTGGCCTTAAGCACATGTACAATGCAAGCAATAGATATAAATGCCAAGAGATATAATAATAATAATACCTGCCATCCACAAAATTCAACTAAAATAGCCACAATGACGCTGAAAATCAATAGGGTTCTTAAACATGCTGGAGAGTAGGTGTAGTATATATCTGGTGAACTTCAAGTATATATCGGGATAAACTTCAAGAGATAGAGCATTTACAAGAGGTTTAGAAGATATAGCTTAAATGACACCAATGACCTTGAAGAGAAAGGTCAAGGTCGCTGAAAATCAATAGGGTTCTTCCTCATGTTAATGTGTAAATGTGGCGTAAGTTAGGTGAACTTGGGCTGAACTGTTACAGAGACAGAGCATTTTGCAAGGATATGGACGGCCAGACAAAATGACGGGCGCTGCCCGCTACGATAATATCCCTGCGCCATTATTGACGGAGGGGTAAAACACTCTGGGAAAACAAATTCAGTCCACCTGACACGTCAGAACATGTCTTTTTCAAATCGTATCACCCACACTGAAGAACAATACCCATGGCACCTGTATGCCAAATAGTCTAAATGAAAAATGTTACAAAGCGAGACAACTGACTAACCTCCTGTGCCAATTCTTTGGTGTGTGCATCCAGTTTCACCTCAAATCCTTGGTCATAGAGCTGCACAAAGCTCTGGTATTTGGGCAGGCCCAGGGTGTGGGGAATGACTTTTGCAGCCGTTATTCCCCCAGCTGCCAAACCTGCCAGGTACTGGGAACCATTCTGCAGCAAGATAGACCAGGTACTTTGACTCATCGCCTGAAATCAGACAGATGTCATCAGGAGGACGCAGTCAAATGTTTTGAGTATATGGTGGGTTTTATGGACCATATTGATAATGTGGTTCACCAGTGACGTCACACAACTTTGTGTACACATTTATATTCAGCTCTGAATAAAGGTCTTGTGAAGAGTACTCCCGTAATGTTTGCCTGTGTATGAAAACGCTAATATGACATTAAATTTCAGCTTGAGAGTCATAGAAAAGTCAGTGTGACTTCCCTGGTGAACCATGTTATGAATATAGTCCATAAAACCCACCATACAATCAAAACATATAACTGTGCTTACATTGGTGAAAAAAAAAAGCTAAAAAATTCAGAGAAGGTATTTTCAGATACAGATTGTAATGGTCTTTTCACTCAATGTAAGTTCATTTTTACAAGGTCTTTCCCTTTAAATTACACTGGTGACTTTTTGTACATACTTGTAGTTACACCATGTTCAAGGCAAGATTGACTCGCCCGGATAGCGCAGTTGGTAGAGCGTCCGCTTTCGGATGGGGAGATATGGGTTTAAACCTGGGTCGGGTCATACCAAAGACTTTAAAAAATGGTACATCCTGCTTCCTCACTAGGCACTCAGCAATAAGAGGTTAGAGGGTGGACTGGTCGGCCCGGTGTCAGTATAATGTGACTGGGTGAGGGGGCTTGTTGGGTGTCTTCGGCAAGTCGTCTCGGTGAGGCAGCACCAGATAAAAGAAACGGTGGAAATCCGTCCTGCACCAAGGAGACACCGCCTTCGTATAAGTGAAATATTCTTGAGTAGGGCGTTAAACCGTAAGCACTCATTCATTCATTCAAGACTGATTGATCATGTGTATGTCATGCAAGGGCACCTTCACAAAACTTTCATTCATGTGTATGTGAGTCACTGTCTCAAGACATTTTCCAGGGAAAAAATTTCAATGTTTTGTGAAAGTGGGCCCTGTGCTTGTGCAGATTTCAAAACTAACAAACCATTCTCTAGATCCTCTTTTAGCAAGTGCAATGCCATGTACTTGAACTTGTTTGGTTGGTCAGTGTCCATATAATTCTTAACTATAAAAACAGTGATATTACATGGAACTGGCACTGGTTGGGTGAAACACCATCCAGAGCAATCACTAGTTTACACACCTGTGCTAATGAGCATGCTTTACCCTATTTTATGCATTCTTGCACATGGTCATCTGTTTAGGAAATTGTAAAGGCCTCACATACACTGCAGTAGTGACAGTACAAGGCACTGACAGCTCATAACAAAACAGCATCGAGAACAAATCCAAAAACTTGGTTAAAAAAAAAAAGACAAACGGCTCAACTGTATGACTGCACAATATATCAAAAGCTGCGCAAAAAATCTGGTTCAGCTTAAACGATTTCATGTGATTTCGCAACCAAGTGACTTTATTCCATTTTATGTCGCACCATAGTTACCTTGCAACATGGTTGTCTCGTTCCATATATGATATATTACCTCTATTAATATGGAATTCAATAGCTGACTTTTATTGAAGGTTACTACGACCTTAGTTTTTATTTCCTCTATTTAACAGTGATGTAAGCAGTATTTATGGGGTTGTATCATGGCATATATCATGGATGTTGCTGTACAAAATGGAGGCCAACGGGTCAAAGATGACAGGGCTTCATGATTGCTTGGGCATAATAAATTGACAAGTCCACAATGTCCATACCATAACCAGAAAACTGAATAGATGTCAAAACATAACTCGTGTATAATGTGCATGTAAAAAAAATATACACATATCACAGGAGTTTAAGGGAGACTACTGCTAAACCTACAGTACCTGAAAAAACAGGAAAGACTAAAAATGTCTATAACATCAGTTATTCCTGTGGTATGCATTTAATTAGTGCATCTAGACGGACACAGTGTAATAATTTAAAATTCTGACATTCATCGCAACACCATCACCCAAACTGAACAAAATCGCAGAAGGGTTAGTTACTCGATCTCGAAGACACATGGTCACATGTTCACATGTTCACGTTAACTGTGGAAGATGAGCGCAGGCCTTGCTGAAAGCCCTTCCATTGACTTCGAGCTCAAGTGTACAATACCATTACAATACAAGATCACTATGGTACGAAGTAAGTATGGAGCGAGATAACTTGGTACGAAGCAGTTTCGACGCGAAACGACTTGATGCCAGCTTAAATCCTGGGAATTGTTAAGTTGAAGTTGCTGTTTACATCAGCTGGCAGAGGAACAACGTAAGCTGAATTTGCTTTTCACAATGAGCATCTGAGAATGTCAACGACTTACAACTGACAGAAACCTAAGTTCTACAACACTCTAAATAATCTGAGCCTGTCCCACTGACATTACTGGCATATTACTTGTGTTGTTGTTGTACTTGTAGTGGCGATTGAAGATACGAAAGTCTGTCAGCGGTCAATCACAGGAAATGACATTGCAATCCAACAGATGTATGTTCTCTGTTCAAGTTCAAAGAGATGAGGCACAAAATTACACTTAAACGTAACAAATCATGAGCGACAACGTCGGTATTCTCGGGTCATGCCCTGGTCATGGGCGCAGACATCTTGCTTTCTTCAATACTATGACCTTCGCCCACGCGTACTTTTGACAGAACATTATGTGCTGCATTCGTGAACTACTTTCATCGTTACAAAAAAAAAGATCTTCAAGACAAAAATAATCTCTCTTTTTGTATTGCGTTATCGTTCTCAAATTTCATCCTTTTTGTCTTTTTGAAGCCTGACTGAAATTCTTTGATCCTACAACTGAATAATTTAGGCTACAATACTTGAACTCGATAAATTACTTCAGCCGTTTTTCTAGCCAACATGAAGGTGAATGTTTATCAAGGTGATTTCAGTCGGAGAGGACCGGAGTATACCGAGAACGCAATAGATTTTGACGGGAAGAGGCGAAGCGCCCAATAAGGAAATACTCGACAGGCGAGAGTATTCGAACGAAGCTTGTCGGAGGAGTGTGTGTCAGACGGAAGTGAGACAGCCTAGCCAGTCTGCCAAGGAAACACAATGGAGACTGCCGCGTTTTATCCGGATTTTACCAATTACCAGTGCCACTGACGTGAATTTTAGCCTCGTAATGTTTTTATTTAGACACTGATGTCGTGAAAAAATGTCAGCGTTTTTCAGGTTCTTGAGCAAACGACGAACTGGCAGGGGGGCCAAAAACAGGTCAGATGCCCCAACTGCGGGAGTTCCATCAAAACCCAAGAAGAATGTGCTTAGCTGTAAAGTTATTTTACTAGACGGCGCTGATTTGTCCGTCGATGTTCCCGTAAGTACATTTCTCACCTGCTAAATTTATCCCGTTTTCCTCATCCGTTCATGCTATACAATCGTGTGTTTGATGCAGGTGCGATCTGCACATGTATATACCTTTTAACGTGCGCAGTTCAAACTCTAGTTCCCTACGATTTGGGTCATTAGTAAATGTAAAGAATACACTGTGAAAAAATGTTCGTTTCGGTTTGTGTCGAACCGTCAGTTAAACATAACTCTGTAGTGCAGTGCATCGTCATGACTATAGACTCTGCCTCTGATATGAATATACCATTTAGACAGAGAAAGATGCAACTGTGAGGCTGACATGATCGTTTAACATTGAGGTTATTTAAATTTCACAACCTATTTTTAGCTTTGCCCTGAGATTTTATATGTGACATGATAATCAGGGCCTCGGTTTCATATCCAAATGAATTAGACATTGTGTGCTATTGATACAACATATCTATTAGAGTGCATTTAAAAAAGAACATGGGTATTTTTGTGTCAGTATTTAGACGCTGCCTAGCCTTTGAAGTCAGCCGATGGGATCACATGTCGTCTCAGTTTTAAAATGCTCATGTTAGCATGTTTAGGGCCATAGTGGCTGTTTTACACCGTTTCAGCAGTCAAAAATTTTTGTGGTCTGCCATGTGTGGTCAAGAAAATTTGGTACATGTGATCTCGGTGATGCTTAGTGTATCGTTGCAGGATTTTTGGGAAAACAATGTAAGGATTATATATATAGTTTGTCATGTTTGTGACACTGTGCTAAGATGTTGATCACGACACCATGAATAACAGTGCTTTGTGGGACTGTACATTTGAGACTGCTGTCACGGCGTAGAGAGACATGAATTCATTGAAGAATCTGCTTTCCACTGCAAACTTTTGAGAAGTGGGTTTGTGACAAATGCATGCACCAACCTTTTCTTTACAACATCTGCACCGGCTAATTCATTTAGTAAGCATAATGGATCAGTAAAGACACTGTCAGGGCGTACTTAGTTGCTTGTGTTCGTACATTTACCTGTATAACCATTCATTACGTGAAGTTAGCCTGTTTAATTACACCAGCCTGTTGTTCAGTCAGTAGCTTAATCAGGGAAATTAATTAATTTACATACCACCAGAATGCACTTCAGCGCTTGTAGCTTTTGTACACACATGTTTATATGTGCACACCTGTGATGTGGTAGCTGACATACATGTGTGCAAGCCATGTACTACTTCTTCCTGAATGCCTCACAGACCACATCTCTGCTTTGCAATCTTCATGTAGGCTGAATTGTCAGACCTTCTTGCATACTAAGGTAGAAGTTTGAAAGCAGCCTTGATTTTCTTTGCGTTTAAGTGCACTGTATACATGTTTGTATGGGGTACATTTGACTGGCAAGTACATATACATGAAGGATGCGGTGCAGGTAGCTTATCATGTAGAAGTATGTTAAGAATAGGTACATAAAGAATGGGGTACATTGATCTCATCTGATATCATCTACACATACCTGAAGAACGAGGTACAGTTATCTCATCATGAACAAGTACATATATATATATATATATATAAATATATATCTACTTAGAAGTGTATTGCTGGATGCATTAGATATTAACTATAGCTTCACTTGAATGTGTGGCATGTGATACTGTTCTTAGCTATGAAATGTCATTGAAAGATGTCTTATTTTTAATGTTAGGTAGGGAGACGGTGGAATGTTCAGCTTTTTTTTTCTTTCTTTTTTTTGCATTCAGCGTTTGCTTACATATATAAGTCACTTCTTATATGATATGCCCTTCTGAGGCTGCAGATTACTTTTGAGGATCATTACATCTTAATAATAAAAAAATATTAGGTATGTGTATACACTGTATATATACATGTAGGATCTGTTGTCTTGTAATATATAGAATACTTACGTACATTATACATGAAACCTACAGACCTAAGGTTAATCAGATATAGCACACAGATATCCAGTTACATCCACATGTATGGAAAGTACTGTGCATTGCGTGTCCAGTTATATAACTTGTTCCAGGCGAATTAGGGGCAGTGGCAGTGATGTGGAATAGTAACCAAGAATCAGTTTTTGCCATTTGGCCTGAATAGAAAGGAAGTGATTAAGTGCTTTGCTCGTCATGCCGGTTGACAGTTGTGCTTGGATGACACTGTGTACAAGTACATGTACCCTGTATGTGTTGAAGATGAACTGTACTTTAGTATACATGTACATCATGTGTGTGTATGTAAAGTTGGTTTTACTCAGTAGCTCATTGTCAAATAAACGGTTACATTGTGGCACTCCCCCTTTAATCTGTCTGACATTGTTTCTTCATATCGACACCCGTTAGCTGGCTGACTATGTCTCAAATATTAACATGTGACCAGTGGTTGTCCATTTTGCTTGTACATGCATGTTATATGTTATATTTTGGGTTGTTAAGCTAACCTTATGAGAAAAAATATGGTCGGGTAATAAAGAAATTCTTTTTTTTTATTTTTTTTATCCTGGCTTTTGAAAAATATAGGGTCTGTAAAGAAAGCAACATGGAGAGAAAAATAAATAAAAAAAAGACAACTTGTATCAAAATACCAATAGATACTTGAGAGATAGGGTGCTCTTTGGCAGGTTGATGGGGCTATGCCCAACAAATATAGTTTTAAGGATGGCCTAAGTCATGTGGTATTTGTTACCTTCATTAATTAATACACATGTACATGTAGCGGTTACATGTCATATACATGTACAGTGCACAGTGTAACTGGTATAGATGTGTAGTCAACAAACAGCCTAGCCCAGATCCACAGGCATGGGCAGAGACAATGTGCCTTTTGTAGTGCGAGGAGCCAGTGTTTGACAATCTATGACAGACGGCAACACAATGTGCAGTTTGACAAGACATGCAGTTGTGTCAGAGATTAATGAGGTCTCGGGAATGTTGTGAATAGACAGGAAATGAAAACAGCAGTGCTGATTAGTTCTCTGTAACGACATGTATGTATTTAATGACATTGTTATGAATACATTGTACCTTGTGCATGTCCTGTGGGTTATGTTTCAGTGTATGTGTGTTGTACATGCTTTGGGCTTCATGTGTATCAGGCTGCCGTGTGGGTGTAGATTTAGATCTGCAGAACTTGTGCTTGAACGTGAGCAATTGCATACGTACACTATTTCTCCAACCTTTTCAACCACCTCTGCAACCGATCTTTTGGAACATGCTGAGAGAACTTGATGGGGTGTGGAGAAATAATGTGCACAGTTTTACCAAGCTCGCATCTTCAATCATGCGAACAAATCATTTTTAGCGTCCTTTTCATAATCATTGTATGCATAGATTCCACTGAAAAAAGCGCTTTAGTGGTTGAAAAGGTTACACATGTGTATTCAGAGCCATGTGTGCTAGAAAAGTTGAAATGGTGACAAGGTGACAGTGCATTAAGAAATTTTATGAAATTTGAATCAAAGCGATTTCCTCAGAGAGCTTTTACAGGTGTATTAAAATCTGTGAATGCAAGAAATATGTAGGCCATGCACGTAGATGCTAAACTTTTTATTGTTGAATCATCACATTTTTGTTCCATGTTATTGTTAATACAGCTGGATTTAAAAATCAATTTAGCCATGTAAAGTTTGGCCATTTTTGGGAGGGCCCTTTGGGTGACATGCTGTGCTCATGCGTGTGTAGTGTGAAAGTTGGCGATATCTGAAATAACGTCAGTCGTGCATTTTTCAACCAGTAATTAGAATAAGGTTCAATGATTATGTGACAATGGCCTTATTTCTCAGTGTTATTATATTACAAGTGTTCCTTATTTACAATAATGCATTGTTATTTGTATACATCAAGTAGACTACATGTAGTTGATATCAATTATGGCACTGGTGTGTATAAGTGTCAGGTCTTTCCAACATGTATGTAATTTGTGGGAGTACCTCCTCCCCTCCCATTAACCCACTCTAACACTTTCCACCCCATACTGTGAAACAGATATACATGTGCACTGTGAGGGATAATGGGAGAGCTCATGGGTGGGGAAGCGAAATTGAATCCCAGAGTCACTGATTGTGTTGGATACATGGTATATTTATGGCCCTTGTTAAACTGGGTTTCTGTCAACTTCACCTCCTGGGAAATCAATTAGGACATTTCTTTGTCTACATGTATACAGGTATGCCCATAGCACAATACCTGCCGTACACTTTTACATGTACATGTATGAAGGCCCATTACAAGGCTTCTAAAAAAATGATGGTCTTTCAGTGGACTGGTAATGTAAATGCTATCATCTCGCTTCTTTCAGTGTCATGTTAAGGCAAACAATGGTCACCTCACCAGGACTGGAGTTATCCTTTCCCTTGTAACTAACTACACACTCTAGACGGCAATAACATGTATGCCAGTACCTTACCAAAGGTGCATGGCACACTGACTTTTAGAACTTATACCTGACTTTTACCCACTCATAGAACTAACTGCCGAATAATTAAGTGAATAATTCTGGACAACCAAATAAATGATGTCTGAGCAAGGTACAGATCACCTGAGGTAAGTTTGTTATTAGTAAACTTTGATGAGAAAGTTAGTATGGTAATTAAAATGTACATGTAGGTCGACTGCTGATAGTTCGGGATGGCTTGCCTGATGGCAAAAGTGCTGAATAAAATGCAACCTACATGTATTAAGTGAGGTAAATGGTACCCGTAGCAGACTTAACCAATGCATGTACATGTAGGCCTACATGTTGGTGCATGACATTGCAGATGAGCTGTATTTGGAATTAATTTTAGTTGAACTGTTTTAGAATGGTTTTTTTTCATAAGGCCGTCCTTAAAAAACTGCTTGTTGGGCATAACTTGACCCTGTGAGAAAATATTGGCTCGGTTGGTAGGGAAGTCCTTGTTTTTATTCTGGCGTTGGAAAAAGATAATGGCTTTTAAGAAATTAAACACGTGAAGAAAAGGGAAAAAAGGAACTTTTATGGAAGTGCCAACAAAAACATTTAAGTAGCGCCCATCCCTGGAGGTTCGGTCGGGTTATGAACATCGAGGATGGTTTTAAGGTTGACCTAGATGGATGTGTGAGCTGTTGTACCTGCAGTGTGTTTGAAGGAGAGTGCTGTAGTAAGGCTGTAGTTAGGACTTTGTTGTTTACCGTCCTTTTGCTGGATTGGTTTGTTACGTTTCACAACTTTAAGGATAAAATTCATAACTGGTTTATAATATTAGGTAGGGATGTTGCATATGAGTGTGTTCCTACGATCATGTACTTTAACATGGTCACTGTTATATTATAGCTTGGTAAATAGCCTGGAAGTTATGATAGATTTAAAATAGAATCAAATATGGCTGAGTTGTTTCTTAGGGATGAAATGGTGTGTAGTTAGAAGAGTAGATATAGTAGATTTTTCATATTTAACATGCTTGTAGAGTATACCTGAACAATTTAGTAGGGGTTAAAAGTTGTTAGATGTATGCATTATAGTCTCTGTGAATGCAGTGTTTTTAATGTTATAAAAACACAAATCCTAGTTAGCCTTCTCCTGATTGGAACTCTCACAGCTGGACAATTAATTGTCTTCTGTGAGGCCCTCACTGGGGCTATAAAAGCCCTGCCCTAATGTGTGCTGGTGATCAGTCTTGCAGTTGGTCTTATAGTCAGTCTTGTAGTTAAAGCCATGAGGGCAGAGTCATCAGGAGTTACAGTGTCAGCTACAGCTTCTGGTATTATGTCTCCAGTCAGTACAGGATGCGAAGAAAGTAAAGAGATATCTCCACTTCTGTGCTGTGTTCCTTTTCTGTCAGGCCCTACCAAGCCAGCCTCCCCAAAGCTTAGATAATTGGTGGTTAACAAACACCAACAACCAGCTCAGTTACCGTGCACCCTGTCGGAAGTCAAAGCCTGGAGGAAAGCACAGGTCTTTGTGATTCATTCATGGATGTGTCCAAGTATCTCTAACATGATGCAGAAGAAAAATTTGAAATGTCTTGAAACGCCTGAGAGAGCACGCTAATAAGATTTTGACAGTACAATTGAAATCCCTCACTAAGACGTGTGTTTTAAAGTCTTTGCTGTAATAAAGCACAGAGGTTAGTTCTTACATGTACAGGTACCAGTATACATGTCCCTGTACAGCTGTTTGTACGTACATTTCTAGCTTTAAAGCTCTTCACTAATTTACTGGGCTACGTACTTACATTTATCCCTTGGCCACATACAGTAATATAGCTCTTGCAGTTGTCAGACCTCGAATCATAATGTCTGCTTTTAGATTAGAGAGAGGAATTTTTTTCTTTTTTTTTTTTTGTCGTCTCCTCTGGCAAACCTGCGAGAAGTTGTAAATTGCTGGTGCATCTCTCCTATGTCCACCTGTGACTCTGCTTGTGTAAGCGAGTCCCCTGAAATGTGGCACACAAGACCCTGAACACTACACCCATGCATTCATCCGCTCCGCTAGTACATGCTGACGGGTGCCAGCTGAAACACAAGAAACTCTCCAGTTTTTCACAGGGTCAGTCAGGTTACGCGCGTGGAACACATTTTCAGTAATGGCCAAGGCTACATGTAGCAGCAATATGGGTTTAAAGATATGAACACACTGTTTTTTCAGAGGGTCAGTCAGGTTACGTGCGTGGAAGACATTTTCAGTAATGGCCAAGGCTACATGTAGCAGCAGTATGGGTTTAAAGATATGAACACACCGTTTTTTCACAGGGTCAGTCAGTTTACGCGCGTGGAACACATTTTCAGTAATGGCCAAGGCTACATGTAGCAGCAATATGGGTTTAAAGATATGAACACACCGTTTTTTCACAGGGTCAGTCAGGTTACACCCAAGGAACACATTTTCAGTGATGGCCTAGGAAAAATGTAGCAGCAGTATGGGTTTAAAGATATGGACACACCGTTTTTTCACAGGGTCAGTCAGGTTACACTCAGGGAACACATTTTCAGTGATGGCCTAGGAAAAATGTAGCAGCAGTATGGGTTTAAAGATATGGACACACCGTTTTTTCATAGGGTCAGTCAGGTTACACCCAGGGAACACATTTTCAGTGATGGCCTAGGCTACATGTAGCAGCAATATGGGATTATTTAGGATGTATTGGGTGTTGCTAAGAGCCTAGTCATCCTGGAGAAGGAGAATTGCAGGACATGTACACCAAGTAAGGTTGTATCCCCTTCTCTGGGGCAGTATTTATGAGGTCAGGTCAAGTGTTGGGTATTGTTGTAGAACAATGCTGTATTGGGGGGGGGGGGGGGCTCTGTGATACATTTACAGTTATGTGATACAGTTATCTTACATGTAGGTTGTGAAAAAAAAAAGGGACATGTTCAGATCTACACATCCGGTGAATGTTATGCATACCCTAAACGACCTAAAATTTTGCCCCAAAAGTGCATTTTTGGAGGTAATTAAATCACATAATGTATTATATTTGGTACTGAAACTTACATTTTTCCAGTTGGATATCATCCATCCTTCCCAACAAACCTTAAAACACCTTCCTACAATCAGTAGAACTCCCAGAATCAGGAATAATGAGCAACTTAGTCATGGACAAATTGGGGCCTCTGTGGCTCAGTCGGTTAGCGCGATAACGCAGCGCAATGACCGAAGCCTCCCACCAATGGGGTCGCTGTGAGTTCAAGCCCAGCTCATGCTGGCTTCCTCTCCGGCTGTACGTGTTAAGGTCTGCCAGCAACCTGCGGAAGGTCATGAGTTTCCCCCAGGCTCTGCTCGGTTTCCTCTCACATTAATGCTGACTGCTGTTGTGTTAGTGAAATATTCTTGAGTACTGCGTAAAACACCAATCAAGTAAATAGATAAATAAATGGACGAATTTTTAGGTCATTTAAGGTATATATACATGGGCATGAAGTAAATTCAGACATGGGCCCAGATGAAGCAGTTCTCAACATGAATCCAACACTGTACACATGTCCTGTGTAGTCCTGTCCTGTGCAGGTGTACAGTGCGTGTGTAGCAATATTTGTGTCAAGTGAATGGTCCAACAGGTGCAGAGCACTTGCACACTCACAAGTACTTATTCTGCGGGTGTATGAATCGTTCACGTGAAATGCTGTGAAAATAATTTAGAATGATGGATTGGACTATTGAAATATATGGTAGGTGGCCTACAAGATGGCATCAAATAATCTCTGCGTATGCCATGTAAGAGACTGGCATTTGGATTTAAGTCTGAATGTGTTGAGAACTTACATGTAGATGAAGGGCTTTTCTTGGAGACCAGGGTTTTTTTTTCTTTTTTATGTTTTTTTGTTATTTTTTTCTTCAGTGTTACTGCAGTATAAATGTGTGAAATATAAATATATATACACATCATGCATGTATGTCGTCTGTAAGTCAGACTCCCCATGGATGACAGCTGTAAACAACATTGAGGGTAAAAAAAGTTTGAGGGTAAAAAAAAAACGAGGGTAAAAACCCATTTGAATTACTTCATTCCAAATGATGTATCCCATCAGAATAAATGTATACATATATTCCCTCAATTATTCAGGAGTTTGTTAATTTTAATACTATAATGTTTATTTTCGTCAACTTTTTCAACCACTGTTTCAAGCAATATTTCAGTAGTTTCTTGGAGAATTGTCGGGTCTACTGAAATAATTCTCACAGTCTTATGAAACGTATGCCTGTGGTAACACAAACAAATCATTCCTGGTTTCGGTTTTATTATAACTGTATACTGTGTGTACAGTACCCTATAAGAACTGACACCATAATGCTGGCCGCCGTTATATGAGTGAAATATTCTTGAGTATGGCGTAAAACACTAATCAAATAAATAAATATAAAAACTAATGATTGAAAAGGTTGATGATTTGTAGCCTGTGCACTGTACACGTGTCTCTAAGCTGTCCAGTCGCCAGGACATCTGAGGTTAGATTTTTCATCACAGAAGTCTTCAATAAAGTTAAACAGCAAAAATGAATAATTTGGAATCACTTTGCAGGTGTTACTTTAAAATATGCAAGGTAAAATTTGGACATCTGGCTTGTCTAGGAATAATGTACTCAGTACAGAATTTGATAAAGATCTCAGTTGAAACCTGCTTGGTACACGATTACATGCCTGTTTCCCCACATTTTGCAGAACATGTCATGGTCACTGCCCTACTTTGTATATGCCGTTTCAGACATGACTTATTGTACAGTGTATTTAATTTAGTTTACCAAAAACTTGCTGACTGCGAAGTTTTGTAACCATGAAAATGATTTTCTGGAAAAAAAAGTCCTCCTTTTTTTATTGTCTGTGTAAAATGTTACATGTTGTATATACATGTGTACAGAAACATGTAAGTTTGTGCATACAGATGTGGTTATTAGTCGATCTAGATGGATTCAGGGCGTAATTTTAAATTTCTGACATTCATCGCAACCCTGAGTCCACCTCCCATGGTAAAAAAATCGCTTCAGTACTCCGAACCCGAAGTCGATGGGACTGCTTTCGATGAGGTCCGCGGTAATGTCACGCAAACTTGCCTATATTCAAACTGAATTGACAGATGCGAAAAATGTTATGCCCTGCTCGGTTGTATTATGAAGATTTGTATTGCAACCTACAAATGGCAGTGAGAACATCTTAGTTTTTAAGATGTTTCCATACCAGAATTCCTGTTACATTTTAGGACCAAGATGTTTCCATACCAGAATTCCTGTTACATTTTAGGACCAAGATGTTTCCATACCAGAATTCCTGTTACATTTTAGGACCAGGAGGTAGGTTAAAAGACTTTTCCAAGTGGCTGCCAACAGTGTGCAGTGTGTGGAGTTCTCACAGATAATGTGACCACAACAGTGCAAGTTAATTCGTTTTATCAGTAAAGGTAATGAATTAAGAAGATACAGTAGAATAGAGATTCAACCAGAAAATGACATAGAAATGGGCAAAAAGGGTGAGTTGGAGTGCCACTTGTGTCCATCGACTTCAAGATCTGAGATATGTGTTGCAATAAAATGTCAGAATTTTAAATATCACCCTGAGTCCCTCTAGATGGACTAATGGGCTAATTATAGCCCGCGAAGTCTCAAACACAACAATTCCTGTGGCTAATTCATCCTATGGCTTCTTGTTTCTATGTTAGCATTGAATAAAACACAAATAAGTACCTGAATCGTTGTTAAATGATAAATTTTCATCATCTTTTAGCCAGGTTCACAGGGTGCTGCCATATTGAAACTAAATCCCATGAAATCTCTTGATCATGTGACCTACAAGCACCTGCCCGACCAAGCCCGAAAGTTAATTTTATGCATGGAGATTGCCGACTAGTTATCAGTTTATGAACTTCTAATATCACAATCTATCTACTGCGCGAGGTTAGTGGTAGCACCACATTTCTTATTATACTTTCACTGCTCCACATACCATAAAATGGTGAAAAAGTCCATAGAATAAAGTTTGTATTGAATACATGTAGTCACATTCTTACTTGTATTGATCTAACTGTGTAACTTTAACATGTACCTGTGTCACAGGGTTCACACTGTCCTGGGAACCCCTTGAGTTTCCTGGAGAACCGAAATTCGATTTTCAAGTACTAGAAAGTCCTGGAAACTGAACTGTGGACTGAAATGTGTGTTGTGTGTATCTTTTTTTTTTTTTTCCCCTATGGAATCGTAAAAGAACCAAATTCGTAGAGCCTTCCAAAAGAAATTACAACTTAATTGACCGTTGTGGCATTATGTATGGTCTAATTTCCGTTACCCAGCTTCTCCTCGCCTACAAATCGTACATGGGCTCTAACAATGAACGGGGTCATCATGAACGGGGTCATCATATATCAAACAGTGATGGTGTCTTACCTTCAATTCATTATCTTCCAAAGTTTGAAGTGTTACTTATTCAGTTGAAAACCAAACAGGGTGTGAAACAAAGTTGTCAAAGTGACATTGTAGATGGCGCTGGTTGTTGTTTTCCCCTCTTATGCGTCGTCAATAAGGGGTGCCATTTACAGTATTGTAAAGGTTTTAGATCAGCAGGCAGGAGAAATTTCATCAAGAATAGAATTTAAATACTGAGATTATTTGACAGGTCAAGAAATCTATTGATAGATTACTGATTGAATGGCTTATAAAAGGGCGATGACTGTGAGAGTCTGAGGGTGAAGCAAATTAAGATGTTATAACTTAATTTCCACTATTTTTTCTTATGAGGTAAGCATAGCCAGTTTGAAGATAGCTTTATGTAACATCTCAAGTAGGATTATCATGTTAATTCACGACTGAAAAGGTGTAAATAAAAAAGTTATTTCTTATGAAAAACAGAGGATAAATTGAATGGTTAAAATATGAAATATTTTTACTTTTATAAAAATAGAAGCATTAGATTAAATACATCATTAAATTTAAAAACAGAGAACCTGCATTGTCTGATATCTTGTGCAGAGCAGTGGTTTCAATCATTCAAAATGTATCTCTCTATCCATAAACCATATGCATATTCCTAAGACTTCCCAGGCAACATGACTGCTGTCCCATTTCTTTATTTATTTGATCGATGTTTTATGCCTGACTCAAGAATCGCTAATACTATGGTGGCTAGCATTACAGTGGAAGGAAACTGTAAAGAGCCAGGGGGAAAACCACGATCGTCCGCAGGTTGCTGGCTAGACCGACACGATCTGCACGTGTGGATATTTAATATACAC
The DNA here is from genome assembly GCA_016165875.1 of Acanthopleura granulata. Taxonomy (NCBI): domain Eukaryota; kingdom Metazoa; phylum Mollusca; class Polyplacophora; order Chitonida; family Chitonidae; genus Acanthopleura; species Acanthopleura granulata. Next base: position 7,346,113 of record JABBOT010000014.1, read on the forward strand.
ACAGCTATTGCATACAGACAGCTACTGCATACAGACATTGCATACAGACAGCTACTGCATACAGACAGCTACTGCATACAGACAGCTATTGCATACAGGCTGCATGCAGTAGGTATATTATTATAAAATATGCATACATGCTCAGATCATGTCAGACTAGTTGCTGACAGACCTTCACACATACATGTATGCACAACCAGAGAAGAAGCCAGTCATAGCTCTGAACATGACCTCATAGCAACCACATTGGTGGGAGGATCCAGGATCATTGTGAAACAAGAATATAAATCATAAATTGAAAAATTAGTAGGTACTCTTAAAAATGAAAACAACTCAAAATCTTTCCTTGAAAACTGCTATTTTGGTCATGGAAAACTCCTGGAATTTCATTTATATCTCTCTTTGTACGAACCCTATGTCACAGAACTCATAGAGAATCTGCGTGTACCTGTAGCTTACATGTAACTGCGTACACCATGTACCTGTAGCTTACATGTAACTGCACACACCATGTACCTGTAGCTTACGTGTAACTGCGTACACCATGTACCTGTAGCTTACGTGTAACTGCGTACACCATGTACCTGTAGCTTACGTGTAACTGCGTACACCATGTACATGTAGCTTACGTGTAACTGCACACACCATGTACCTGTAGCTTACGTGTAACTGCGTACACCATGTACCTGTAGCTTACGCGTAACTGCGTACACCATGTACCTGTAGCTTACATGTAACTGCGTACACCATGTACCTGTAGCTTACATGTAACTGCACACACCATGTACCTGTAGCTTACGTGTAACTGCGTACACCATGTACCTGTAGCTTACGTGTAACTGCGTACACCATGTACCTGTAGCTTACGTGTAACTGCGTACACCATGTACATGTAGCTTACGTGTAACTGCACACACCATGTACCTGTAGCTTACGTGTAACTGCGTACACCATGTACCTGTAGCTTACGTGTAACTGCGTACACCATGTACCTGTAGCTTACGTGTAACTGCGTACGCCATGTACCTGTAGCTTACGTGTAACTGCGTACACCATGTACCTGGAGCTTACATATAACTGGGTACACCATGTACAAATATCTCATGATAGTCACAGCTCTCCTACTCTGTACATTCAAAAAATTTCCAAAACTTTGAAACAGCAACCTGAAAGCAGTAGTGAACGTACGCTGTATGAGGCGGTGTGAAGTTGGTGTTAATTAAAAGCATTAATTCTGGACTCCGAAGTGTAGAGAAGCATTGGACTCCTTGCCTGCATTTCTCTTGGCCAGGTTTTGTGAATTAACATTTTTTTTTGCTTGCTCAGTTTTGGGAAATGGTGACTTTTCCCACCTCAGTGTTAAACAGTATCAATACTTGATTGTGCGAATTGACTTGAGTAGTGAACACACATTCAACTGTGTTCACAGTGATCAATGGCCTGTGGACGGGCTCAATATTGTTAAATACAGCTTTTCCTCAGTAAATACATGTGTTGACATTTCCATCAATAGTACGGGAAAATCTGTTCTAAGGGAGCTGTAACCGGTTAAATGGTGGATTTGTGAAAGAGTAGTAGTAGGGGCAAGTATAGGGACAAAAATCACTTTATACATGTACATGGTATGCAAGCTTTCGGAAAAAAATTATTCCGTCATCAGGTATGTTGCCAGACTGCACCTTGGAAGACTAACAAACAATGGTACAGTTTTCCACCTTAACTAATGATGCAATAAGTTTTTGTCGAAAGCCTGTACAACATGTATAAAGTAATTTTTGTCCTTTTTTTTTATCACAAATATTGTGAAACAAATCCATCCCCGCATATAGTCTATGGGGAATTCTGGATGTACAGTTTATAGTCAGGCACTGCTAGATTAACGGCTGCAAGCTGTTGGTGTGTTACATAATATACATTTAAGCATAAAGTGTAGAGGGCTTTTCACATAGATGTACTGTGGTCTTCTGTCACAAGCAGAAATTAAGATTGCCCCTGTCCACTTCACTGACCACCTTGCTCCTGTATGTTTCATGTTGCTCTTTTCGGACAACAGTTTGAACATTGATAAAATTATTGTTGGTAGAGAAAGCCATTTAAATTTCAGTGTAATGTACATGCGCACAGGACATCTATGCAGTGAAAAAGCGACGCGGAAACGTTGAGTCACACATGCATCTGTTATAATAATGACTGTTTTATCAGTATCATATGTATCAGTTATATGGCAAAATGTTTGAAAACGGAGAAAAGACAATTTTTTAAAAATTTTGGGCAGATAAATTCTTTCTTGGGATGTATTGTAACCCCGTTAAAGTTCCATTCAGATGTGTTTGTGTACAGTACAGGTATGTGTACACATATTTTTTGGAGAAGTGGGAGGAGTGGATGGGTGGGTTGGGGTGGAGGGGTGGGGATCCTCTGAGTATGGATTGATTTTGAAATGATATATGACAGCTGCCCTGTAATGTCAGAATTCTACAAGGTGCACATGTAGAGGTACATGTACAGTACAGCGTACCGTGCACTGTACGGCACTGTAATTGACTTTGATCTGAATTTTCTAGTGAACTGAACAAGAAAAGAATGGATTAGTAAGCATGTAAACATGAAATGTATCTTATTACAGGCCTTAATGAAGCCGCTGAGTAATCCAGTTCGTAGAGATTATTCATTTCATGGGGAGATAATCCATCTTATAGGAATTAATACCATCTAGCATTACACATAATGCCCCTGTAACTGTTAATGGAAAGTGCTGCTCTACAATGATCAAGATGATCAGATTTGTCGAAATCCATCCACACGTAATATTACCTGGTATCCTACGTCTCCCTGTGATCTTGTGTGTTGTAATTTAGTTAATCCTCACACAGCTTACAGGTAAGTTGAGTAATTAATCCAGGTTAAGGATGATGTAATTGATGTTGAATCTGTTACCTGGGCTGTTATATTTATACCTGGCTCACACAGTTGAAGACCAAATCAGCACAACATGCTCAGTGCCACTGTTTGGCCGTTGACCAGTGAGGTGACATGTTTGAATATATGCACATGCACATGTATGTGTAGGTGTTGCAGCATCTGCTGCAGCTTCAGGTTGGATGGACATGTGTCAGGCTAGGTACACACATACCCAATTGTCAAAATGTTTTGTCATCCACTTGTTTTTAAGAGCTGAAAATAATAATGATGACCTCATGTTGAGCCCAGGTCATTACTGAGATGGGACTCAAGATAATAATGATGACCTCATGTTGAGCCCAGGCCATCACAGAAATGGGACTCAAGATAATAATGATGACCTCATGTTGAGCCCAGGCCATCACAGAAATGGGACTCAAGATAATAATGATGACCTCATGTTGAGCCCAGGTCATCACAGAAATGGGACTCAAGATAATAATGATGACCTCATGTTGAGCCCATGTCATCACAGAGATGAGACTCAGGATAATAATGATGACCTCATGTTGAGCCCAGGTCATGGCACAGAGATGACACCCAATCATTCAAAAATTTATAACCATAGACACTTATTAACAAGGGCAAGTGTTGCATTTTGTACACTTTTGTGTTGTTTTACAGTGGTATAAATCGAATCCCACATATTTCACACCATTCAGTCATTTTGGATAACCTCAGCTTTTGTTGAGGTCATTAGTGTGAAGATTTTGAAATTTCAAACATTTTGACTCCTGTGTGCCTAGTGAGGACACCCAACCTCTGCAATGCATGCACATGTACAATATTTTTCGCGAAGAAGCCTTGAGTAAGATATTAAACAGTGAACATCAGTGGAATAATTTGTTAAATAAAACATACTGCATGTGCATACTTGATAATGCAGAGCAGTATGAAATAGGCAAGGACAACCCTTCTGATTTGAGGCATGCTATCACAACTCTACACCTTTGCTCTCTGGAAACAAAAATCCAGGTGTTTGAAGATAATAATTATTATCAAGAGTCTGGGAGTGGTGGTCTCATGAGTGTCGGCGTGCACATCACAGTCTTAAACACTTTTACAGCTTTTGTTTTCATTTCTGTTCAAAAAGACAGGCGAATTCCTGCAAAGAGATTGGAGAACTTTTAGCCCTAGTACATTGGCCTTTAACCTACTTGCTTCGTTCAGGTGAAGACAGCAGTGTTATGATAACACAAACTCAGTGTGGTGCATCATGCCCTCAAACCCCTGAGGCTACAGCCTACATGTGTATGATTTTTACAGTTGTGGGATAATTTAAAACTTGTTCATGGAACATGTTGCAACTTTAATTTTGTAAACAGTGTTAAGCCATTCTACTAACATGTAGATTAATTTTGAACCCGCAGTCACTAGTTTTAAGAAATTTGAAAAGGATAGTTATGAATCTGCTTTGGATGTTGTGGGAAAATAATGTGTTGGAGGTACAAGGTGCTTATGAAAAGTTGGAAGTGCTGGTACATCATATTTAACTGTCGACAGTGGGGTTTGAACTCCATTGTGCAGTGTCCTGCCACTCTGTGTGCCACAGTAACAGTTGAAGAATCCAGCAAGTTGCATTTGGAAACGTTGATCATCATTTTTTCCAGCTTTGACATTATTTTAGCAAGGTGCTTCTTACGGACTTCACTGCCGTTACCCTGTTTCTAATACATTGTATCATGAAAACACGCACCATGGGCCTGGCATGCACTCCCATGTGTTTGCCTTAGGTGCCTGAACTGGTTATAATGCATATGTATTGTGCAGTGCTGTCTGGTTGCTGTGTGCACTTCTACCTGTACATGTGTCTCTGCTGTCATGCAGCTTAATACACATGTACAGGTGAAGGCTGCCATTGGGCCTAGAGGCCAGAGGATCACATGAACGGTGATAACAGTCTGTCTCGTTCAGCAGTCTGATTTCCTCTCTCCGCTGATTACAATTTGCAGCACTTTTTAATTTCGTAATAGACCTTTATCGATGTTTGATGATCCAATTCATTATGTCTGATTATATAATGCTACTTGAGTCTACATGGTACGCTTGATGATTGCACGACTTTGTGACATTCAAACTACTCTGTGATATACACTGTAGATATGTACATATATGTATGAGGCCATTCTTAATAATATGTTGACAGAGTTGGGTTACACATGCACATGTACAACTGACATTACACATGCACATGTACAACTGACAGAGTTGGGTTACACATGCACATGTACAACTGACAGAGTTGGGTTACACATGCACATGTACAACTGACAGAGTTGGGTTACACATGCACATGTACAACTGACAGAGTTGGGTTACACATGCACATGTACAACTGACAGAGTTGGGTTACACATGCACATGTACAACTGACAGAGTTGGGTTACACATGCACATGTACAACTGACATAGTTGGGTTACACATGCACATGTACGGCTGACAGAGTTGAGTTACACATGCACATGTACAACTGACAGAGTTGGGTTACACATGCACATGTACAACTGACACATTTGGGTTACACATGCACATGTACGGCTGACAGAGTTGGGTTACACATGCACATGTACAACTGACAGAGTTGGGTTACACATGCACATGTACAACTGACAGAGTTGGGTTACACATGCACATGTACAACTGACATAGTTGGGTTACACATGCACATGTACAGCTGACAGAGTTGAGTTACACATGCACGTGTACAACTGACATTACACATGCACATGTACAACTGACAGAGTTGGGTTACACATGCACATGTACAACTGACACATTTGGGTTACACATGCACATGTACAACTGACAGAATTGGGTTACGCATGCACATGTACAACTGACAGAGTTTGGTTACACCCAAAACACAGTGTTTAAGGGTGGCCTGACATGTATATGTACTGTGTTCCCCAACATACATGTGGACTTATGTCATGGAACATCGATCTGCATTTCAGTGCAGGATTCTTATCAGGTTTCTTATTTTGTCACCTCGGTAGCTTCCAAAAGTGTAATGTCTTCACAGAATAATGCCTTAAGAATATGCGAGAATAAACATCTTCCAAACAAGTAAAAACTGTGATGATTTTAAGTAATTGTTAAACTTCAAAATCTTGGATAAGTAAGCAGTTTGCTGTGGCAAAGGACTTGAATAGAGATACTTTTCATTTCTTTAATCTGCATTATCCCTGTTTAAGGATACTACAACCCTCGTGGGCCAAACTTCATACTCTGCCTTTTGTTGCCCCAAATATTGATCAAATATGGCCGTATGTATATATATTTTGAAAGCTAAACAACTGCTGATTTCAAAAAGATTTTTAAAATTTGCCTTGCCTTAATGTTATTCAAAATAAAGAGAAAGTTTGAAAAAAAAACAGTTTTCCAGTTTGCTTTTGTTGCACCAGTTTTTAAAATGATCAAAGTTTCCTTGCACAAGTGAATAATATACTATTTAAGCTAAAAAAACTGTCGCACAGATTTTTAATATTCATCTTAGATTGCGCTGAGTGATCATTTAAAGTTAAAACTTTGAAACATTTTTAGACCTCTGAAACTTTTATGTTCTTTTCCATAAGACCATTAAAACTGAAAAAGATATCAAAAATCTGTGGGACCATTTGTTAGCTTAGGTATTTTGCTACGTAGATGTATGCTACGTTTCAAAGCATTATGTTGAAAAATAAGCAAGAAATAAAAGTATTTCACTACAAAGCCATCTCAAAAATAGAAAGCGAGAAAAAGACCAAAATGTCTGGAGAAGCATTATGTGTGACAAAATGCGTCATTAATTAGTTTGCCAATCAATTTTAATCACAAATTGTCCTGCCCCCAGTTAAAATGTGAACATATGCACTTACATGTGTTAATTTTTAAGACTTATCTTGTTCCGTCATAGCGTAAATTGGTGTTTGACTTGGCATATCTGTGCAAACCCTGCTAGAATGTGTTTATAAACCCTTCCCCCAGTGGCACCCTGACGAGGTGATTAAGGCTGTTGTTTTAGTTTATTAGGTCTGCAAGGGTTGTCTGCACAAGCAGCCATGCACAGTTTATAGCAGGAGGCAATACACATTTACCAAAGGCATGTCTATGCACAGCAGGTAACGGCCTGCATTGAGCTAATCCCGCTAATCAGGGGAAACTAAGAAAATACAACTGCCTTGCTTCACAACATGTTATACTTTTTTTCAAATTTTTGGTATTTACAATCCGAATGTGGTTTTCATCTTTAAGTGAGAGGAAAGATAGAATGGAGAATAAAAATGTGAAATAAAAAAAAAAAAAAATTGACCAAATTTCACCCCTGAGATTGTTCTAATATCTTTAATGATCCATATTATTTACCTGTATTTTCTTTTCGCTCTTGACAGAAAAAGGCAGAAGGAAGCAGTTTACTGGAACAGGTGTATTACTACCTGGACATTATTGAGAAGGATTACTTTGGGCTGCAATATACAGATGCTCACAATGTGAATGTAAGTTCTGGTACCCTGCTGTTTAGGTCTGTTACTGTGTCTGTATTCCTGTGGAGAATTTTATGTAGAGCTTCATTTAATTTCTGTTTTAAATGAAATTTTTTTGAAAAAGAGAAATTGGACTTGAGAAGAAACGTTCTGTTGATGGCTCTACGGTGATTTCATAGTCAGGATGCAAAACCAGTCAAGCCCAAAGATAAACTTTCGTTTGGTTCCATCTGCTTATTTTATCATTTAGAAAACCCCTTTTGAAGGACACAGTGAGGCCTCGTATGGGAGACTGCTGTACATCACTTTGTTGGTTTATAAATCCATACAGGACTCTCTCAGCCTCAGACATTTAAAGCGATGGTTCGCTGCTACTTTGAGGCCCCTGACAAATGAGGTTGCATGTTTGAATCAAGCTATCTCTGGTTTGACTCTGGCACGTGTACCCGTCTTTGCTCTCCCGAATTGTCGAGACATTTGTTAGGCACATTTACCTGCATTTGCTCTCCCAAATTGTCGAGACGTTTATTGAGAACAAGTACCTGTCTTTGCTCTCCCGAATTGTCGAGACGTTTGTCAGGCACATGTACCTGTCTTTGGTCTCCTGAATTGTCAAGACATTTGTGGGGTGCATGTACCTGTCTTTGGTCTCATGAAATGAAGTGCGACATCATGTCAACACATATATCTGACATACAATAGTGAAATTCACGAGGGCCCCCACTGATTCTTAAAATCATAGTGTGCATAAAAGCAAGCCCTGGAGTTATGTCGAAAGTTGTTCATTTCTCTGTTTGATTTTGTATCTTGCAGCATTGGTTGGATCCCACAAAGCCGATCAAGAAACAGGTCAAAAGTAAGTACACTACATTACAGTAACACAGCATTTTTAGGGAGACTTATCCAAGCTGGTTTCTATTCTCTGAAGGTTAGTGTAATCTTCAAACATAAAATTATCAATCCAATCATATGAACAGGGTATGAATGGAAAAGTATTAAAATGAATTGTATCGTGCAAAATTTACATCATGGCACCTGTGCAATGAGTTCTGTAGACTTAGGCATGTACCTTTGAGCTGTTGGGCATTAGATAGTCCCGTATGTCGTAAATGTTAAAGAAAGTTCTGTATTTCTACAGTATATTTTCAAGGACATGTATGTCTTTATTAAATTGCAATGTAAAAATCTAAATAAGCATGTAAGGAATTGTATAAATTTGTTAGTATGAAAGGTTATAGATGTGAAAGCGTCGTACGCGTGCACATCCTCACCATGTTTTATTATAAGCTGTGAATACTGGAGTTTCACGCAAGAATCGGCGATTTTCTAAATCACCAGTGCAAGTTGCATTCCTGTGGCGTATATGTGCAGCAGATACCTTGTCAGGGCGGAGTGCACCGCAATGTTATCAGCGTGAATTATCAGATCGGACTACTTACGATCGCACCACCTGGTGGTTATATGTCTGGGACATTGGGGTCTGCCGCAGACACCTTAGGGTTGCTGGTACAGCGTAAGTTGACGCTGCAGGGAGTCCAAGGTCCATGGTGGACCTCAGTACTCTAATTGTGGTTTTACGCTGTACACATCATGAATATCTCTACACACATGTTTGGATTCATATGGTTTCGTCTTGTCATTGTATATGATGGGCGGAGGGACAACTGCTGCTATCTGGATACAGTGTACATGCACCTGACAAACTGTGTGATGTAAAACAGCTCACACTACTCACGGCCAGTTGGATTTAAAGTGCCACTCTGGTCAGACAAAAATACTAAAATTATATGAAAGAAGTCGTGCGGAACAAGCCTAACACCATGGTTCAGAAGGATTTTCAGTGAATAGCACTATTTATCCCCTGTACAATGAACTGAAAATTTCTAAAAAAAAAAAAACACAAAAACAAAATCTTCGGCTTTGGCGGTAAAATTTCCCAGTTGTCACTGATGATATTTCTTATACGTGTATGACAGGGAATCAGGCAGATGTGACGTTGAGTAAGGCATTCATGCTGAGAGGCGTACATGAGTGTGCTGTGTAGTGGTCTCAGGTACAAGTAGGGTCTACTTCATGTGTGTAGACGTAACATACATGGAGCTAGAAATGTCTGGCTCTCACAGACACGGACGGCCAGATAAAAACCATCCTCTATACATGTACATGTATATTGTCAAATCCAGATCTGTGGCCAACATTTAGACGGATTTTGTAGAAACTGCATACGCAATCTACATGCACATGTACAGTTAGGGTTTTTGTTGTTGTTTTTTTTGTTTGTTTTTTTTTATTTTTCTAGCAAATTTCATTTTAGAAACTGAGTTTGAACAAAGCATAAAACTTTGTTTTTTTCATCACCAATGATTCGAAAACTTTTTCATTTCATGGAATTTGAATACAAAATTTGTCAAAATCTCTTTTTTTCTGATGTCCCTCGTTTTTCAAGGAAAGTTGGATAGAAGACCCCTGACAATGTCTGGTGTATATGTACTGCGTTATGGTTTCAAATATGCACAACATGTAACACACATGTAGCTACATCTAAAGAAGTCTGGCTCCCACAGACTGCACTTCTACATGGGAGGGGGTTGGGAGAGGGGGCAGGGGCAGATAAAAATCATTATATCTCTAGATGTGTGTGTTGCAATTCCAGGTCTGCTCCCAACTGTTAGGAGGTTTTAATGCTCTGTACTGAATTTTTTAGCTTTTAGTGTTCCAGCCACAAAATACAATTTGTTCCAACACAACAAAAAGCTTGCCTACAGTTCATACAATTACCGTATTTGTAGCTTGCATTTTAGTTTGGGAGACTTTTTTTCATTTTTCAGGTAAGAAATAATACAGGCCAACACATGAAGGAAAACTTGTTACATGTGTATGTAACAGATAAGCAGGTGGCTCACCCTAGATATGCTTCAGTGTAGTTCATGATATCATAACTCCATCTGTATGTTTGTCAGTGTGACATTAAAGGCAGGTCAATAACTCGTAGTGAACTGGTTACCGTAAACCTTCTAAAATATGAAGCAGAAATCAAACGCACATCCTTAAATGGTGATAATATTTTAAGTGATGTAAACAAAATTGAGCATGTAACAGTGCAGTATCATTGATTACACATCAACCTACATGTGGATATATAAAAATATATGTACACGTTGAATTAAGTATTGAGTATCTCACCGGAAGAGTTGCTTCTTTTTTTTTTTTTCAAGCAGCATATTTTGCTTGATTCTGATTAATTCATCCACCATAAGAATTTCGTGTTTTCGAAGTTAAACTTGAAACATTTTAAAATTTATTGATGTATTATAAGGAAAACAAGGTGCCGGTATGTGAAGCATCATTTTAGGGGCTTCTGAA